>LR738713.1:638740617-638784233 GCA_902687465.1 Secale cereale | reverse complement strand
CCCCCCCCCAGGCGCCTTGCCCCCCAAGCCAAGGGGTGCGGCTGCCCTAGGGGGGAACCAGCCCCCATGCGCAGGTGGGAGGGCCCAAGGGGGGGGCGCACAGCCCCATGAGGGCTGTTGCGTCTCCCACTTATGGCCCATAGGGCCCGCAACTCTTGCCGGGACCCCCCGAAACCTCTTTCGGTCATCCGACGACTCCCCGATGCTCCCCGGAACACTTCCGGACTCCGATCACTCTCATCCTATATATCAATCTTCGTCCCCGGACCATTCCGGAGACCCTCGTCACGTCCGCGATCTCATCCGAGACTCCGAACAACCTTCGGTAACCATGCACTGTTCTCACTAACAACCCTAGCGTCACCGAACCTTAAGTGTGTAGACCCTGCGGGTTCGGAAACTATGCAGACATGACCGAGACACTCCCAGGTCAATAACCAATAGCGGGATCTGGATACCCATATTGGTTCCCGCACGTTCCTCGATGATCTCATCGGATGAACCACGATGTCAAGGATTCAGGCAATCCCGTATACAGTTCCCTTTGTCTCGTCGGTATGTTACTTGCCCGAGATTCGATCGTCGGTATCTCTATACCTAGTTCAATCTCGTTACCGGCAAGTCTATTTACTCGTTCCGTAATACATAATCCCGTGACTAACTACTTAGTCACTTTGAGCTCATTGAGATGACGTATTACCGAGTGGGCCCGGAGATACCTCTCCGTCACACGGAGTGACAAATCCCATTCTCGATCCATGTCAACTCAACAGACACCTTCGGAGATACCTGTAGAGTACCTTTATAGTCACCTAGTTACGTTGCGACGTTTGGCACACACAAAGCACTCCTACGGTGTCAGTGAGTTACATGATCTCATGGTCATAGGAACTTATACTTGACATGCAGAAAACTATAGCGATAACTGATACAATCAAAAGCTATGTTTAACGTTTGGGTCTTGTCCATCACATCATTCTCCTAATGATGTGATCCCGTTATCAAATGACAACTCATGTCTATGACCTGGAAATCGCGGTCATCTTTGATCAACGAGCTAGTCCTGAAGAGGCTTACTAGGGACACAAAGTTTGTCTATTTATCCACACATGTATTTGAGTTTCCAATCAATACAGTTATAGCATGGATAATAAACGATTATCATGAACAAGGAAATATAATAATAACTCTTTTATTATTGCCTCTAGGGCATATTTCCAACAGTCTCCCACTTGCACTAGAGTCAATAATCTAGCATTACAAGGTAATGAATCTAACACCCATAGAGTCTTGGTGTTGATCATGCTTAGCCCGTGGAAGAGGCTTAGTCAACGGATCTGCAACATTCAAATCCGTGTGTACTTTGCAAATGCTTATGTCCTCCTCCTTGACTGAATCGCGGATGGAATTGAAGCGTCGCTTTATGTGTCTGGTCCTCTTGTGAAACCTTGGTTCCTTGGCTAGAGCAATGGCACCAGTGTTGTCACAAAACAGAGTCATTGGGTTCAATGCACTAGGCACAACTCCAAGATCTATCATGAACTCCTTCATCCAGACACCTTCCTTTGCCGCCTCCGATGCAGCTATGTACTCCGCTTCGCATGTAGAATCGGCTACCACGCTTTGCTTGGAACTGCACCAGCTTACCGCTCCCCCGTTGAGAATATATACGTATCCGGTTTGAGACTTAGAGTCATCCGGATCAGTGTCAAAGCTTGCATCGACGTAACCCTTTACGACAAGCTCTTGATCACCTCCATAAACGAGAAACATCTCCTTAGTCTTTTTCAGGTACTTTAGGATATTCTTGACCGCTGTCCAGTGATCCATACCAGGATTACTTTGAAACCTTCCGGCCATACTTATGGCAAGGCTGACATCTGGTCTTGTACACAGCATTGCATACATGATAGAGCCTATGGCTGAAGCATAGGGGACGACACTCATCTTTTCTCTATCTTCCGCAGTCACTGGGCATTGAGTCTTACTCAACTTTGTACCTTGCAATACCGGCAAGAACCCCTTCTTGGATTGATCCATTTTGAACTTCTTCAAAACTTTATCAAGGTATGTACTTTGTGAAAGTCCTATCAAGCGTCTCGATCTATCTCTATAGATCTTGATGCCCAATATGAAAGCAGCTTCACCGAGGTCCTTCATCGAAAAACTCTTGTTCAAATACCCCTTTACGCTATTCAAAAATTCTATATTGTTTCCATTCAGCAATATGTCATCCACATATAATATTAGAAACGCTATAGAGCTCCCACTCACTTTCTTGTAAATACAAGCTTCTCCGTAAACTTGTACAAACCCAAACGCTTTGATCACCTCATCAAAGCGAAGATTCCAACTCCGAGACGCTTGCACCAGCCCATAAATGGAACGCTGGAGTTTGCAAACTTTGTCAGCATTCTCTGGATCGACAAAACCTTCCGGTTGTATCATATACAACTCTTCCTTAAGAAAACCGTTAAGGAACGCCGTTTTGACATCCATCTGCCAAATTTCATAATCGAAATACGCAGCTATTGCTAACATGATTCGGACGGATTTAAGCATCGCTACGGGTGAGAAAGTCTCATCGTAGTCAATCCCTTGAACTTGTGAAAAACCCTTTGCCACAAGTCGAGCTTTATACACGGTGACATTGCCGTCAGCGTCCGTCTTCCTCTTAAAAATCCATTTATTCTGAATGGCCTTCCGCCCTTCAGGTAATACTTCCGAAGTCCATACTTTGTTTTCATACATGGATCCCATCTCGGATTTCATGGCCTCTAACCATTTGTCGGAATCCGGGCCCACCATCGCTTCTCCATAGCTCGTAGGTTCACTGTTGTCCAACAACATGACCTCCAAGACAGGGTTACCATACCACTCAGGCGCAGTGCTACCCTTGTCGACCTACGAGGTTCGGTAGTATCTTGATCAGAAGCTTCTTGATCATCATCATTGGCTTCCTCTTCAACCGTTGCAGGCTCCACAAAAACATCTTTCTGTGCTGCGCTACTCTCTGGTTGAAGCAGAGGTTCAACAACCTCATCAAGTTCTACCTTCCTCCCACTCAATTCTTTCGAGAGAAACTCTTTCTCGAGAAAGGACCCGTTCTTAGCGACAAACACTTTGCCCTCGGATCTGAGATAGAAGGTGTACCCAACAGTTTCTTTTGGGTATCCTATGAAGACACATTTGTCCGCTTTGGGTTCGAGCTTTTCTGGCTGAAGCCTTTTGACATAAGCATCGCAACCCCAAACTTTGAGAAAAGACAACTTAGGTTTCTTACCAAACCATAGTTCATACGGTGTTGTCTCAACGGACTTAGATGGAGCCCTATTTAAAGTGAATGCAGCTGTCTCTAACGCATATCCCCAGAACGATAGTGGCAAATCGGCAAGAGACATCATAGAACGCACCATATCTAATAGGGTTCGATTACGACGTTCGGACACACCATTACGCTGTGGTGTTCCAGGTGGCGTCAACTGTGAAACAATTCCACATTTTCTTAAGTGATTGCCAAACTCATAACTCAGATATTCTCCCCCTCGATCAGATCGTAGGAACTTGATCTTCTTGTTACGATGATTCTCAACTTCACTCTGAAATTGCTTGAACTTTTCAAACGTTTCAGACTTATGCTTCATCAAATAAATATACCCATATCTACTTAAGTCGTCAGTGAAGGTGAGAAAATAACGATATCCACCGCGCGTCGTGACACTCATCGGTCCACACACATCAGTATGTATGACTTCCAATAAGTCACTTGCCCGTTCCATTGTGCGTGAAAACGGGGTCTTAGTCATCTTGCCCATGAGGCACGGCTCGCATGTGTCAAGTGATTCAAAATCAAGAGACTCCAAAAGTCCATCAGCATGGAGCTTCCTCATGCGTTTCACGCCGATATGACCCAGACGGCAGTGCCACAAGAAAGTGGTATTATTGTTATCAACTCTACATCTTTTGGCGTCAATGTTATGAACATGTGTATCATCACTATCGAGATTCAATAAGAATAAACCCCCTACTTCGGGTGCATGACCATAAAAGATATTACCCATATAAATAGAACAACCTTTATTCTCTGATTTAAATGAGTAACCGTCTCGCAATAAACAAGATCCAGATATAATGTTCATGCTCAACGCAGGCACTAAATAACAATTATTCAGGTTCATAACTAATCCCGATGGTAATCGAAGAGCGAGCGTGCCGACGGCGATCACATCAACCTTGGAACCATTCCCCACGCGCATCGTCACTTCGTCCTTCGCCAGCCTCCGTTTATTCCGTAGTTCCTGTTTAGAGTTGCAAATGTGAGCAACCGAACCGGTATCAAATACCCAGGCACTACAACGAGAGTTGGTAAGGTACACATCAATAACATGTATATCACATATACCTTGCTTGTTGTTGTTGGCCCCCTTCTTGTCTGCCAGATACTTGGGGCAGTTTCGCTTCCAGTGGCCGTTCCCCTTGCAATAGAAACACTCAGTCTCTGGCTTGGGCCCAGCCTTGGGTTTCTTCACTGGATGAGCAACTGCCTTGCCACCCTTCTTAGAGTTACCCTTCTTGCCCTTGCCATTTTTCTTGAAACTGGTAGTTTTATTGACCATCAACACTTGATACTCCTTCTGGATGTCTGCCTCAGCGACTTTCAGCATTGAAAACAGCTCGGCGATGGACTTGTTCATCCCTTGCATGTTATACTGCTGCACGAAGCTCTTGTAGCTAGGTGGGAGTGACTGGAGAATTCTGTCAATGATAGCCTCCTCCGGGAACATAAGTCCCAGATCAGCTATGCGGGTATAGTACCCAGACATCTTCAGTAAGTGCTCACTGACAGACGAATTCTCCTCCATTTTGCAAGCAAAGAATTTATCGGTGGTCTCATACCTCTCGATCTTAGCATTCTTTTCAAAGATGAACTTCAACTCCTGGAACATCTCATATGCTCCATGACGTTCAAAACGCCTTTGAAGTCCTCCTTCCAAGCTATACAACATGGCACACTGCACTACTGAGTAGTCATCCGAACGCGTCTGCCAGGCGTTCATAACGTCCACAGAGGCCGGAGCGGGGGGTTCACCTAGCGGTGCACTTAGGACATAAACCTTTTGGGCAGCTGTGAGGATGATCCTCAGATTGCGGAGCCAGTCCACAAAGTTGCTCCCATCATCTTTCAGCTTAGTTTTCTCTAGGAACGCATTAAAATTCAGGGGAGCTACTGCGCGAGCCATCTACAACAAAAGATTTGCAAAGACATCTTAGACTATTGTTCATGATAAGTGAATTATTAACTAATCAAATTACTTATAACTCCCACTCAAATTGACATCCCTCTGGTCATTCGAGCGTGGCATGATCCAAATCCACCAACCCAAGTCCGATCATCACGTGAGATGAGGTGGTGTCAATGGTGAGTATCTCCATGTTGATCATATCTACTATATGACTCATGCTCGACCTTTCGGTCTTCCGTGTTCCGAGGCCATGTCTGTACATGCTAGGCTCGTCAAGTCTAACCCGAGTGTTCTGCATGTGCAAAACTGGCTTGCACCCGTTGTATGCGAACGTAGAGTCTATCACACCCGATCATCACGTGGTGCTTCGAAACGACGAACCTTCGCAACGGCGCACACTCGGGGGGAACACAATTTTATCTTGAAATTTTAGTGAGGGATCATCTTATAATGCTACCGTCGTCCTAAGCAAAATAAGATGCATAAAGGGATTAACATCACATGCAAATCATAAGTGACATGATATGGCCATCAACTCGTGCTTTTGATCTCCATCTCCAAAGCACCGACATGATCTCCATCGTCACCGGCGTAACACCATGATCCCCATCATCATGATCTCCATCATCGTGTCGCCATCGGGGTTGTCGCGCGCCCACCATGCTCTTACTACTATTGCTACCGTTTAGCGATAAAGTAAAGCATTACATAGCGCTTAATGATTGACACGCAGGTCATACAAAAATTAAAGACAACCCTATGGCTCCTGCCGGTTGCCGTATGCATCGACATGCAAGTCGATATTAACTATTACAACATGATCATCTCATACATCAAATATATCTCATCATGTCATTGGCCATATCATATCACATACATACCCTGCAAAAACAAGTTAGACGTCCTCTAATTTGTTGTTGCATGTTTTACGTGGCTGCTATGGGTATCTAGCAAGAACGCTTCTTACCTACGCAAAGCCACAACGGTGATATTTAAGTTGCTATTTAACTTTCTACAAGGACCACCTTTGTCTATTCCGATTCAACTAAGATAGGAGAGACAGACACCCGCCAGCCATCTTATGCAACAAAAGTCACATGTCTGTCGATGGAACCGGTCTCATGTACGTGGACATGTAAAGTTGGTCCGGGCCGCTTCATCCCATAATACCGCTGAATCAAGAAAGACCAAGGAGGGAAGCAATCTAAACATCAACGCCCACAAACCCTTTTGTGTTCTACTCGTGATAGCATCTACGCAAGAACCTAGCTCTGATACCACTGTTGGGGAACGTTGCATGGGAAACAAAAATTTTTCCTACGCTCACCAAGATCAATCTAGGAGATGCATCTACGAGGGGAGAGTTGGATCCACATACCCTTGTAGATCGCTAAGCGGAAGCGTTCAAGAACGCGGTTGATGGAGTTGTACTCGCCGCGATTCAGATCGCCGAAGATCCTAGCACCGAAGGGACGATGCCTCCGCGTTCTTCACACGTACAGCTCGGGGACGTCTCCTCCTTTTTGATCCAGCAAGGGGGAAGGAGAAGTTGACGGAGAAGCCCAGCAGCACGACGGCGTGGTGGAGATGGTGGTGGAGGATTCCAGCAGGGCTTCGCCAAGCACTGCGTACTCGAAGAAGATATTTGTGGGAGAGGGAGGGCAGCGCCGAGGCACGAACGTGTGTGGCTGCCCTCCCTCTGCCTCTCTTTATATAGGGGGGAGAGAGGGGAGGGGGCGCCCCTAGGGTTCCCCCTAGGGGGCGGCGGCCAGGGCAGATGGGGGGGGCGGCGGCCAGGGCTGCGGCCAGGGCCAGGGTTTCCCCCCCCCCAGGCGCCTTGCCCCCCAAGCCAAGGGGTGCGGCTGCCCTAGGGGGGAACCAGCCCCCATGCGCAGGTGGGAGGGCCCAAGGGGGGGGGCGCACAGCCCCATGAGGGCTGTTGCGTCTCCCACTTATGGCCCATAGGGCCCGCAACTCTTGCCGGACCCCCCGAAACCTCTTTCGGTCATCCGACGACTCCCCGATGCTCCCCGGAACACTTCCGGACTCCGATCACTCTCATCCTATATATCAATCTTCGTCCCCGGACCATTCCGGAGACCCTCGTCACGTCCGCGATCTCATCCGGGACTCCGAACAACCTTCGGTAACCATGCACTGTTCTCACTAACAACCCTAGCGTCACCGAACCTTAAGTGTGTAGACCCTGCGGGTTCGGAAACTATGCAGACATGACCGAGACACTCCCAGGTCAATAACCAATAGCGGGATCTGGATACCCATATTGGTTCCCGCACGTTCCTCGATGATCTCATCGGATGAACCACGATGTCAAGGATTCAGGCAATCCCGTATACAGTTCCCTTTGTCTCGTCGGTATGTTACTTGCCCGAGATTCGATCGTCGGTATCTCTATACCTAGTTCAATCTCGTTACCGGCAAGTCTCTTTACTCGTTCCGTAATACATAATCCCGTGACTAACTACTTAGTCACTTTGAGCTCATTGAGATGACGTATTACCGAGTGGGCCCGGAGATACCTCTCCGTCACACGGAGTGACAAATCCCATTCTCGATCCATGTCAACTCAACAGACACCTTCGGAGATACCTGTAGAGTACCTTTATAGTCACCCAGTTACGTTGCGACGTTTGGCACACACAAAGCACTCCTACGGTGTCAGTGAGTTACATGATCTCATGGTCATAGGAACTTATACTTGACATGCAGAAAACTATAGCGATAACTGATACAATCAAAAGCTATGTTTAACGTTTGGGTCTTGTCCATCACATCATTCTCCTAATGATGTGATCCCGTTATCAAATGACAACTCATGTCTATGACCTGGAAACCGCGGTCATCTTTGATCAACGAGCTAGTCCTGAAGAGGCTTACTAGGGACACAAAGTTTGTCTATTTATCCACACATGTATTTGAGTTTCCAATCAATACAGTTATAGCATGGATAATAAACGATTATCATGAACAAGGAAATATAATAATAACTCTTTTATTATTGCCTCTAGGGCATATTTCCAACACCGAAGGAGTTCGGAGTCCCGGATGAGATCGGGGACATGACGAGGAGTCTCGAAATGGCAGAGACGTAAAAATCGATATATTGGACGACTATATTCGGACATCGGAAAGGTTCCGAGTGATTCGGGTATTTTCGGAGTACCGGGGAGTTACGGGAATAGAAGAGAGAGGCCAAAAGGAAGGAGGCGCGCGCCCCCCTTCTGGTCCGAATTGGACAAGGGGTGTAGCCCCCTTTTCCTTCTCCCTCTCCCCCTCTTTCCTTTTCTCCTACTAGGACTTGGGAGTCATAGTAGGACTCCGCACACTTGGCACGCCCCCTCTAGGGCCGGCCTCTCCCTTGCTCCTTTATATACGGGGGCAGGGGGCACCCTAGGACACACAAGTTGAATTGTTTTAGCCGTGTGCGGTGCCCCTCTCCACAGAAACACACCTCGATCATACCGTTACAGTGCTTAGGCGAAGCCCTGCGCCCATAGATACATCATATCCGTCACCACGCCGTCGTGCTGACGAAACTCTCCCGTGAAGCTCAACTGGATCAAGAGCTCGTGGGACGTCATCGAGCTGAACGTGTGCTAGAACTCGGAGGTGCCGTAGTTTCGGTGCTTGATCGGTCGGGCCGTGAAGACGTACGACTACATCAACCGCGTTGTTCTAACGCTTCCGCTTTCGGTCTACGAGGGTACGTAGACTCACTCTCCCCTCTCGTTGCTATGCATCTGGTAGATAGATCTTGCGTGATCGTAGGAAAATTTTAAAATACTACGTTCCCCAACAGTGGCATCATGAGCTAGGTCTATGTGTAGATGATATGCACGAGTAGAACACAAGTGAGTTGTGGACGATACTAGTCATACTGCTTACCAGCATGTCATACTTTGATTCGGCGGTATTGTTGGATGAAGCGGCCCGGACCGACATTACGCATACGCTTACGCGAGACTGGTTCTACCGACGTGCTTCGCACACAGGTGGCTGGCTGGTGTCAGTTTCTCCAACTTTAGTTGAATCAAGTGTGGCTACGCCCGGTCCTTGTGAAGGTTAAAACAGCACATACTTGACGAAATATCGTTGTGGTTTTGTATGCGTAGGTAAGAACGGTTCTTGCTAAGCCCGTAGCAGCCACGTAAAACTTGCAACAACAAAGTAGAGGACGTCTAACTTGTTTTTGCAGGGCATGTTGTGATGTGATATGGTCAAGACATGATGAGTTATACGGTTTTGTATGAAATGATCATGTTTTGTAAAGTTATCGGCAACTGGCAGGAGCCATATGGTTGTCGCTTTATTGTATGAAATGCAATCGCCATGTAATTGCTTTACTTTATCA
This sequence comes from Secale cereale, assembly GCA_902687465.1. Lineage (NCBI taxonomy): Eukaryota > Viridiplantae > Streptophyta > Magnoliopsida > Poales > Poaceae > Secale > Secale cereale. Next base: position 638,774,618 of record LR738713.1, on the reverse strand, counting down.
CTAAGCGGTGGCGATAGTCGTAGAAGCAATAGTTGGCGAGACGACAACGATGCTACGATGGAGATCAAGGTGTCGCGCCGGTGACGAAGGTGATCATGACGGTGCTTTGGAGATGGAGATCAAAAGCACAAGATGATGATGGCCATATCATGTCACATATTTTGATTGCATGTGATGTTTATCTTATTATGCTTCTTATTTTGCTTAGTTCGACGGTAGCATTATAAGATGATCCCTTACTAAATTTCAAGGTATAAGTGTTCTCCCTAAGTATGCACCGTTGCGAAAGTTCGTCGTGCCGAGAAACCACGTGATGATCGGGTGTCATAAGCTCTACGTTCAAATACAACGGGTGTAAGCCAGTTTTGCACACGCAAAATACTCGGGTTAAACTTGACGAGCCTAGCATATGCAGATATGGCCTCGGAACACTGGAGACCGAAAGGTCGAGCGTGAATCATATAGTAGATATGATCAACATAAGATGTTCACCATTGAAACTACTCCATCTCACGTGATGATCGGACATGGTTTAGTTGATTTGGATCACGTGATCATTTAGATGACTAGAGGGATGTCTATCTAAGTGGGAGTTCTTAAGTAATATGATTAAATTGAACTTTAATTTATCATGAACTTAGTCCTCGTAGTATTAGCATATCTATGTTGTAGATCAATAGCTCGCGATGTTGCTCCCCGTTTATTTTTTATATGTTCCTAGAGAAAACTAAGTTAAAAGATGTTAGTAGCAATGACGCGGAATTGTTCCGTGATCTGAGGATTATCCTCATTGCTGCACAGAGAATTATGTCCTTGATGCACCGCTAGGTGACATACCTATTGCAGGGTCAGATGTAGACGTTATGAACGTTTTGACAAAAGCTCGGTATGATGACTACTTGATAGTTTAAGTGCACCATGCTTTATGGCTTAGAACCGGGACTTCAAAAACGTTTTGAACGCCACGAAGCATATAAGATGTTCCAAGAGTTGAAATTAGTATTTCATACTCATGCCCGTGTCGAGAGGTATAAGACTTCTGACAGTACTTTGCCTACAAGATGGAGGAGAATAGCTCAACCAGTGAGCATGTGCTCAGATTGTCTGGGTACTACAATTACTTGAATCAAGTGGGAGTTAATCTAACAGATAAGATAGTAATTGACAAAGTTCTCTAGTCACTATCACCAAGTTAGTAGAACTTCGTGATGAACTATAATATGCAAGGGATGACGAAAGGAATTCCCGAGCTCTTCGCAATGCTGAAGTCGGCGAAGGTAGAAATCATGAAAAAGCATCAAGTGTTGATGGTTAACAAGACCACTTGTTTCAAGTAAAGGGCAAAGGGATAGAAGGGGAACTTCAAGAAGAATGACAAGCAAGTTGTCACTCCCGTGAAGAAACCCAAAGCTAAAACTCAAGCCTGAAACTAAGTGCTTCTACTGCAATGGTCACTGGAAGTGGAACTGCCCTAGATACTTGGCGGATAAGAAGGATGGCAAAGTGAACAAAGGTATATTTTGATATACAAATTATTGATGTGTACTTTACTAGTGTTCATAGCAACCCCTGAGTATTTGATACCGGTTCAGTTGCTAAAATTAGTAACTCGAAACGAGAATTGCAGAATGAACAGAGACTAGTTAAAGGTGAGGTGACGATGTGTGTTGGAAGTGGTTCCAAGATTGATATGATCATCATCACACACTCCCTATACTTTCGGGCTTAGTGTAAAACCTAAATAAATGTTATTTGGCATTTGCGTTGAGGATGAATATGATTTGATCATATTTGTTGCAATACGGTTATTCATTTAAAGTCATAGAATAATTGTTATTCTGTTTACATGAATAAAACCTTCGATGGTCATACACCCATTGAAAATAGTTTGTTGGATCTCGATCGTGGTGATACACATATTCATAATATTGAAGCCAAAAGATGCAAGGTTAATAATGATAGTGCAACTTATTTGTGGCACTGCTGTTTAGGTCATAATGGTGTAAAGCGCATGAAGAAACTCCATAGTGATGGACTTTTGGAATCACTTGATTATGAATCACTTGGTGCTTGCGAACCATGCCTCATGGGCCAGATGACTAAAACTCCGTTCTCCGGAACAATGGAGCGAGCAACAGATTTGTTGGAGATCATACATACAGATGTATGTGGACCAATGAGTGTTGAAGCTCGCGGCGGGTATCGTTATTTTCTGACCTTCACTGATGATTTGAGCAGATATGGGTATATCTACTTAATGAAGCACAAGTCTAAAACATTTGAAAAGTTCAAACAATTTCAGAGTGAAGTGGAGAATCATCGTAACAAGAAAATAAGAGTTTCTACGATATGATCGTAGAGGTAAAATATTTGAGTTAGCGAGTTTGGCCTTCAGTAAAAACAATGTGAAATAGTTTCACTACTCACGCCACCTGGAACACCATAGTGTAATGGTGTGTCCGAACGTCATAACCGTACTTTATTAGATATGGTGTGATCGATGATGTCTCTTACCGATCTACCACTATCGCTTTTGGGGTTATGCATTAGAGACAGATACATTCACGTTAAATAGGGCACCATCTAAATCCGTGGAGATGACACCGTATGAACTGTGGTTTGACGAGAAACCTAAGCTGTCATTTCTTTAAGTTTGGGACTGCGATGCTTATGTGAAAAAGTTTCAACATGATAAGCTCGAACCCAAATCAGAGAAGTAAATCTTCATAGGATACCCAAAAGAAACTGTTGGGTACACCTTCTATCACAGATCCGAAGGCAAGGTCTTTGTTGCTAAGAGTGGATCCTTTCTAGAGAAGGAGTTTCTCTCGAAAGAAGTGAGTGGGAGGAAAGTGGAACTTGATGAGGTAATTGTACCTTCTCCCGAATTGGATAGTAGTACATCACAGAAACTGGTTCCAGTGATTCCTACACCAATTAGTGAGGAAGCTAATGATGATGATCATGAAACTTCGGATCAAGTTACTGCTGAACTTCGTAGATCAACCAGAGTACGTTCCGCACCAAAGTGGTACGGCAACCCGGTTCTGAAAGTCATGTTACTGGACCATGATGAACCTACGAACTATGAGGAAGCGATGATGAGCCCAGATTCCGCAAAATGGCTTGAGACAATGAAATCTGAGATGGGATCCATGTATGAGAACAAAGTGTGGACTTTGGTTGACTTGCCCGATGGTCGGCAAGCCATCGAAAATAAATGGATCTTCAAGAGGAAGACTGACGCTGACAGTAATGTTACTGTTTACAAAGCTCGACTTGTTGCGAAAGTTTTTCAACAAGTTCAAGGAGTTGACTACGATGAGACTTTCTCACCCGTAGCGATTCTTAAGTCTGTCTGAATCATGTTAGCAATTGCCGCATTTTATGAAATCCGGGAAATGGATAACAAAACTGCATTCTTTAATGGATTTATTAAAGAAGACTTGTATATGATGCAACCAGAAGGTTTTGTCAATCCTAAAGGTGCTAACAAAATGTGCAAGCTCCAGCGATCCATCTATGGACTGGTGCAAGCATCTCGGAGTTGGAATATACGCTTTGATAAGTTGATCAAAGCATATAGATTTATACAGACTTACGGTGAAGCCTATATTTACAAGAAGTGAGTGGGAGCACTACAAGCTTCTGATAAGTATATGTGAATGACATATTGTCGATCGGAAATGATGTAGAATTTTCTGGAAAGCATAAAGGAGTGTTTGAAAGGACTTTTTCAAAGAAAGACCTTGGTGAAGCTGCTTACATATTGGGCATCAAGATCTATAGAGATAGATCAAGATGCTTGATAAGACTTTCGATGAGTACATACCTTGATAAGATTTTGAAGTAGTTCAAAATGGATCAGTCAAAGAAGGAGTTCTTGCCTGACTTGTAAGGTGTGAAGTTGAGTAAGACTCGAAGCCAGACCACGGCAGAAAAATATAGAGAGAATGAAAGTCATTCCCTATGCCTCAGTCATAGGTTCTATAAAGTATGCCATGCTATGTACCAAACATGTTGTGTACCTTGCCATGAGTTTGTCAAGAGGGTACAATAGTGATCCAGGAGTAGATCACTGTACAGCGGTCAAAATTATCCTTAGTAACTGGATGACTAAGGAAATGTTTCTCGATTATGGAGGTGATAAAGAGTTCGTCGTAAAGGGTTACGCCGATGCAAGCTTTGACACTAAATCCAGCTGACTCTAAGTATCAATCTGGATACGTATTGAAAGTGGAAGCAATTAGCTAGAGTAGCTCCATGCAGAGCATTGTAGACACATAGACATTTGCGAAATACATACGAATCTGAATGTGACAGACCCGTTGACTAAACTTCTCTCACGAAGCAAAACATGATCACACCTTAGTACTCTTTCGGTGTTAATCACATAGCGATGTGAACTAGATTATTGACTCTAGTAAACCCTTTGGGTGTTAATCACATGACGATGTGAACTATCGGTGTTAAATCACATGGCGATGTTGTCGGTGTACTAAGGTAGGGGTACCTCAGTACCCCAACTTGTGCACGGGCAGTTGCAGCTTCCTGCGGCAGGGTTTACCGCGTGCTCGCCGGAGACCTTCCTGCTCCTTATTAAGCCATTCAAAAACAAAGTATACAAGACAGAAGATCGAGACCCCGACAAGAGGAGCTTGCCGGGAAGGCCGTACCAGGCTCAAGACTGCCCCACTAGCACAAGGCCCTGGCAAGAGGAGCTTGCCAGGAAGACTAGAAGACACGCCTCGGCGCTATATGCGCCCCGGCAAGGGCCCGAGGAGCGGCAAGCTCCCGGGCCCGGCAAGATCAAGGCCCCGGCAAGGTGCTTGCCGGGAAGGCTGCGCTGTGTGCCCGCGCTCTAGCTCATCGGCCCACGCGTCGCCCTGGGGCCTATCCAGGGACGCGTGGCGGATGGCTGTGCAGCCTGGGGGACACGGTGGCACTCCACGGTGGTGGATCCATCGCCGTGGCAGACGGAGACGCAAGGGCGGGAGCTTTTGGGGTCGACGGCGACGGGCATTAAATGCCCTTGTCCCCCACTGTCAAAGTAGGTATAGACCACTGTTCTGCACTGTAGCTCCACTGTTCCCGCACTGTTACAACTACCACCTCTTTTACGTTTTTACCCCTTTCTCCTACGTTGACACCTGTCGGTGACCCCCCTTGCACTATAAAAGGAGGCCCATGCACAACGTGGAGGGGGTTCGGAACCTAGATCACTCTCACGCTCGGTGTAGCTGCTTCTTCAAGCTCCCGAGCACTCCAACTCAATACACAACTAAGCAGGAGTAGGGTTTTACGCGTCTACCGCGGCCCGAACCTGGGTAAAACTGCCCGCGTGCTCGCTACGATCTGCTCTTCGTGCTCCCTCCGCCCTCGTACCGCACAGACAAGGGGCTCCGGTCCCATAGGTGTTCGTGGCGGACAGTTTCCCCCGACATCTTTGGCGCGCAAGGTAGGGGGCGTCGAGGTTGTGCGAACCTGATCCGGCGTTTGCGCGGGCGCATTCTTCATCAACCTCTCCGAATTCGTCAACTTCACCAGCAACAGCTCCATGGCCCCGAAGAAGAAGGCTTCGGAGGTCGGAGGCCCGTCTGCGTCTCACCCGCCGCCACCAGAGCCAACGGTGGGCGGGGGAGACGCCGTCGGAAGGGTGGTCGCCGGCGAGGACACTCACGGCGCCACCAGATCCAAGAATAGGACGGACGACCGAACCTCGGTCTCCGTGGACGCACCACGTCCCTCTCAGCACACAACGACCCAGCAGCGCCATGTCACGGGAGGTGGCATCCGTTTGCTGGGCCAAGGCCAAACCGGAGGCTCGCGGGATGCCCCGGACCCCCGTCCGGGCACAAGCAAAGCGAAGGCGCCGGCGCGGGACCCCGCTCCTTCTAACGCTGTTAGAAGTCCGAGCGTATCCCGCTCCTCGCACCGCTCGCCCGCGTTCCCCTCCACTCCGGCAGAAGCGCTCGCAAGAGCGCAACTGCTCCTCGACTTCCCTCCAGCGGCAGACAAGGCCGAAGACTGGAGGGCCACCATCCAGAGCCTGATAGCCTTCGCCAACAACGATTCTCCGCAACAGCCGTCGGCCTCGCGGCCGCGGCAAGCTGAGAAGACGAAGGCCGACGGCGACAAGACCGCCGGGGGTGCGACAAGCGTGCATTCCCTGCCGCAGAAGCAGAAGACGCCGCCCCGCCGGAACAACGCCGACGACGGCTCCACAGCCTCGTCGGACCCGCGGGCACGTCGGGACCAGCGCCAGGTCCTCGACGACCGGCAACAGGAAGACGCTCGGACAAGAATCGAGCGCCGCCGAGAAGCTCGGCGACAATCAGACCAAAGAGCTGGGAACACTGTCGACGCGCACGCGCCCGGTGAGCCAGGCGACTTGCCGTACGCGGCAGGCTGCCCTGCGTTCACCCGCGAGCTGCGGCGCGTCCAGTGGCCCAGCATGAAGAATTTCAAGCCCGACGTACCGGAGAAGTACGACGGCAAGACGCACCCCTCGGAGTTTCTCAGCGTCTACACCATCGCGGTGCAGGCTGCCGGGGGGCGCGACGAGAAGATCTTGGCAAATTACTTCCCGCTCGTGCTTAAGTCGAACGTCCGTTCGTGGCTTATGCACTTGCCGGAAGGTTCTATTTCTTCTTGGGCCGACCTTTGCCACCAGTTTGTTGGCGTCTTCACCGGCGGCCACAAACCTCACGGCCAAGAGAGCGATCTCCATATTCTGGCCCAGAAGGAAGGCGAAACCCTGCGCAAGTACATCCAACGCTTCAGCCGTGTGCAGCACAACATCCCTGATGTCCACCCTGCCGCGGTTATCAGCGCGTTCCACCAGAACGTGCGTAACCGCCGCATGCGTGAAGAAATGGCGATGACCAAGATTCGGGATGTCAGCGAGCTCTATGCTCTGGCTGACAAGTGCGCACGCGCGGAAGAGGGGAGGAGACTCCCCGGGGAGGATGCTGGCGCAGGAGGAAGCGACAGCGACGACGCCGCCCCGGCAAAGAAGAGCCGGCGGCGGAATAACAGAAGGAAGGGCAAGAAAGAGGTGCTTGCCGCTGAGAAGTCCGGCAAGGAGGCCCCCGCCAAGCAAACGCAGGCTGGCGGCTCCGGCAAGGAGCCCGCCCCTGTAGCGGCAGCCGACAAGCCGGGCAGCTCCGACAAGCAATACTGTAAGATCCACCGCACCAAGGGTCACGATCTCTCCAACTGCAAGCGCGTCGAGTACCTCGTCGAGCAGCAGAAGGCTGAGTACGAGAGGTGCGACAAGGAGAAGGCCCAAGGTGGCGGGGAGGAGACAAGCAAGAAGCGGCCGTTCAATGGCCGGGGAGGATGCCGCGGCAAGGCCAAGCAGCGGCAAGGGGATCGACCTCCCCGGGGCCGCGACAAGGACGAAGAGGACGACGACGAAGACATGGAGGACGAGGATAACAGCGAGCAGGAGTTCCAGAAGGCCACGGAGGTCCTGTGCGTCGACGGTGGCGCCTCTCTGCACACCTCCCACCGCCAACTAAAGCAGTGGGTGCGTGAGGTGAATGCGGCGGAGCCGCCCGTGGAGTCGCGCAGGCTCCTCAAATGGTCCAGCACGCCCATCGTTTTTGATCTTGAGGATCACCCTGACCGCACCACTGCGGTCGGGTGCTTGCCGATGCTGGTTTCTCCCACCATCCGCAACCTCAAGGTCACCAAAATGTTGGTTGACGGCGGGGCCGGGCTGAACTTGATCTCCTCTGCTGTGATCAAGAAACTCCAGATTCCAGATGGCGAGCTCGAAGAAACCGGTTCTTTCCAAGGAATCAACCCGGGAAGGAGCAAGCCCAAGGGAAAGATCACTCTGCCGGTGACCTTTGGCGGGGAGCTCAACTTCAGAACTGAGCGCATCACTTTCGACGTCGCCGATATTCCGTTGCCCTACAATGGAATACTCGGCCGTCCTGCCCTCGCCAAGTTCATGGCAGCTTCCCATTATGCCTACAACGTACTCAAGATGCCGGGGCCGATAAGCGTCATCACTGTCCACGGCGACAAGAAGGATGCGCTTGTCTGCGCCGACAAGATCTACCGGGACGCGGCAGCTACGGCCGAGAAGGATACTCTTGCCGCTGAAGCTCCCGGGGGGAAGAGGACGAAGACCAAGTCCGGCAAGTGCTCTGGGACCCACTCCGGCAACCGCACCTCTTCGGAGTGCTGCGCTGCCGTCGAGGACGTTCCATCGAGCTCCACCGGCAAGAGTAAGAAAGGAATGGCTGCTCCTCCGGCAACCAAGAAGGTGTCCGCCAAGGAGGACGGCACTGGTGGTACCTTCACCATCAGTGCCACCCTCGACAGCAAATAGGAAAGCGCGCTCGTTGCCTTCCTGCGGGCGAATGTCGATGTGTTTGCATGGCAACCATCTGACATCACCGGTGTTCCCAGGAAGGTAATTGAGCACAAGCTTGCTGTCTGTCCTCACGCGCGGCCCATCAAGCAGAAAGTGAGGAAGCAAGCCGTGGAGCGCCAAGAGTTCATCAACGAGGAAATCAAGAAGCTAGAAGCAGCAGGCCTAGTTAGAGGTGTGATCCATCCGACGTGGTTGGCGAACCCAGTCGTCGTGCGCAAGGCCAATGGGAAGTGGAGGCTGTGTATAGACTTCACCGATGTGAATAAAGCATGTCCCAAGGATCCATTCCCTTTGCCGCGCATTGACCAAATCGTTGACTCCACTGCCGGATGTGAGCTACTCTGCTTTCTTGATGCATATTCAGGCTATCACCAGATTTTCATGGCCAAGGAAGATGAAGAGAAGACTGCATTTATCACTCCATGTGGCACTTATTGCTTTATTCGCATGCCATTTGGATTGAAGAATGCAGGTTCAACCTTCGCAAGGGTAGTATACACTGCTTTTGAGCCACAGATCCACAGAAATGTAGAGGCTTACATGGATGACATCGTGGTGAAGAGCAAGAGCAAGGAAACACTGATCCAGGATTTGGAGGAGACGTTTCATAACCTGCGCAGAATACAGCTCAAGTTGAACCCCGAGAAGTGCGTCTTTGGAGTCCCTTCCGGCAAGCTTCTCGGGTTCTTTGTGTCACAGAGGGGGATTGAAGCCAACCCCGACAAGATTAAAGCCATTGAGCAGATAGAGGCCCCAAAGCGCGTCAAGGATGTCAGGAGGCTTGCAGGATGTGTGGCTGCCCTCAGTAGGTTCATTTCGAAGTCTGCAGAACGCGCCCTGCCTTTCTTCAAAATCTTGAAGAAGGCAGGTCCCATGAAGTGGACTCCGGAAGCGGAGGCGGCGCTGCAGGATTTGAAACGGTACCTGTCCTCCACTCCAATACTTGTCGCACCTAGACCACAGGAAAAGTTGTTGCTATACTTAGCAGCAACCAACCAGGTGGTTAGTGCTGCGTTAGTAGCGGAGAGGGAGTCCGACGAGGAGTCAGCACCATCGGCAAGCGAATCCAGCGACAAGCAGGGGGCTGCTCCGGCAAGCTCTGGCCCCGACAAGGATGACTCTGCGCAGGAACAAGGTGAGGTGCGGAAGAAGATGGTGCAGCGCCCAGTGTATTTTGTAAGTTCCCTTCTCCAGGGGGCTAGGTCAAGGTACTCTGGTGTGCAAAAGTTGCTTTTCGGCCTCCTCATGGCCTCGAGAAAGCTGCGCCATTACGTCCAAGCCCATGAGATAACAGTGGTCACTCGCTTTCCGCTGAAGAGGATATTGCACAACCCAGAAGCAACAGGCAGGATCGTTGAGTGGGCACTGGAGCTGTCGAGCTTTGGACTCAAGTTTGAAAGTACTTCAACCATACAGAGCCGAGCTTTGGCAGAATTCATAGCTGAGTGGACCCCAACGCCCGACGAAGAAGTCCAAGAAACAAGTGCACCCGTACAAGAAGCGACAAGTGAATGGGTAATGTATTTTGACGGTGCCTTCTCGCTGCAAGGCGCCGGTGCTGGCGTAGTACTCATCGCGCCCACCGGAGAGCACCTCAAATACGTTATCCAGATGCACTTTCCCAGGGAGCAAGCGACAAACAACACCGCAGAATATGAAGGCTTGCTCGCCGGCCTCAGGATTGCGGCCGAACTTGTGATCAGGAAGCTGATTGTGCGGGGAGATTCTCAGTTGGTGGTCCGGCAAATTAACAAGAGTTATCAGAGCCCTTTGATGGAAGCTTATGTCGATGAAGTAAGGAAGCTTGAGGAGCACTTTGAAGGTCTGCAGATGGAGCACGTCCCGAGAGCTCAAAATGAAATTGCAGATGGCCTTTCAAAGTGTGCTGCGATGAAGTTACCTGTGGAACCAGGGACCTTCTTGCTCAAGCTGACTCAACCATCCGTCACACCATCAATTGGGCAGTCCAAGAAGAGAAAGTTGATCTCCGGCGACTACTTGCCGGCGGATCTTCCTGAAACCGCCGCCAAGGTCCCCAAGATCAACAACCACAACGCTGAGGAACAGTTTGCTCCTGCGGATCCTCGGGTCTGTACAGTAGAAGCAAGCGTTCCCGACAAGCCTCGCCCCGGCGAGCTTGCCGGGGGACCATCAGCTCCGGCAGGACCAGAGGTCCTCGCCGTAGAAGCTGAGGTTCCCGCAGCGGCCCTCGAGCCTTTAGTCCTTGCCGTCGAGCCCCGGGCTCCGGCATGGGCACAGCAAATCGTCCGTTTCCTTCAAACTGGAGAACTTCCCGATGACCCAGAAGAAATAGAGAAGATAACCAGGCAGTCAAGTATGTACCAGTTCGTGGATAACGAGCTGTACAGAAGAAGGCTCAATGGTGTCAGACTGAAGTGCATCTCCAGGGAAGATGGACAGAAGCTGTTGGCGGAAATACACGGAGGCATATGCGGCCACCATATTGGCGCAAGGGCGCTTGCCGGGAAAGCTTTCCGGCAAGGGTTCTTTTGGCAAGAAGCCCTCCAAGATGCAACTGCACTAGTAACCAAGTGTGAAGCGTGCCAGTTCCATGCAAAGCAGATTCATCAGCCAGCTCAAGCTCTCCAAACAATCCCTTTGTCCTGGCCCTTCTCGGTCTGGGGGCTCGACATCCTCGGCCCCTTCCCCCGAGCCGTCGAGGGCTTTGAGTACTTGTACGTCGCAATCGACAAGTTCACAAAGTGGCCAGAAGTGGAGCCAGTGAGAAAGGTGACAGCACAGTCAGCAGTCAGGTTCTTCAGGTCGATTGTCTGCCGTTTCGGGATCCCTAACAGGATCATCACCGACAACGGTACGCAATTCACTAGTCGCACCTTCATGCAGTACGTCCAAGACCTTGGCGCCAAGGTCTGTTTCGCTTCTGTTGCTCACCCAAGGAGGAACGGTCAAGCGGAGAGGGCAAATGCTGAAGTGCTGCGCGGAATCAAGACAAGGACCTTTGACAGGCTGCGCAAGTGCGGAAGAAATTGGATAGAGGAGCTACCGGCAGCTCTTTGGTCAATCAGAACGACACCGAGTCGAGCCACCGGACAGACACCCTTTGCTCTAGTCTATGGAGCAGAGGCAGTTCTCCCCACGGAACTCGTACACGGATCTCCTCGAGTGCTCGCTTATGATGAGCTCGAGCAAGAGCAACTGCGGCAAGATGACGCGTTGCTCCTCGAGGAGGGACGTCTCCAGGCTGCTGTACGAGCTGCTCGATACCAGCAAGCCTTGCGTCGCTATCATAGCCGCAAGGTAAAGGCCAGGAGTCTCGAGGAAGGCGACCTTGTTCTTCGGCGTGTTTAGTCCGCCAAGAATTCCAACAAGTTGACGCCGAAGTGGGAAGTCCCTTATCGGGTGAGACACGTTACGAGGCCCGGCGCTGTCCGCCTCGAGACCGAAGAAGGCTTACCGGTGAGCAACTCCTGGAACATAGAGCATCTTCGCAAGTTTCACCCCTAAGGCGCGGTTGCCGTGATCCGCTCCGGCAACCACCTTTTGTACAAGCTTTGCCGCTGTTGCATGTAACCCTTTGTACAAAGCCGGGCGCAGACCCCGTGCATCAGTAAAGTTTTTGTGTTTTTCGCACCGATTGCCTTTCGCATGCTTTTCTTTGCTATTTGCATGTTTTGTTTGGCATTTGGTGCAACACTCAAGTATACGGTAAGCATTAGCACGCCGAAAGGCCATATACTTGTTTCCCTCTCCCTTTTCTTTCCTCTTAAGCAGAAGGAACGTTCCTCGCGCACAAGTTTGCCGGGGGGGAAGGAGGTGGAGGAGGAACCAAGTGCTGTTCAAGAAAGAGAAGCCTTACCGGAAAGCAAGCAATATATGAAAGCTAAGTTGTTAGAATTTGACCAGTTCAAATTTTAAATTTTAGTTGTCTTCCTTGAACAATCACACTTTGTATGGAAAACCTGTGCGCGGAGGAACCTACCCGTAGCTTGCCGCACCCTTATCTTGTTTTCGAGTTCGCTCAACGATTTAAGTGAGCTGCGACAAGTGTCGCGCCCTTGTTTCGTTTCCGAGTACGCTCAGCAAGCTAAGTGCGTTGCGACTAGCCGCGGCGAGGTTGCTTGCCGGTGAGACCTTGGCCAGCAGGCTGCTCAGAGTCCAGGACTCAGCGCTCGCGGCAAGGGCCCCTCGCCGGCAAGCTCCCCGGGAGCGTAGGGTGAAAAACGTACAAAGTCAAAGATTAAGACAAGGAAGATAACATTGCACTGATTGATCAAAATAAGGTAAATATCTTACAAAGGATAACTTGTCGCAATGGACTAATGAGTTCCTAACATAATGTGCAGCAGCAAAAAAGAAATAAAGATAATGGAGGCCTAATCTACGCGGTCGCCCTCCTTCCTGGAGATCTTGGCCACCTTGGCAATGATGTGGGCGACCTGCTCCTTCAGGGCCTCCGTGTTCGCATCAGCCGGCAAGCTGCGAAGAACGTTGGTGAGATTGATCCCCGGGTTGCGATACACGATCTTCGTCAGCACCCGCTCCAGAGTGCCCGCGCAGAGCAGGCGCGAATCCTCGGCCAGCTGCGCGGGGATTTGGTTCCGGAGACCTGCAAGGGCCGGCGCGATCCCTCTGAAGAAGAGGCTGAGCTTGGCGCTGTGCGGGAGATCCAGATCCGGGGAGTAGATGAGATGTTCAACTTTCAGCGCCAGCAGCTCCTGGTCGATGTTGGACGCAGAAGATACCAAGTCTTCGGTCCATACCTCAATGGTATGGCGGAAGAGCTCGGACGCTTTGTTGACACTGTCCACCAAGGTCCGCTCCTTGCGGAGCTCCTCCTTCAGCTTGGTCTCCCGAGCCCGGGCAGCGTCGAGTGAATCCTTCAGAGTAGTGACCTTCAACTCCAAGTCCTTGATGGAGTCATTGGCGGCCTTCAACTCGTCGCCCCTCTTAGAAAGACGCACCTGGAGTTCTGAATTGGTGTGGGCGTCCTTCTCGCGCTCTGTGATGAGCGCGGCAACCTTCTCCGCACTCACCTTCAGCGCCTTCTCCAGCTGCACGACCTTGGCGGCGAGCTCCTTCTTGGCGTTTTCCGCGGCAACCGCGGCGGCTTTCGCCTCCTTCAATTCCCCGCCAAGGGCCGCCTCGCGAGCGGCAAGGTCCTCCTCGTGGGAGTCGAGCTGGACCTTCCGCTGCGCGAGTTCTCCTTCTCGCCGGGACAGCTCCACCCCGGCGAGCCGCTGCTGTTCCTCAGCTTCGGCCTTCTCCAGCACCCATTCTTGGTACTCGCCGGCGAGCCGCTCACGCTCCTCCGCCACCTCGCGGAGGGCCGCCTGGTTGGCGGCGCTGAGCTCCGCCGCGCGCTTCTCCATCTCCGCGGCGGCCTTGGCGGCAAGGGCTTCCCGGGAGGCGAGCTTCGCCTGCCTGGCCCGGTAAAGGGCCAGGAGCTGGTGGAGCAGCTTCTCCTCCTCGGGCCCCTCACTCCCGCCGGGCGCCTCGACGATCTTCAGACCTGCGGAGGCGAGGACTTCTCCGTCAAACGCCTCGCCCTCCGCGGGAGCTCGCGATGAAGACCCCCAAGGCATCTGGATGAAGACGCCGTTGGGGGCCTCAAGGTAGTAGCCCTGCTCCTTGCTGGCGGAGGGGTCGGCGGCCAGTGCAGCATCTGATGCTCCCGCCGCCTCCGGGTCGGCGGTGCGGTCGTCGTCCCCCTCCCCGGCCGCTGCGTCCGCAGCCGGAGCGGTCTCCTGCGCGGCCGGCTCGGCGGCTCTCGCCGCGTCCTCAACGACAGGGACGTCGCCGCCGCCGCCCTGCGCGCCCTCCTCGTCCTCGATGTTGATGACCTCCGTCTCCATCGGTTCGGGAGGAGGAGGATCTAAAAAGAAAAAGAAGAAAAAGAAGTTCAAGTTCAAGCAAATATCCAAAAAGAGACGAAGCCAAGAGGACAAACTACAAGACATACCTTGGCGGACGTCCTCAGCGGCGGGCTCCCTCGCCGGGGAGCTCGGCCTTGTCGGAGTGGCCACCCTCGCCGGGCTGCTCGCCCTTGGCGGGGTACTCTGCCTTGGCGGAGTACCCGCCCTTGGCGGAGCACTCTCCCTTGCCGGAGAGTTCGGCCTTGGCGGGGACGGCGGGGCCTGCGGCTCCTCGACGACGGTCTCTGGGCGCTCTTCCCGCTGTGGCTCCACCTCTGCACAAATCAAGACAAGAAACGTCAAGATGATGAAAGAAGACGAAATCCTCAGGCGTACCCCGACAAGCGGAAGGATAGACCCCAGACTTACGCTGGGGGCTGCGCTGGGGGCTGCTCCTCGGAGCAGCGCTTGGGTCCGGCAGGGTTGGTTCCGGCACGTCCCCTGTTGCCGCGGTGACCGAGCCTTCAGCGACCTCGACCACAGGCGCCTTGGCCTTCTTCGCCGCGCACTGAACCAAGGTCCTGAAATCAAAGCAGCAAACAAAGTCAGCATCAACAATAATCAAGACAAAACTCGAGAAGGTGTAAGATCCTGGATCCTTACTCCTGGTCCACCTCGTCGTCCTCGCTCAGGGCGGAGAAGTCGTACTCCATCGTGGGCGCGTCGGCGCGAGGAGCGGAAGACGAAGATTCCCTCGCGCGCTTGGTGGTCCCCGGGGCTGGGGGCTGCGAAGACCCAGCCCCTGTGGTAGCCGGCGCCCGAGGAGCGGGCGGAGCCGTTGCTCCGCTCCGAGAAGACCCCTGTCGGCTCGGCGCCGGCCTGCGAGGCGCCTCCGTCGTGGCCCGCGCGCGGGCCGCCTCTGCTGTGGCTGGTGCGCCAGTCGCCCTTGGCGCGGCTTGGCTCCCCCGGGGAGCTGCCCGGCGAGCTGGTTGTTGCCGGGGCGCTTGCGCCCTCTCTCCCGTCGCCGTCTTGCGGAGACGCTTCGATGGAGACTGCCTTGGGCTTGCCGGGGGCGGGGAGCTCTCCGACGAGGAGAGGTCATCGGCGTAGAGCTCCGTAGATCCGCCGGAGTCTTCGGCCTCCTCCTCCTCCTCTTCCCCGGCAGGCTCGCTGGGCCCAGCGCCCTGCGCTGCGGCCTCTTTTCCCTTGGCGCCTCCGCTCCCTCCGGCGCCTCCGCCCCTCGCGGCGCCTCTGCTCCCTCCGGCGGCACCCTCCATTGCCGCGGCCTCGGCCACGATTCCGTGGTTCCCGGAGTGCCTCAGAGAGGGGATCCCGGCGAGCGCGTCGGGAGGGAGCTGCAGCAGTCTGCGGATCTCCGCCTCCTCCGCCTGGCTGGACGCATCCGCAGCCTCCGCCTCCGCAGGCGTGTACCCGAAATCTCCTGCCGCTGCGGCTGCAACGGCCTCTTCAGCCCGAGAAGCCATATAGGCAATCTCCTGGTCGGTGGTGTCCCGCGTGTGCTCCTTGATGTCATTCTTGTTCTTCGCCACCTCCACGAGGTTGTCGTAGAAGTTGAGGACGTCGATGGGCTTGGGCGCAATCCACGTGCGGTCCACGCCGTGCGAATCGCATGCGGGCATCATGGCGAGGAGACGGTCCCGGACTGTGCTGTTGCAGAGCGGCACCACCCCCCGGGGAGCTCGGAACCACTCAGGGTGTGCCGGGTCATACTTGAAGAGTTCCCGGACCATCCCCTTCAGCTCCAGCGTCGTGAAGTTGAAGTTGAGCCCGGGGCGCAGCCTCATTATGTCCGCCGGGCCGCCGTACTCCCAGGCCGGCCTCTTCCTGTCTTGGAGAGTGGCGACACGGCGGCGAAGGAAGTCTGCGCCCACCTCTGCAACGGACAGCTGTGCCACCCGAAGACGAAGAATCCGGACGAGTGCGATGTCGAGCTTGATGTCGTCCGAGTCTAGCTCGCTCCAGTCCCTGCCGCGCACGATGGGCGTTGTGCGCGGCGCGGTGAAAGCTTGTGGCTGGTCTTCGACGACCCAGCACCACTCCGCACGCCACTCCTCCCACTTTCCGCGGAGCTCCCCCGGCAAGTAGGACCCCTTCTTGTTCAGACGGAAGACCCAAGAGATTCCTCCGGAGAGTGGGGCGTCGGCCTCTGCTCTAGGGGTGAAGAAGTGCCTAAAAAGCGCTACGTTGGGCTGTATCCCTATGAAGTTTTCGCACATGTGTGCGAAAACCGCCATGGTGAGGATGGCGTTGGGGGTGAAGTCAAGGAGGTGGAGGCCGTAGGTGTGCATGACATCGCAGAAGAAATTTGAGAAAGGAGGGCAAAGACCGCAGTGAAAGAAAGCTGCGAAGAAATAGTACCCGCCGGGGTAGCTGTCCTTGGCGGCGGCCGGATATGCTCGCGTGCGGGGGTGCGCCTTGGTTTCCTTGGCCCAGAACAAGTAGTACTTGTTCCAGAGCTCCCGCGCGCCGAGCCTCGGCGGGAAGACGAGATGCTGCTTCCGATACGCGGCGAGTTTCGCCGCTTGCTCCGACTTCTCCCTCTTGGCCTTCTCCGCCTTCGCCTTGTCGGTCTTTGGGGCCATGGCGGACGCGGCGGAGGAAGAGGGACGAAGAACTCAGCGACGCCGGAGATGCAGACGGCGGCGGCGGAGATGTGGAAGTGGAGCGCAAGAGGGATCTCTGGAGGAAGAAGGAGAAGCAATGAAAGCGCAAGGAGGGGAACCGCGCCTGCTTCCTCTACTTTTATGGGGGAGTGGGGGGCGTTTCGCCCTTTCCATTAAGAGATCATGGGCACGTCCCATCCCACGACGCCGCAATCGACGCGTGCCGTTACGGTGGGGTGAAGCGGATACGGAAGTGGATTCGGCGCGCCGCGGGCCGCGGGTGCCCGTGCACTGATTTGGGCCTGGCCCAACAGCGCTCGGCACCGTGTGTGGCCCAGGCCCGGGGGCTCCTGTCGGTGTACTAAGGTAGGGGTACCTCAGTACCCCAACTTGTGCACGGGCAGTTGCAGCTTCCTGCGGCAGGGTTTACCGCGTGCTCGCCGGAGACCTTCCTGCTCCTTATTAAGCCATTCAAAAACAAAGTATACAAGACAGAAGATCGAGACCCCGGCAAGAGGAGCTTGTCGGGAAGGCCGTACCAGGCTCAAGACTGCCCCATTAGCACAAGGCCCTGGCAAGAGGAGCTTGCCAGGAAGACTAGAAGACACGCCTCAGCGCTATATGCGCCCCGGCAAGGGCCCGAGGAGCGGCAAGCTCCCGGGCCCGGCAAGATCAAGGCCCCGGCAAGGTGCTTGCCGGGAAGGCTGCGCTGTGTGCCCGCGCTCCAGCTCATCGGCCCACGCGTCGCCCTGGGGCCTATCCAGGGACGCGTGGCGGATGGCTGTGCAGCCTGGGGGACACGGTGGCACTCCACGGTGGTGGATCCATCGCCGTGGCAGACGGAGACGCAAGGGCGGGAGCTTTTGGGGTCGACGGCGACGGGCATTAAATGCCCTTGTCCCCCCACTGTCAAAGTAGGTATAGACCACTGTTCTGCACTGTAGCTCCACTGTTCCCGCACTGTTACAACTATCACCTCTTTTACGTTTTTACCCCTTTCTCCTACGTTGACACCTGTCGGTGACCCCCCTTGCACTATAAAAGGAGGCCCATGCACAACGTGGAGGGGGTTCGGAACCTAGATCACTCTCACGCTCGGTGTAGCTGCTTCTTCAAGCTCCCGAGCACTCCAACTCAATACACAACTAAGCAGGAGTAGGGTTTTACGCGTCTACCGCGGCCCGAACCTGGGTAAAACTGCCCGCGTGCTCGCTACGATCTGCTCTTCGTGCTCCCTCCGCCCTCGTACCGCACAGACAAGGGGCTCCGGTCCCATAGGTGTTCGTGGCGGACAGTTTCCCCCGACAGATGTGAACTAGATTATTGACTCTAGTGCAAGTGGGAGACTGAAGGAAATATACCCTAGAGGCAATAATAAAGTTATTATTTATTTCCTTATATCATGATAAATGTTTATTATTCATGCTAGAATTGTATTAACCGGAAACTTAATACATGTGTGAATACATAGACAAAACAGAGTGTCCCTAGTATGCCTCTACTAGACTAGCTCATTGATCATTGATGGTTATGTTTCCTAGCCATAGACATGAGTTGTCATTTGATCAACGGGATCACATCATTAGGAGAATGATCTGATGGACAAGACCCATCCGTTAGCTTAGCACTATGATCGTTTAAGTTTTACTGCTATTGCTTTCTTCATGACTTATACATGTTCCTATGACTATGAGATTATGCAACTCCCGAATACCGGAGGAACACTTTGTGTGCTACCAAACGTCACAACGTAGCTGGGTGATTATAAAGGTACTCTACAGGTGTCTCCGAAGGTACTTGTTGGGTTGGCGTATTTCGAGATTAGGATTTGTCACTCCGATTGTCGGAGAGGTTTCTCTGGGCCCACTCGGTAATGCACATCACTATAAGCCTTGCAAGCATTGCAGCTAATGAGTTAGTTGCGGGATGATGTATTACGGAACGAGTAAAGAGACTTGTTGGTAACGATATTGAACTAGGTATTGAGATACCGACGATCGAATCTCGGGCATGTAACATACTGATGACAAAGGGAACAATGTATGTTGTTATGCGGTTTGACCGATAAAGATCTTCGTAGAATATGTGGGAGCCAATATGAGCATCCAGGTTCCGCTATTGGTTATTGACCGGAGACGTGTCTCGGTCATGTCTACATAGTTCTCGAACCCGTAGGGTCCGCACGCTTAAGGTTTCGATGATAGTTTTATTATGAGTTTATGAGTTTTGATGTACCGAAGGATTTTGGAGTCCCGGATGAGATCGGGGACATGACGAGGAGTCTCGAAATGGCCGAGACGTAAAAATCGATATATTGGACGACTATATTCGGACATCGGAAAGGTTCCGAGTGATTCGGGTATTTTCGGAGTACCGGGGAGTTACGGGAATAGAAGAGAGAGGCCAAAAGGAAGGAGGCGCGCGCCCCCCTTCTGGTCCGAATTGGACAAGGGGTGCAGCCCCCTTTTCCTTCTCCCTCTCCCCCTCTTTCCTTCTCTCCTACTAGGACTTGGGAGTCCTAGTAGGACTCCGCACACTTGGCACGCCCCCTCTAGGGCCGGCCTCTCCCTTGCTCCTTTATATACGGGGGCAGGGGGCACCCTAGGACACACAAGTTGAATTGTTTTAGCCGTGTGCGGTGCCCCCCTCCACAGAAACACACCTCGATCATACCGTTACAGTGCTTAGGCGAAGCCCTGCGCCCGTAGATACATCATATCCGTCACCACGCCGTCGTGCTGACGAAACTCTCCCGTGAAGCTCAACTGGATCAAGAGCTCGTGGGACGTCATCGAGCTGAACGTGTGCTAGAACTCGGAGGTGCCGTAGTTTCGGTGCTTGATCGGTCGGGCCGTGAAGACGTACGACTACATCAACCGCGTTGTTCTAACGCTTCCGCTTTCGGTCTACGAGGGTACATAGACTCACTCTCCCCTCTCGTTGCTATGCATCTGGTAGATAGATCTTGCGTGATCGTAGGAAAATTTTAAAATACTACGTTCCCCAACACCTTGTCCTTGTCCCCAACACGAGGAAACAAGGTGTTGCGGAAGATCCTATGCATGATGTCCAGGAAGGGGTTCATTACCCATGTCTTCTTGCCACTAGCAAGAGTCTTCTCCACATAAAAAGGCAACGGACGGTCTTTGTTGGCAGATTCTTCGTTGGCATGAGGCCGAGCTCCAAGAGGGGTGTGGAGCCCCTCGTCAGCAACCTGAAGCAGATCCATGAAGTCCTTCTAAGAAGCAATCATCTTGTGACCATTTGTCATCCAAGTCATGGGACAGTCTTCCTTGGTATGGAAGTGCACCGAAGTATAGAACTATGCCACGATTTCTGGGTCAAAATCCATCTGAAATGTCATGATGTGCTCAATCCCAAACTTCTCCGCCAGATCCAGAGCCTCGGCAGAGTAGGCCTGGTGATCATCCCTCCGCATGTGGGCCATGTCAATCCAATGAGCATCCACATATAGGTTGTGCTTACTCTTGAGTACCTCTGTGTAGATATGAAACTGCTGCTTGGTCCAGAATAGTTCATCTCCATGGAATTTAGCCCGGGGTTCTCCATAAGGATTGATCTTCCTTCTTGCCATGAAATCATTAGCTGGGATCTCCTCCATAGTCATAGTTGATTCCTTGTGCTTGTTGGCGGCGGTCTTGAATTTGCGTTGGGGGGCATTGGAGCCCTCAGGCATATCACTCTGGGTGCGCAGACGCTTGGACCCGGTGTCACGACTGGGATTGGTCCGACGAACATTGGAACCGGAGCCACCACCTAAGACACAAACACAAGAACACGACAAAAACACAAAGAGAATCAATGCAAAAACCACAAAAAGGCATACGAAACATGTAGAAAGGATAATATGTATGCACAACGAAGAAGATATGAACCAAGCGGTAGTACCGCTTGACAAAAGCGGACCTAAATTTTTAGTGCCGCTTAGGGAGCGGTAGTACCGCTTGGAAGAGTTGCGGTAGTACCGCGCAGAACGCGGTACCAAAAATTTACATCCGCGTTCATCACGGTAGTACCGCTCAGTAGAGCGGTAGTATCGTTACGCGACAAAGCGGTAGTACCTTGGTTAGCCAGCAGCAGTACCGCTCGGGTCAGATCTGAAAAACAGATCTAGACAAGAACACGTAGAACGACGAACGGTAATACGGCTGATCATAGCAACTAAGTAGTAGCATACTTACTAGCATTTCTATTGCATAACAACTCTCCTACATCCTAATCTTCCATGGATAAGAACAAGAAGAACACTAGAACAACAAGCATCTCCCCAAAACCTAAAAACAACAACCGGGCAAAAAGAAGAGGGGATTTGGGTAGAAACCTTCATCCATGGCAAGAGGTCGAGATGGGGAACGATCCCACCGGTCGCAATGCGAGGAGAGTGGCCGGGGGAGGAGATCCGGCGAGGTCCTCCGACGACGTTCTTGAGAGGGAGAGAGAGAGGCGACGTGGGGGATATGAGATGAATGGGTATGGGGAGTTAGAACTCCCCCTGCCTGCTTATAACCCCCGGCCGTTCGGATAAGTGCGGTAGTACCGCGGTCATCGCGGTAGTACCGCCCGAGTGGAAGTACCGCACACGGAGCGGTAGTACCGCTCGACCAGCGGCAGTAAAAAATTACTGTCGTGCTGGTTGCGGTAGTACCGTATTAGCTTTGCGGTAGTACCGTGACTACTCACGGTAGTACCGTCCCTCCAAAAAAATGCAAGTTTCGACAAGAGGCTTGAGCAAATTAAAAACACACACGCAAGGCACACGGAAAGAGAGACAACACACACCCGATACAACACACAAGACACTCCTCCAAGGAGGATGTCGGTGGCCGAAGCCACCAATGTTTGAGTTATTTGCAATGGCACCGCAAAGAACTATCCTTGGGCCCATGACCAACACTTGTCTTGAAGCACTTATACCATCTAACATGGCAAATGACAAAGACTTGATCGATTTATGCATAATGGGGGAGGAATAGTTCATTGAGAGAACAATACTCCCCCTATGTCCATGCCTACATCTAGACAAGATAACTATATTGAGTGGGAGGTGTGTGTGCATGGTCTCAAGCCACATTGCTCAAATCGATGATATTTAGCTCATGCCTTAACTCGCAAAATCTTGCTTCATCCAACGGCTTCGCGAAGATATCTGCAAGGTTATCATGAGTGTTGACATAGTGAAGCTCGATCTCTCCTTACCGTATGTGATCCCGGATGAAGTGATACCAAATCTCTATATGCTTCGTCTTGAAGTGTTGCACTGGGTTGAGAGAAATCTTGATGGCACTTTCATTGTCACACCAAAGAGGCACTTTGTCACAAGTGACACCGTAACCCTTTAAAGTTTGCCTCATCCATAGGAGTTGAGCACAACAATTGCCAGCTGCCACATACTCTGCTTCGGTGGACGAGAGAGACACACAACTTTGCTTGTTGGAAGACCAACTTACCAGAGAGCAACCAAGGAATTGGCACCCTCCGGAAGTGGACTTCCTATCCACTTTGTCTCCCGCCCAGTCCGAATCAGAGAAACCTATAAGGTTGAAGTTTGCTCCTCTTGGGTACCATAAGCCAAAGTTTGGGGTATGAGCCAAATATCGAAAGATTCGCTTGACTGCCACAAAGTGACTTTCCTTAGGTGAGGCTTGAAACCGTGCACAGATTCCCACACTCACAATAAAATCCGGTCTAGATGCACAAAGGTAAAGCAAGGATCCAATCATAGAACGATATACCTTTTGATCCACCGCTTTACCATTGGGATCAATGTCAAGTTGGCACTTGGTTGGCATTGGAGTAGTAGCCGGCTTGACATCACTTAGATTAAACCTCTTGAGCATGTCTTGAGTGTACTTGGCTTGTTTGATAAAGATTCCTTCTCTTCTTATCTTAATCTCAAACCCAAGGAAGTACTTCAACTCTCCCATCATGGACATCTCAAAATGTGTGGTCATGAGTGCGGCGAACTCATCATTGAAAGCTTTGTTAGGTGAACCAAAGATAATATCATCAACATATAGTTGGCAGACAAACAACTCCCCTTTGACCTTCTTAGTAAAAAGAGTGGGGTCGATTTTCCCAATTTCAAACCCATGATCTTGTAACAACTCGGTAAGATGCTCATACCACGCACGTGGGGCTTGTTTAAGGCCATAGAGTGCCTTATCAAGTTGATACACGTGAATGGGGAACTTAGGATCCTCAAACCCCGGGGGTTGTTTGACATACACCAACTCATTAATAGGACCATTAATAAATGCACTTTTCACATCCATTTGTTGCAACGTAAAATTATGATGAGAAGCATAGGCAAGCAACAAACGAATAGATCCAAGGCGAGCAACAGGGGCAAAGGTTTCACCGTAGTCGATACCCTCGACTTGGGAGTAGCCTTGAGCCACCAGACGCGCCTTGTTGCGGATGACAATGCCATGAGCATCCTGCTTGTTCTTAAAGATCCACTTGGTTCCAATGACATTATGGTTCTCCTTAGGCCTCGGCACCAGACGCCACACTTTGTTGCGCTCGAAGTTGTGGAGTTCCCCCTTTTGATGCTTCCAAGAATATTCTCCATGTGATGCTCTCTCGAAGCAAGCCTGGAGGCAATTCTGCAGCATGACGCTCCAATTGCTCTTCAAGTGATAATTGAGGAGCACTGAGTTGATCATCTTGAGCGACGTCAAGTGCTTGATCTTGATCTTGAGCTTCCTCTTGATCTTGATCTTGCTCAGAGGAGAGAACTTGGCCTTGTGCATCATTTGGTGGCTCCCCACCATCTTGTGATTGATCTTGCACTTGGCCTTGCTCGTCCGGTTGAGGGCCTTCACTTTGTTCTTCGGAAGAGTGTGGGTCTTGGGTTGATGATGGTTCCACTTGTGTGGAACATTGTCCTTCTCCTTCGGCCACAAGGGGTTCCTCAATGGGTAGGATATATCCAACACCCATTATTCTTATGGCTTGAGGAGGAATTTCATCACCTACATCACAAGTACCACTTTGCTCCACTCTGGAGCCATTATTCTCATCAAACTCTACATTACTCGTCTCCTCAATGAGTCCATTGGACTTGTTGAGGACACGGTAAGCATGAGAGTTTGTAGCATAACCAACAAATATGCCCTCATGAGCTCTAGACTCAAATTTCAAACGAGCACCTTTCTTGAGGATGAAACACTTACACCCGAACACCCGGAAGTACTTGAGATTGGGCTTGTTACCGGTGAGAATCTCATATGGAGTCTGTTTCAAACCTTTGCGGAGATAGAGCCGATTGGATGCATGACATGCGGTGTTGATGGCTTCGGCCCAAAAGTTGTATGGAGATTTGAATTCCGCCATCATGGTCCTTGTCGCACCCATCAATGTCCGGTTCTTTCTCTCCGCTACACCATTTTGTTGAGGGGTATAAGGTGCGGCATATTGATGTTTGATCCCCTCATCACTAAGAAACTCATCCAGGGTGTAGTTCTTGAACTCGGTGCCATTGTCACTTCGGATCATCAAAATCTTTGCTTCATGTTGTCGTTGAGCTTCATTTGCAAAGTTGATGATGGTTTGTTGGGTCTCACTCTTCTTCTTGAAGAAGTATACCCAGGTGTATCTTGAGTAATCATCCACAATCACCAAGCAATACTTTCTGCCCCCAAGACTATCAAAAGATGGAGGCACAAAGAGATCCATGTGAAGGAGCTCCAAGGGCCTTTTTGAGTAGATGATAGTCGTGGGAGGATGAGCCTTCTCATGTAACTTTCCTTCAATACAAGCACTACAAACACGATCTTTGGCAAAGCTAACATTTGTTAGTCCACGGACATGGTCCCCTTGAGAAGACTTTGCAAAGATCTCATATTGACATGGGCTAACCGGCGATGCCAAAGCCATCCCACATCAACTTTATTCATTAGGCATGTCGCGGTCTTAGTTGGTTGCTCCGAGAAGTTCACCACATAGAGACCGTTCTAGACATGTCCAACATAGGCTACTTTAAGAGTCTTGCTCCACAAGAGGGCCACGGTATCAATATCAAAGAATGTAGCAAAGCCCATGAGTGCAAGTTGACGAACAAAAAGTAAGTTATATGCAAGGAACTCAACAAGCATGACTTTCTCGATCGTGAGATCATGAGAAACTACAACCTTGCCAAGCACCAATACCTTAGAAGATGAAGCATCACCCCATTCGACGTTGGTGGCCATGGATGAACCTAGATGCACGTCCACCACCAAGTCTTTGCTTCCGGTCGTATGATTTGTGGCTCCACTGTCGAGCAACCATGACCCCCACCGAAAGCAAACTCCTACAATAGATCAATGCTTGGATTTAGGTACCTATTTGGTAATGGGTCCTTTGAGGTTAGTAACAAGGGTCTTAGGAACCCAGATAGACCATTCAATGTACTCATAATAAGAACCAACAAATTTAGCAAAGACATGACCATCACTAGCACGACATAAAACATAAGAAGGATTAAAGTCACCGGCCATGTTCGATGGTATGGTGGGATTTTTCTTGACTTCACCACCCTTCACATTGTTCTTATTCTTAGACGCACCCTCTCCTTCTTTCGCAAAGGTTTGATGGAGAGGGGGAGGTAGCTTGGTCTTGTCGTTCTTCTTCTTCTTGGGCTTGGGAGCAAACCCAATTCCTTCCTTTGCCATAACCTCCTTTTGATTACTCAAAAGATTGTTGAGGTTCTTCTCACCTTGTATACATGTCACAAGGCATTTCTCAAGTTGCTTCTTCAACTTGGCATTTTCTTCAACAAGATGCACATGCTCGCAACATGGGTTAGTAGCATTTGCATTATCAATCAACACCATGCGAGGTAAGATAGCCTTTTCCTTGGTTAGCGAAACTTGGAGTTGATCATGAGACTCCTTGAGAGAAGCATGCATACCTTTCAAGGCCTTGTGAGCCTTGTCAAGTGTAACAAACTCCTCCTTGAGTCTAGCATGGTCAACCCCAAGTTTTGCCTTCTCGGAGTTAAGCATACGAGAGACAACTAAAGCATGATCGAGATCTTTCTTTAATTTAGCATGATCATCGTTGTGTGACTCCTCAAGAGACAAACGAAGACCACACTCTTCATCTAGAGCATTAGAGAGATCCTATATTTCATCCGCATAGTCTCGGCTATGTCCTTCCATTTTAGCAATGGTCTCATCGTGAGCCTTGATCATGTCATTGGCCTCACCGAGTTGTTCCAAGAGAGCAACAAAATGCTTCTTTGGTTTGCCCTTGAGTTTGCTCATAAACAACTCAAACTCATTCTCTTCCTCCTTAGCTCCCTCACTCTCATCAATACAATCCGTCAATGAAGGATTAGAGATGATGGTAGTGTTGATGTTTGGAGTTACCTTGTTGGTGGCCTTTGCCATGAGACACTTGGCGGTGATGTTCTCATTTGGAGAGTCGAAGAGAGATGAGCGTGGAGTAGTAGCAATAGCAATTGTGGCCATGGTGACCATCTCATCACCTTCATCATTATCATCATCCTCAACATATTCTTCTTGGGCCACCAACCCTTTAGGAGGAGTCTTCTTGTTGAAGTTGTTCTTGTTGGGATAAGACTTGGCCTTGTCCTTCCGGATAAGCTTGCCTGCAAAGTATTCTCTTTTCTCATATGGGCAATCTGCAACAATGTGGCTTACATTTCCACAGTTGAAGCATGTCCTCGCTTGTTGCTTGCCCTTGTTGCCACTTGAGTTGTTCTTGTTGAAGTTGGACCTTGAGTTCTTCTTGGTGCCCCAAAATTGCCGCGAAGCAAGAGCCATGTGCTCATGATAGGCATATTTGGTTTCCTCGGGGCAATACTCATCATCATCCTCCTCCTCCTCTTCTTCCACACAAGCCTTGACCTTCAAGGCAAGGTTAGGCTTCTTTGACCGTTGAGCTCTTAAAACCGCATTGTCGGCGGTCTTGTCCAAAATCCTCATGGCAACGAACTCATCCAACACTTCATTTGATGACAAAGTGTGGAAATCCGGTCTTTGGCGAATGACGGAGGACATGGCCTTGTGGTAAGGCATCATGGCCTTGAGAAACTTGCGCTTGATCCAATTTTCATCCGTGTCCTTACTCCCATGATCTCGAAGAGAGACCGCAAGAGTGGTTAGTCTCTGATAAAGTTCATGAGGATCTTCATCTTCGATCATTGCAAACTCATCAGCTTCATCTTGCACAACTTCATAGTTAGAGCATTGAATGTGTGCGCTCCCCTTGTACATGGAGCCAACATGCTCCCAAGCTTCCTTGGCCATGGTGAAGGGTCGAAGATGTGCAATGTCTTCGGGGGGAATATCATCTTGAAGTATGCAAAGAACGGATTCGTTGAATTGATGATCCACAGCTTCTCTTGGAGTTAAGTTGTCGGGATCACATGGGTAAAAACCTTGCTCAATGATTCTCCAAAGATTAGTAGAACAATGATTTAAATGACGTCTAAAGCGGAACATCCAAGTAGCAACATCAGAATTTTTACAAACTTAGGAGGAGGACCAACGGAATTTAAATGCGGAGTAGGAACGGGTCCTCAATAGTGGATAGGAGGAGCGGAGTGGGCAAAAATCCCACTCCCATTTTTAGTAACCGGGACTTGCTCACTAATAGCTTCTCCCTTGTCGGGAATAGCCTCCGACACGTTGGTAGCGGGATGAAACTCTTCCAACGGTGTGGTGGATAATTTGAGTCCCTCTAGTAATTCTTTAAACACGCCTTTGACCTCGGTCGTTAGTGATTCTTTCAATGTGTCCATAGCCACATTGAACTCCTCACGAGAGACCGAGGCTCCCCCATCAGACGTAGGCAAGGACGGAGTTCCACCGGAATGTTCCTCCGTTTCGACTACGTTGTCAACCATACTCTTTGGACGGTAAAGTCCTTAAAAAGAGACAAGGCTCTGATACCAATTGAAAGGATCGATATGGTTGACTAGAGGGGGGTGAATAGGCAACTAAATTTTTTTAGCTTGTCTTAACTAATTTAATTTAAGCAACAAAGTAAGTTGTCTAGATAAGCAACTAGGATGACAACTACTAGGAAGCAAAGATAACAACCTCACAAGCAAGCTACCTAAGATAAACGAGGAAAGCTTGCACAAGTAAAGGAAAGAAATAACCACAAGTGGAGCTAGTGGAGACGAGGATGTGTTACCGAAGTTCCTTCCCTTTGAGGGGAAGTACATCTCCATTGGAGCGGTGTGGAGGCACAATGCTCCCCAAGAAGCCACTAGGGCCACCGTATTCTCCTCACGCCCTCACACAATGCAAGGTGCCGTGATTCCACTAGTGGTGCCCTTGAATGCGGCAACCGAACCTTTACAAACAAGGTTGGGGCTATCTCCACAACCGAATTGGAGGCTCCTAACGACAACACGAAGCTTCACCACAATGGAGTATGGCTTCGAGGCGACCTCAACCGTCTAGGGTGCTCAAACACCCAAGAGTAACAAGATCCGCAAAGGATTAGTGGGGGGAATCAAATATCTCTTGGTGCAAGTGTAGATCGATGCCTTCTCAAGCAATCCTGAGGATATCAACAAGTTTGATTGGCTAGGGAGAGAGATCTGGCGGAAATGGAGCTTTGAGCAACAATGGAGCTTTTGGGAGGAAGAGGTAAGTCCTCTTGGAGAAGAAGACTCCCTATATATAGTGGGAGAACAAATCCAACCGTTAGCCCACATTTCTGCCCGCAGAGCGCGGTACTACCGCACGTAAGTTATGGTACTACCGCTCGTCCCAGCGGTACTACCGCTCTGGTTGCAGTACTACCGTTGGTGCAGTCCTAGCCAAGACTAACTCTGTTGCGTTGAAGCAACGGGCGGTAGTACTGCCTGAGCGGTACTACCGTACGTCTGTGCGGTACTACCGCAAGGCAGAGATAGACAGGCCGAGGATTAGTGCGGACGAAATAAAATACATCCGCAGAAATACGGTAGTAGCAAAAACTCGACACGGTACTACCGCTTGACCCAAGCGGTACTACCGCGTAGGATGCGGAAGTAAAAAATTACTTCCGCACCTACTACCATACTAGTTACGACATTGGGCCAGCTACACGGTACTACCGTGCTCATGATACGGTACTACCGCTCTGTGCGGTACTACCGCGGTCCTGAGGCGGTACTACCGTGTGGCTGTGCGGTACTATAGCTCACTCTAAGTGGTACTACCGTCTGCCAGGCAGTTGTGGTAGTAGGAAGCCATGGTTTTGTACTGACGAGGAAAACAGCCGGAGCCCCAGAGAAGCAAAGGAAAGGTGGTGCGAGTGAGTGGATGTGTACGTGTTGATTCCACCCAAACCTTTCCTAAGCGGACCCCTCTTAATAGTACGGCTTTCCTATTACTCAAATCCACCGAAAAAGAAGCAAAAGGAAACACCGTCTTCCATAGGTTCCGAGGGGCACATAATCGTCTTGTGCCTAGGTGAGATATATCTAAAAGAGCTTAGAGCACACGATTAGTCCGCAAATGCATTGTCATCAATCACCAAAACTACTTAGGGAGAAATATGCCCTTACAGTAAGTATGTATAAAACCATATGCTTTGATCACTTCATCAAAGCGTATATTCCAAATCCAAGATTCTTGCACCAGTCCAGAGATGGATCGCTGGAGCTTGCACACTTTGTTAACACCTTTATGATCGACAAAACCTTCTGGTTGCATCATGTACAACTCTTTTTTTAGAAATCCATTTGCGAGATTTCATAATCATAAAATGCGGCAATTGCTAACATGATTCGGACAGACTTAAGCATCGCTACAGGTGAGAAAGTCTCATCATAGTCAACTCCTTGAACTTGTCGAAAACCCTTTGCGACAAGTCGAGCTGTGTAGACAGTAACATTACCATCAACGTCAGTATTCTTCTTGAAGATCCATTTATTGTCTATGGCTTGCCAATCATCGGGCAAGTACACCAAAGTCCATACATTGTTCTCATACATTGATCCTATCTCAGATT
Source organism: Secale cereale (assembly GCA_902687465.1). Lineage (NCBI taxonomy): Eukaryota > Viridiplantae > Streptophyta > Magnoliopsida > Poales > Poaceae > Secale > Secale cereale. The sequence continues at coordinate 638,744,790 of LR738713.1, read as the reverse complement.
TCATGGCCACAAGCCGTTTTTCGGAATCTGGGCTCATCATAGCCTCTTCATAGTTCAAAGGTTCGCCGTTGTCTAACAACATGACTTCCACGACAGGATTACCGTACCACTCTGGTGCGGTACGTGTTGTGGTTGACGTTCGAGGTTCAGTAGTAACTTGATCCAAAGTTTCATGAAAATCATCATTAGCTTCTTCTCCAGTTGGTGTGGGCATCACGGGAACGGTTTTATCTGTTGTGCTACTTTCCAATTTGAGAGAAGGTACAATTACCTCATCAAGTTCTACATTCCTCCCACTCACTTCTTTCGAGAGAAACTCCTTCTCTAGAAAGGACTCATTCTTAGCAACCAAGATCTTGCCTTCGAATCTGTGGTAGAAGGTGTATCCAATTGTTTATTTAGGGTATCCTATGAAGACGCACTTCTCCGACTTGGGTTCGAGCTTATCAGGCTGAAGCCTTTTTGACATAAGTGACGCAACCCCAAACTTTAAGAAACAACAGCTTTGGTTTCTTGCCAAACCATAGTTTATACGGTGTTGTCTCAACGGATTTAGATGGTGCCCTTTTAACGTGAATGCAGCTATCTCTAATGCACAACCCGAAAACAACAAAGGAAAATCGGGCAAGAGACATCATAGAACACACAATATCCAATAGAGTACGGTTACGACATTAGGACACACCGTTATGATGTGGTGTTCCAGGTGGCGTGAGTTGTGAAACTATTCCACATTGGTTTAAATGAAGGCCAAGCTCGTAACTCAAATATTTGCCTCCATGATCAGATTGTAGAAACTTTATTTTCTTGTTACGATGATTCTCTACTTCACTCTGAAATCCTTTGAACTTTTCAAATGTTACAGACTTGTGTTTCATCAAGTAGATATACCCATACCTACTTAAATCATCTATGAAGGTGAGAAAATATCGATACCCGCCGTGAGTTTCAACACTCATCGGACCACATACATCGGTATGTATTATTTCCAGTAAGTTGTTAGCTCGCTCCATTGTTCCGGAGAACGAAGTTTTAGCTATCTTGCCCATAAGGCATGGTTCGCAAGTATCAAATGATTCATAATCAAGTGATTCCAAAAGTCCATCCGCATGGAGTTTCTTCATGCGCTTTACACCAATATGACCTAAACGGCAGTGCCAAAAATATGTTGCACTATCATTATCAACTTTGCATCTTTTGGCATCAATATTATGAATATGTGTATCGCTACGATCGAGATTCAATAAGAATAGACCATTTCTCAAGAGTGCATGACCATAAAAGATATTACTCATATAAATAGAACAACTATTATTCTCTGACTTAAATGAATAACCATCTTACATTAAACAAGATCCAGAAATAATGTTCATGCTCAACGCAGGCACCAAATAACAATTATTTAGGTCTAAAACTAATCTCGAAGGTAGATGTAGAGGCAGCGTGCCGACGGCGATCACATCGACCTTGGAACCATTCCCGACGCGCACCGTCACCTCGTCCTTAGCCAATCTTTGTTTAATCTGCAGCTCATGTTTCGAGTTACAAATATGAGCAACCGAACTAGTATCAAATACCCAGACACTGCTATGAGCACTAGTAAGGAACACGTCAAAAACATGTATATCAAATATACCTTTGTTCACTTTGCCATCCTTCTTATCCGCCAAATACTTGGGGTAGATTTGCTTCCAGTGACCACTCCCTTTGCAGTAGAAGCACTCAGTTTCAGGCTTAGGTCCAGCTTTGGATTTCTTCACGAGAGCAGCAACATGTTTGTCGTTCTTATTGAAGTTCCCTTTCTTTCCTTTGCCCTTTTTCTTGAAACTAGTGGTCTTGTTAACCATCAATACTTGATGCTCCTGCTTGATTTCTACCTCCGTTGATTTCAGCATCGCGAAGAGCTCGGGAATTGTTTTCTCCATCCCTTGCATATTATAGTTCATCATGAAGCCTTTGTAGTTTGGTGGCAGTGATTGAAGAACTCTGTCAATAACACTCTCAACTGGAAGATCAATTCCCAGATGAGTCAAGTGGTTATGATACCTAGACATTTTGAGTATGTCTTCACTGACAGAACTATTCTCCTCCATCTTGCAGCTATAAAACTTGTTGGAGACTTCATACCACTCAACCCGGGCATTAGCTTGAAATATTAACTTCGGCTCCTAGAACATCTCACATGCTCCATGATGTTCAAAACGTCTTTGAAGTCCAGGTTCTAAGCCATAAAGCACGACACACTGAACTATCGAGTAGTCATCAGATCGAGCTTGCCATACGTTCACAACATCTTCATCAGCTCCTGCAGCAGGTCTGTCACCTAGTGGTGCATCAAGGTCATAATTCTTCAGTCCAGCAATGAGGTAATCCTCAAGTTAAAAACCCAGTCCGTGTAGTTGCTACCATCATCATTCAACTTAGCTTTCTCTAGGAACGCATTCAAATTCAGGGAAACGGTAGCACGGGCCATTGATCTATAACATAGATATTCAAAAATATAAGACTAAGTTCATGATAAATTAAGTGCAATTAACCAAATTACTAATGAACTGCCACTTAAATTAACATCCCTCAAGTGGTCTAAGTCATACATGATCCAAATCAACTAACCCATGTCCGATCATCATGTGAGATGGGGTAGTCATCAATGGTGAATATCTCTATGTTGATCATATCTACTATATGACTCATGTTCGACCTTTCGGTCTCCAGTGCCCCGAGGCCATATATGTACATGCTAGGCTCGTCAAGTTTAACCCAAGTATTCCGCGCGTGTAAATCTGGCTTACAGCCATTGTATGTGAACGTAGAGTCTATCACACCTGATCATCACGTGGTGTCTCGAAACGACGAATTGTAGCAACGGTGCATACTCAGGGAGAACATTTTTATCTTGAAATTAAGTGAATGGACCATCTTATAATGCTACCGTCATTCTAAGCAAAATAAGATGCATAAAGGATTAACATCACATGCAATCAAAATATGTGACATGATATGGCCATCATCATCTTGTGCTTTTGATCTCCATCTCCAAAGCATCGTCATGATCTCCATCGTCACTGGCTCGACACCTTGATCTCCATCATTGTGTTGTGGTCATCTCGCCAACTATTTCTTCTACAACTATTGCTAACTCATAGAGATAAAGTAAAGCAATTACATGGCGCTTGCATTTCATACAATAATTAAGAGACAACCAGAAGGCTTCTGTCGGTTGTCGATATTACAAAACATGATCATGTTATACAATAACGTATAACTCATCATGTCTTGACCATATCACATCACAACATGCCCTGCAAAAACAAGTCAGACGTCATCTACTTTGTTGTTGCAAGTTTTACGTGGCTGCTACGGGCTTCTTAGCAAGAACTGTTCTTACCTATGGCAAAAACCACAACGGTGATTCATCAAGTTTGTTGTTTTAACCTTCATCAAAGACTGGTTGTAGTCAAATTCGATTCAAGTAAAGTAGGAGAAACAGACACCCGCGAGCCACCTTCATGCAAAACAAGTCGCATGTCTGTCGGTGGAACCAATTTCATGTACGTGGACATGTAAGGTTGGTCCGGGCCGCTTCATCTTACATTACCGTTGAATCGAAATAAGACATTAGTGGTAAGCAGTATGACCATCACCGTCCATAACTCTTTGTCTTCTACTCGTGCAAATCATCTACGCATAGACCTGGCTCATGATGCCACTGTTGAGGAACGTTGCATGGAAAATAAATAAAAATCAACGCACATACAAGATCTATCCATCGAGATGCATATCAACGAGAGGGGAGAGTGTGTCTACGTACCCTCGTAGACCGTAAGCAGAATCGTTTATTAATGCGGTTGATGTAGCCGAACTTCTTTGTGATCCAACCGATCAAGTACCGAACGTACGTCACCTCCGCATGCAGCACACGTTCAGCTTGGTGACGTCCTCGCCTTCTTGATCCAGCAAGACGGGCGAAGTAGTAGACGAGTTCCGGCAGCACGACGGTGTGCTGACGGTGATGATGATGCTATCTCCGCAGGGCTTCGCCTAAGCACTACGAAAATATGACCGACGAACAAAACTGTGGAGAGGGGCGTCGCACACGGCCAAGAAAATGTTGTGTCTTGTGGGGCACCACCTCCCTCATATATATATATATATATATATATATATATATAT
>LR738713.1:638708343-638740359 GCA_902687465.1 Secale cereale | reverse complement strand
GTGTGTGTGTGTGTGCCAGGGGGGCGAGAGGCAGCCCCTAGGGCGCCCCAAGTGGCCGGTGGCATCCCTAGGGCGCCTGCCCTAGCCGCCCCCTGCCATATTTTCCCGCTGGGGGAGGCAGGAGGAGATGGCGCCCCTCCCCCCTTTCCTTCCTCCTAGGTGGAGGGAAGGGAAGAGGGGCTAGACCTCCCCCCTTTCCATCCATAGGGCTGGCGGCCAAGGGCAGGGGCACGCCAGCCCCTTGTGGGTTGGTGTGTTCCCTCCATTTGGCCCATAAGGCCCATATACTTCCCGGGGTGTCCGGAACTCCTTCCTGTGGCCCAGTGACTACCCGGTGCACTCTGAAACTCTTCCGGTATCCGAATATCATCCAGTATATCAATAATTACCTCCAGACCATTCCGGAGCACCTCGTCATGTCCGTGATCTCCTCCGGGACTCCGAAAAACATTCGGTCATCACATCATATAACTCATATAACACTATATCGTTAACGAACATTAAGTGTGCAGACCCTACGGGTTTGAGAACTATGAAATGGCCGAGACACCTCTCCGGTCAATAACCAATAGTGTAACCTAGATGCCCATATTGGTTCCTACATATTCTACGACGATCTTTATCGGTCGAGACGTTATGACAATATACTTAATTCCCTTTGTTCTTCGGTATGTTACTTGCCCGAGATTCGATCGTCGGTATCTCCATGCCGAGTTCAATCTCGTTAACGGCAAGTCTCTTTACTCATTCCATAATACATCATCTCATAACTAAGTCCTTAGTCATTATGCTTGCAAGCTTCTTGTGATCTGCACTACCGAGAGGGCCCAGAGATACCTCTCCGACACACGGAGTGACAAATCCTAATCTTGAATCACGCCAACTCAACAGACACCTTCGGAGATACCTATAGAGTATATTTATGATCACCCAATTACGTTGTGATGTTTGATAGCACACAAGGTATTCCTCCGGTATCCGGGATTTGCATGATCTCATGGTCAAAGGAATATGTATTTGATATTAAGAAAGCAATAGCAATAAACTATACGATCAAATGCTAAGCTAACAGATGGGTCTTGTCCATCACATCATTCTCCTAATGATGTGATCCCATTTATCAAATGACAAGTCATGTCTATGGTTAGGAAACCTTAACCATGTTTGATCAATGAGCTACTCTAGTAGAGGCTCACTAGGAACACGGTATTTGTTTATGTATTCACACATGTATTTAATTTTTCGGTCAATACAATTCTAGCATGAATAATAAAACTTTATCATGAACAAGGAAATATAAAATAATAATAACTTTATTATTGCCTCTACGACATATTTCCATCACGCGCGCCTCCACAGAAACGTCATGGATCATGGGAAGGTGGGGCGTGACACCTCGATTTCTGCCCCAGACTTCGCCACCTGTCCCACTTTCCCTGTACCGCGAGATCTGCGGGTGCCGTTGGATACTAGGATGAATGGGTGCGGCTCACCAGAGCGGATTTATCCATAGGTAAAAATTAATGGGTGGCTAGGGTAATTTTCCAGATCCCCTTCCCCCTTTCGAGTCATTCCGTCGAACTCACCTCCCGTTCTCCGCTGGACACCGGAGCCACCCATAGAGTGGAAGGAGAGGACCTCCAACCCAGAGATGCAAAATAAGTTGTGGAAGGGCTCAATGTCGAGGTCCGCCCCTTTGTCGGGCTGGATTCAAGGCGATTAGCTACCGTCGAATGTGACCAAGCAGCGGGTGCTCGAGCTCGTCGCCGACGGGCTCATTCCAAACCGGGGGTGGAGGCTCCTTGATGCTGGCAATTCAGATCTGGACGAGTGCATGCTCCTTCTACTTGTGAACCGCGTCAGTAAATTTCTCGAAGTGGAGGGGATGATGCAGCACATCGGCGGTAAGTATTTCCCTTAGTTATGAAACCAAGGTTATAAATCCAGTAGGGGAACCAAGCAAGCTACATAGACCACACCTTCACACAAACAACAAATCATTGCAACCCGACGCGTAGAGGGGTTGTCAATTCCTCTTCGGTTAAGTAGTATGATAAAAAGATAGATTGATAGATGCAAATAAAATAAAAGATAATAAAGCGTAGTAAGATATTTTGGGGTTTTTGATAATATAGATCTGAAACAAAAGAGGCAAATAAATTCGAAACAAAAATAGCAATATAGATCTGAAAATATATGATGAGAAGTAGACCTGGGGGCGTAGGTTTCACTAGTGGCTTCTCTCGAGAAAATAGTATACGGTGGGTAAATAAATTACTGTTGGGCAATTGATAGAAGAGCAAATAATTATGACAATATCCAAGACAATGATCATGTACATAGGCATCATGTCCAAGATTAGTAGACAGACTCCTGCCTGCATCTACTACTATTACTCCACACATCGACCGCTATCCACCATGCATCTAGTGTATTAAGCTCATGGAGAACAGAGTAATGCCTTAAGAATGATGACATTATGTAGACAAGATCTATTCATGTAGGGATAGACCCCATCGTTTTATCCTTAATAGCAACGATACATGTGTGCCATGTCTCCTTTTGTCACTAAGATGGAGCACCGCAAGATCGAACCCATTACAAAAGCACCTCTTCCCATTGCAAGATAAATAAGTCAGGTTGGCCAAACAAAATCGAAATATCAAAGAAGAAATACGAGGCTATAATAATCATGTATGTATATAAGTAGATCTGATCATAAGCTCACAATTCATCGGATCCCAACAAACACACTGCAAAATAATTACATCGAATAGATCTCCGAAGAGAACACTGTATTGAAGATCAAAAAGAGAGAAGAAGCCATCTAGCTACTGCCTATGGACCCATAGGTCTGTGGTAAACTACTCACACATCATCGGAGGAGCACCAATGAAGATGATGAACCCCTTCGTGACCGTGTTCCCCTCCGGCAGAGTGTCAGAAAAGGGCTCTAGATTGGATCTCGTGGTTCTGGAACTTGCGGCGGCTGAAACAATTGTTTGTTGACTCCTCTAGGGTTTTTGTAATATTTGGGTATTTATAGAGTTGGAGGTCGGTGGAAAAGAGTCCCGTGGGCCCCACTACCCACCAAGGCACGCAAGGGGCCTGGGGCACGCCCTGGTGTCTAGTGGGCCCCATGGGCATCCCCTCGTGTGCTTCCTTGACTCTCTGGATGTCTTCTGGTCCAAAAAAGTTTCGTGGCATTTGGACTCCGTTTGATATTGATTTTCTGTGAAGTAAAAACACAAGCAAAAAACAACAACTGGCATTGGGCACTATGTCAATAGGTTAGTCCCAAAAAATGATGTAAAGTTGCTACAAAATGATTGTAAAACATCAAAAAATGATAATATAACAGCATGGACCAATAAAAAATTATAGATACGTTGGAGACGTATCAACTCCTCATCATGCACATCCGCCGAGGTTTTTCTATGTTGTTGCACCCTTTCTTTTGTGGTTTTCTGAACTACTTCGGGGCGCAGCTACATCATCTCCCCCCGAATGTCGTAGTGTATTTGTCTGTGTTTGTCTCCATGTGCGAGAATTTTATCGGGCGGCATCCTCATTGGGCCATGTTCGAACACATTTTTTCTCTTGCCGCTCCCAAACTGTCAAAAAATCTTCTCCGGATGGGGATAAAACTAACATCATCCAGTTGTGCAGTGGATTAGGAATTTAACTTAGGGGAAAGAGCACCTTTCCGTCCATTAGTTTTCCTGACACTGTAAAGATGTGGCAGAACACTTGGTTCTATTGCAAGGATGTTCCAAGTAGTGGTTCCCAATTAGATCTTGCAATCTATAGTGGCGAGAGAGTTGTGACACCGATCTTGTTTTGGGTATCCAAATCATTGAAGGTTGAGGTTTGCATCTTGGTTGATGCCCTGGTCAGTGTCATGAGAGCTTGTGTCAATGGGATGGAATTGTTGGAGACTTTCATTAGCCAACGCATCCAGCCTCTACAAGAGAGGGCAAGACCAATGTGGACATATGAAGGTCCGAGTGACTCCACCCGAGTGCATCCCCAGGCTCTTTCCGAAACAAACATCGAAGACTGAGTGAAGCATATCACATAAGCACGTGATAGTACCCAGGGGGTAGGAGAGTAGCTCTTGCTACTTCCTGAGCTTGCGTTGATGTAATGCCCAGGATGGGACTATACCTCCTACGTGTCGAGGCACGACTTAAAGGTATAAGTCCATTCTGGAATGATCTCAAGTTCGGTATCTTTGCACATCTCATGTAAAAATAGGGATGAAAAAGAATAGAGATAATTGGATTACACTCGCCACGTCACACAATTCATTACATAGTCAAACATCATCCAAATAACATCACAACCCGACTACGGGTGAAGATCCAAATGAAAGATACCAAACATACATAAAGCCACAGGTTCGAATCGCCCCTAGTAGAAACCACTACTGATCATCGGGATAGTGCACATAGTAACGGCTACGTTCCTCATCGTACTCCCAGTATAGCTCTGTGCCGTCACCTGAGTAGCTCACCATGGTACCTGCATCTGGTGTGGTGTAGAATCTGTGAGCCACGGAGGACTCAGCAATCCCGTTCCCGGGTAACAGAACTATCTAAGCCTTGGGTTTGGAACAAGGCTGAAGAAAGAATAAAAGGCTGCAGCTGCACTAGCACTAGCTTACGTAAAAAGAGCGAGAAGAGAAGTGCCACGAGCGACAAAGTGATCACGAAGTGATCCTATCTAAGCACATCGAACATAATCCCACCGTGTTCACTTCCCGAACCCCTTTCGGAAAATGACCGTCACGGTACTCACGTTGGTAGTGTGTTCTGAACATGCTGTCAAGTTTTCTACAATCGGATATTAACAAATTCCCATCTGCCACATAACCGCGGGCACGGCTTTCGAAAGTTCAAAACCCTGCAGGGGTGTTCCAACTTGGCCCATTACAAGCCCACGATCCGCGGAGTCGCAACTCCAAGGTGGGAAGGCCCGAGTATTCTCGGAATCCCGTGCTCAAGATACTCCGACTAAGGTAAGACTAATCTAGCGAATCCTCCCGGCGTGCCGACACGCTGACAATAGCCGCGCGTATCTAGTCTCAGGCCACGACCGGATGGGACAGCCTACAGGAAAATACCAATCCTCGAGTTTCCTCGTGGTGGCCCCGTAGTCGGCCCGGTTGGACCAACACTCGTGTGGAGCACTGGCCCGGGGGTTGTTAATTAAGAACTCGGGTTTGCAAGGCCCTATGCAAGTTTTAGTTATTAGGCAAATGTAGTACCAATGTTGGGACTTGCTGGAAAACACTTAGCGCTAAGCGGTTTATCGAGGGGGTCCCATAACCCCAACCGTGTGAGGAACGCATAATCAAGGAACATAACACCGCTTTATATGGTTCCTAGGGCGGCATGAGTGGAACAAATCACCGAGCAAGAGGCTCATCCTTCCACCCATTACCAATATATAGATGATTTCATTTAAGAGTTTATATAGTGTGATATCCAAACAAGCTTCAACATGAAGCAAGAATCTTCAAATCTTCTCCTGCAACTAGCAATGCTATAAGAGGGGCTGAGCGAAGCCTACGTAGCCAATCAAAGGTTTGCATAGGTTGGGTGGTTAAACAGATTCATGGTTACAAGAGGAGGCTGACAGACAAACATGGGCATCGAGGCAATAAGCTAAAGAGCGAGACTTCTAGCAATAGGCAAAGATAGTAATGATATCTGGGTCAGGTCAAATTCCCTGTCGAGTCGTCGATGGGATCGTAAGAGGGCTCCTCGTTCTCAACCTCGGTAGCAACCTCGTTCTCGTACTCGGTCTCGGCTTCCGGCTCTACTCAACACAAGAACACACGAGGCACGGAATCAAACAAGGTGAAATGCGCAAACTACAGGATGCATGGCTGATGCACTAAGGAAGCACTGCAGATGCACTTAGGATGCAAAACCTGACAACATAGGAAGCACAGATAAACAACACAAGAAACATGACAATTTACTCTAGCAAGTAGGATGCAAGACAAGTCTATTTAGGATGCAAAACATGGCAAGGTAGGAAGCACAGAGAAACAACACAAGAAACAGCAGGTTTAAATGAGGCTGGAAACTACTTAAGACAAATCCGGTAAGCCCTCATGTGCATAGTTTGAAATTAGTCCAGATCTGAACAAACCTTAAGTTAAAGTTGTTAAACAGCAAGTTAACATGCACCATGATGATCTACACGAAATTCTAGTCAAGTTTCATATAAAGTTTGTTTAAAACGAAGCTACGGTCTAGAAGATATGATCAAAACAAGATAAGCATGGCAACGGTGCAACATGCACCCAAACATCAAGCAAACATACTCCAAACATGTTAACAAGATGATATTATGAATCTACATGCAAAATCACAAAGTTTCATGTAGGTCACGCTCAAAACGGAGCAACGGGCTAAAAGATACACCCGAAACAAGAACGAAGCAAAGCTGAAATTAACAGCCACATAGCAACTTTGGGGCAAGAAATATAAACTCTACAGCATTCCAACATGGTGACAAGAAGCATGGACATGAAGTAGACATATCCTACAGCAAACAACTCCATTGGATCAACTCCATAGGAGGCATGGATCGATAGCAACAAGCTACAACATTTTGATCATGACAATAAAAACCCGACAGCAATATTTTATAGCAAATTGGGAGCAAGAGTTAAATATTCTACAGCAACCCAAATGAGCATGTGAGGGCATGGATGTATAGCCAACAACATATACAACAAGGAGTGATCAATGGCCGCCCCAAAACTAACATGGATTTGCCTAGAACAACAAGCAAACATAGCTTGAGGATATTACAGATTCTAGACTTAGTGAAATTTCACTAAGTGTTAAAACAGCAATATTATTATGGCATGTTTGTGAGCATGTTTAAGTCACCTCAAAGCATAACATGGCAAGTGATTTGCACCACAGCAAATAACACATGATGGGGAATCTAAAACATATGAGCATGCCACATGGGGACAATGACATCAATAGCAACGAGCTCCTCAACTAGGCATCTCGTAACAAGTTATAAAACCTAACAGCCACATGCACTTTTGCAACAGAGATAAACATGGCAATATGAACTCTAACATGCATGCTATAGCAACCAACGGGTAGAGCATCTCATGATGAACATTCGGACATATCATTTACTTCATTTGGATAAGCATGCACCAAGTTATCACATCTCAAACATGGCATGAAAAGAACTAATGGCAGCAGTTTATAACATGTAGCACTCTTTTCATGAAGATTAAGACATCTAGATGGACTCAAACAAGCATGACACAATAGAACAAAACATAGTACACATCACCACGATCATTTTGACATATTATATGCACAAATCGGACAAGCACAATAGAAGTTATCATCATCACAAAAATGCATCAGACAACTAAAAACAACAAAAGACTTAGCCAAAAAGAGACAAGGGAAACGGGGTCAACCTCCAGAATCAACGCGGGCGGAGGGTTGCGGGTCAACGGGCGAACGGGCTAACGGGCGCCGGGTCAACGCGGGACCCGTTAGGGTTCAGATCAGATCGGGTGATCTCGCCCGATCGGGGTCGCTGCTGCCCTCGATGGGAGGCCGGCGGCGCTGCGATCTGGTCCGGCGGCGGCCGGCGGCCGCGGCAACTCCGGCCGGCGGGGAACCGGAGGAGGCCGGCGAGGGCTGCCGGCGGCGGAAGCTTGAAGGCGGCGGGGTCTGGGGAGAGGCCGGCGGCGGTGCGAGCCCGTGGCGGCGTCGCGGCGGCGGGCCCGCGCTGGCCCGGGAGGGCCAGCCCGATGGGACGGCGGTGGTGCCACGTGGCGGCTGCGGAGAGGCCGGAGGCGGCGGCGGACACGTCCGGCCAGGGACGGACACGTCCGGCGCTGCAGGAGAAGGAAGAAACTAGGGTTTTTGGACGAAAATGGAGGGGTGGACGTTTTTATAGGCACAAGGAGCTAGGAGACTCCAAATGGGGAGCGGTTTCCGGCCACGCGATCACAATTCAACGACCAAGATGATGGGAAGGGTTGTGCTGGGTTGGTGGGCTGTTGTGGAGGGGGTCTTGGGCCTCAAAGAGGAGGTACTTATAGCCCACGAGGTTAACTGTTGGAGTATCAAACGAACTCCAAACGCGACGAAACTTGACAGGCGGCCTACACGTACCAAAACAACATCGCACGACAAGTGTCACGTCATTCCGGAAATGTTACATGGCCAAACACGAAAGAAGGACTCGGGGATGCCACGGGCACGTGTGAGAGCGTCGGAACTCGAAACGGACAACGGGAAGAGACGAGTGGGACCGGATGCAAATGACAACACAAATGCAATGCAATGCACATGACAACTTGACATGGATGAATGCACACACGCACACGACAAAATGACGAAAACCCGGAATGGAAATGATGAAGCCAAAGTTTATATATTGCCATATAGGGAAAGTGTTACATCCGGGGCATTACAAACTCTCCTCTACTACGAAAAGATCTCGTCCCGAGATCTAGGACTGGAAGAAGGAAGGGTACTCGGAACGAAGGTGATCTTCTCCCTCCCACGTAGCTTCTCGGTCGGTATGGTGTGACCACTTAACTTTCAAGAACTTGATTGACTTGTTGCGGGTCTTGCGCTCGGTTTCTTCAAGAATAGCAATGGGGTGCTCACGATAAGACAAGTCTTGTTGAAGATCAATCTCCTCGAACGGAATGGTGCGTTCAGGTGTCTTGAAGCACTTGCGGAGGTTAGACACGTGAAACACATCATGAACATTAGCGAAGTTGGAAGGGAGCTCAAGTTGATAGGCTAGATCGCCTCTTTTGCCAAGGATCTTGAAAGGGCCCACGTATCTAGGAGCAAGCTTTCCTTTGATACCAAATCTTTGGGTGCCTTTCATAGGATAAACACGGAGATAGACATGATCACCAATGTTGAAGGCCAAATCACGATGCTTGCCGTCATAGTAGCTCTTCTGACGCAACTAAGCCGCCTTGAGATTCTCACGTATGACTTTGCACGTTTCTTCGGCTTCTGAGATCAAGTCATTCCCAAGAAGTTGACGTTCACCAGTCTCGGACCAGTTGAGAGGAGTACGGCACTTTCTGCCATAGAGGATTTCAAACGGAGCTTTGCGGGCACTTGCTTGGAAGCTGTTGTTGTAAGAGAACTCGGCAAACGGAAGACAGTCTTCCCACTTCATGCCAAAAGATATGACACAAGCTCTGAGCATGTCTTCTAGAATCTGGTTCACTCTCTCGACTTGACCACTAGTCTGAGAGTGAAAAGCAGTGCTGAAACGGATCTTAGTGCCCATGGCAGACTGAAAGGAGTCCCAGAACTTGGATGTGAACAAACTTCCATGGTCTAAGGAGATAACTTGAGGAATGCCATGTAAGGACACAATTCTGGAAGTGTACAACTCTGCCAGTTGAGCTGCATTGATGGATTCTTTGACTGGAAATAAGTGAGCTACTTTGGTAAGCTTGTCAATCACCACAAAGATAGAATCATTCCCTTTCTTGGACTTGGGAAAGCCAGTGACGAAATCCATTTCAATGTGGTCGAATTTCCACTCGGGAATAGGAAGAGATTGGAGAAGACCGGTTGGACGTTGATGCTCTGCCTTCACTCTTCTGCAGACATCACATTCATTCACGAATTGGGCAATCTCCCTTTTCATGCGTGTCCACCAGTAAGATTGCTTGAGGTCTTGGTACATCTTGGAACTTCCAGGATGAATCGACAGGAGGGAGTCATGTGCTTCGTTCATTATGAGCTTCCTGAGATCACCCTTGGGAACCACAAGTCTGTCCTCAAAGAACAAGGTATCTCTCTCATCGACGCGATAGCACTTGTATTTGGGAGTACCCTTTGCAATACCATGTTTCACTTTCTGCACCATAGCATCACTGGGCTGGGCCTCACGGATCTGATCTTCCAAGGTAGGAGCAACTTGAAGATTTGCAAGAAAGCCTTGCGTAACAACTTGGAGGTTGAGCTTCCTGAATGCTTCACAAAGCTCAGGCTGAAACGGCTTGATAAGGAGACTGTTGCAATATGCCTTTCTGCTCAAGGCATCTGCAATGACATTGGCCTTGCCAGGTGTGTATTCGATGCTTGGATCATACTCTTGGATCATCTCAACCCAACGAGTCTGGCGAAGGTTCAGGTTAGGCTGTGTGAAGATGTACTTCAAACTCTTGTGATCGGTGAAGATGTCGACTTTTCTGCCCAACAGAAGGTGTCTCCACGTGATCAAGGCGTGTACCACAACTGCTAGCTCGAGATCATGTGTGGGGTAGTTCTTTTCACTTGGCTTCAATTGACGAGAAGTGTATGCCACAATCTTCATGTCCTGCATTAGCACACCACCAAGTCCTTGAAGAGAAGCATCACAGAATACTTCGTAGGGCTTGGACTCATCTGGAGGGGTAAGAACTGGAGCAGAGATGAGCTTTTCTTTGAGAGTTTTGAATGCCACATCACAATCCGGAGACCAGTTGTACTTGACATTCTTCTGCAGCAAGTTGGAGAGAGGCTTGGCAATCTTGGAGAAGTTCTCAACGAACCTTTTGCAATAGCTAGCAAGACCAAGAAAGCTTCGGAGTTGCTTGACGTTCTGAGGAGGTTCCCAGTTGACAATCACTTTTCTCGGGGTTGACCGCAATACCATCAGCGGAGATGATATGGCCCAGATACAAGACATTATCGAGCCAGAATTCGCACTTGGAGAACTTGGCATAGAACTTATGTTCACGGAGTCTGTCGAGAACCAGATGGAGGTGCTTTTCGTGATCTTCTTCGTTCTTGGAGAATACCAAGATGTCATCCAGATACACAAGCAAGAATTCGTTGGTGTAGGGGTTGAAAACGTAGTGCATCATTCTCGAGAAGGTAGGTGGAGCATTAGCGAGGCCAAAATACATGATTGTATATTCATAGGAGCCGTAGCTTGTTCTGAATGCAGTCTTGTGGATATCTTCTTCACGAATGCGAATTTGGTGGTAACCCATCCGGAGATCGAGCTTTGAGAAAACTTTTGCTCCTTTGAGCTGCTCGAACAATTCATTGATGTTGGGGAGCAGATACTTGTTCTTTATTGTCTTCTTGTTCAATGGCCGGTAATCAACGCAAAGGCGCTCCGTGCCATCCTTCTTCTTGACAAATAAGACACCACAGCCCCAAGGAGACCTGCTAGGCCTGATTAGACCCATACGCTCTTGTTCATCAAGCTGTTTCTTCAACTCCTTCAACTCTTCAGGGGAGAGCTTGTACGGACACCGGCATGCTAGCTCAGTACCAGGCTCGAGTTCAATGACGAATTCAACTTGACGATGTGGAGGCATGCCTGGAAGCTCTTCAGGGAAAACGTCTTCATATTCATTTACCACCGGAATTTGAGAGATGGCATTAATCTCGCCCTTGTCATTGAGAGAGAATAGTCTGATTGTGTTATCTCGAGAGGCGAAGATAATCATGTCTTCGTTAGGATGAGTAATCTTGACTTCCTTATTTGCACAATCAATGTGAGCATCATGCTGAGAAAGCGAATCCATCCTGAGAATAAGATCAATGTCGGAATTGCCGAGAACAACCGGAGAAGCCAGAAAGCGGTAATCACCCATACGAATAGATACATTCGAAGCCTTTGAAGTGGAAGTCATATGTTTACCCGGAGAAATAACAGATAAACTTTTTGGCAAATCCACTGTGCCCACGTTATGCTTAGATGCAAAAGGACATGACATGAAGGAAAGTGATGCACCAGAATCAAACAAGACCTTTGCAGGAATAGAGTTAACTGGAAGATTACCAATTATCACATCA
Source organism: Secale cereale (assembly GCA_902687465.1). Classification (NCBI taxonomy): domain Eukaryota; kingdom Viridiplantae; phylum Streptophyta; class Magnoliopsida; order Poales; family Poaceae; genus Secale; species Secale cereale. The sequence continues at coordinate 638,728,522 of LR738713.1, read as the reverse complement.
GAAGAATTTTCTGCTTGAACTGCACTCATCAGGTTCACTCTTGCATGCCTGGGATTGTGCTTGACAATAGCAGTACTGACAGGTGGAGGAGGCGGAAGGCGCCTTGGGTTAGTGCACTTGTTGGAATAATGACCCTTCAGACCACATTTGTAGCAACTGACCTCAGAAAGTGGACGAGGAGGAGGAACACTTGGTCTTGAAGCTTGGAACTGCGACTTGGACTGGTTGCCTTGGTTGTGTGCGTGGGAGAAACCACGGCCACCAGAATTCTTGTTGTTGTGGTTGTTGGGAGCTCGGATCACTGGAGGAGGTGGAAGCCAAAACTTCTGTTGCTTTGCGACCACTTGAGAAGAAGAGGAGGAGTGAACAGCGTCTCTGGTCCTCTTTTTGGAAGCTTCCATCTTGAGCTGGGCTGCCTCTTGCTTAAGTGCCATGTTATAGAATTGATCAAACTCATCAGGCTCGAACAAGGTGAGAGCAAGTTGGAGTTCATCCTTCAGACCACCACGGAACTGATAGATCTTGCTCTTGGCATCTGGGATGTCTTGCTTGGCATAGCGGGCAAGGTTTTGGAACTTGACATTATATTGGTAGACAAGCATAGAGCCTTCCTTCAGGTTGCGGAATTGCTCACGCATACCCTCGATGACACTTGTTGGAATGTGGTGAGAACGAAAGTCCTTGCAGAAGTCATCCCAGGAGATTACACGCCCTGCTCTGGAGTCTTTGTATTGCTACCACCAATCAGCTGCTTGGTCCTTGAGTTGGAAGGCTGCAAACTTCACATAGTCCTCGGGCCTGATGTTACTGCACTCGAAATGCTTCTTGATATCTGTTATCCAGTCTTCAACATCTAGAGGGTCCACGCAGTAACTGAATGCCTTTGGTGAATTTGCCAAGAACTGGTTGAGCGTAGCAAAATGAGGTTGGTTGAACAAATTGCCTTGGTTCCCATGAGCACCCTGATTTGCTTGATTTGCTTGAATATTCTGCATCATTTGCATAAGCATCTGGGTGTTCTGGTTCGTAGCTTGCATAATTGCTCTCCAGGCCTCAGACGGAGGAGGAGGTGAAGGAGGACGATCAGGAACCTCTTCACCCTCCGGGTTAGCGTTGGGAACCTTTTTAGGAGCCATCCTGAAAGAGATGACCACTATTAGCCATTGATTGAAAGAAGATATAAGCTGAATCAACGGCTAGAAAGGCAACATAGTCTTCACAAGAATATTTCGAACAAGAGGAACGAATGAAATTCACAATTTAATGATAACAACAATCTTCACGATAAGCCACTTGGGAGACAAAAGTTAAATAAAAAACAACAAGGAGCAGATAGAACAAATACAAGATAGAAGCTTTGTTCGACATATTCATGCTGAAAGCTTATGGAACGTGTTACAAAAGGGTTTTGCAATCCCCGGATCAGCATAGCCAAGGACCCTTTAAGATGCAACTCCTGATCGGAACAACGGCCATAAAACTACTTCACTCAATGTAGAACCCCGAACTCCATATCATGCATTCGTTGGAAGAATGCCTATGAGCTACTAGATGAACCCACCTACTAATTTCCGAACGTTTCCAGTTATGCAATCAGGTGTTGGGGATACAGGGGAAGCATCGCGCACTCAACTCTAATCCTACATCCAGCTGTATCCATCCTTCAACACATAACTAGTTATTTCCGGAAACCGTCTACCTCGGACCTTCGAAACGCATCTGCTATACAAGCTATGGCAATACACCCGAACTACCTCCCCGGTACTGGGTGATGTCGGGGTTATCTTGCCAGTAACCGCATAGGAGAGTTTTCGATGTCGGCCGTCTTAAGTATTCCAGAACTGCCGCGATATATTTGTGACGACAACACCTCAGAGCTCAACTCCCCGGGACACTGCCACAACCCCTAATGACTGGAGGCATCGAGAACAATGTTCTCGTCACAAAGACATCGGAACAATCCAAACAATACTCGCGAGATTCCTAAAATAAATTGGTGAAATTTGAGAGTATAAGAGACAAGAGTAATCGTCAGGAGTCCTCACCAGAGTGAAAAGAGATGAGATGCAAAAGAATTCCTACTCTCCGATATATATATATAGGACTCAAAACATTTTAAGTGTGTGCCTAGACTCAACCGTCAACGATTCGATCGATCAGTGGGGGCTTCTAGGTCGGAGAAGGCTCTGAATACCAACTTGTAATGCCCAGGATGGGACTATACATCCTACGTGTCGAGGCACGACTTAAAGGTATAAGCCCATTCTGGAATGATCTCAAGTTCGGTATCTTTGCACATCTCTTGTAAAAATAGGGATGAAAAAGAAAAGAGATAGTTGGCTTACACTCGCCACGTCACACAATCCATTACATAGTCAAACATCATCCAAATAACATCACAACCCGAGTACGAGTGCAGATCCAAATGAAAGATACCAAACATACATAAAGCCACAGGTTCGAATCGCCCCTAGTAGAAACCACTACTGATCATCGGGATAGTGCACATAGTAACGGCTACGTTCCTCATCGTACTCCCAGTATAGCTCTGTGTCGTCACCTGAGTAGCTCACCATGGTACCTGCATCTAGTGTGGTGTAGAATCTGTGAGCCACGGAGGCCTCAGCAATCCCGTTCCCGGGTAACAGAACTATCTAAGCCTTGGGTGTGGAACAAGGCTGAAGAAAGAATAAAAGGCTACAGCTGCACTAGCACTAGCTTACGTAAAAAGAGCGAGAAGAGAAGTGCCATGAGCGACAAAGTGATCACGAAGTGATCCTATCTAAGCACGTCGAACATAACCCCACCATGTTCACTTCCCGAACCCCTTTCGAAAAATGACCGTCACGGTACTCACGTTGGTAGTGTGTTCTAAACATGGTGTCAAGTTTTCTACAACCGGATATTAACAAATTCCCGTCTGCCACATAACCGCGGGCACGGCTTTCGAAAGTTCAAAACCCGACAGGGGTGTTCCAACTTGGCCCATTACAAGCCCACGATCCGCGGAGTCGCAACTCCAAGGTGGGAAGGCCCGAGTATTCTCGGAATCCCGTGCTCAAGATACTCCGACTAAGGTAAGACTAATCTAGCAAATCCTCCCGGCGTGCCGACACGCTGATAATAGCCGCGCGTATCTAGTCTCAGGCCACGACCGGATGGGACAGCCTACAGGAAAATACCAATCCTCGAGTTTCCTCGTGGTGGCCCCGCAGTCGGCCCGGTTGGACCAACACTCGTGTGGAGCACTGGCCCGGGGGTTGTTAATTAAGAACTCGGGTTTGCAAGGCCCTATGCAAGTTTTAGTTGTTAGGAAAATGGAGTACCAATGTTGGGACTTGCTGGAAAACACTTAGCGCTAAGCGGTTTATCGAGGGGGTCCCATAACCCCAACCGTGTGAGGAACGCATAATCAAGGAACATAACACTGGTTTATACGGTTCCTAGGGCGGCATGAGTGGAACAAATCACCGAGCAAGAGGCTCAGCCTTCCACCCATTACCAATATATAGATGATTTCATTTAAGAGTTTATATAGTGTGATATCCCAACAAGCTTCAACATGAAGCAAGAATCTTCAAATCTTCTCCTGCAACTAGCAATGCTATAAGAGGGGCTGAGCGAAGCCTACGTAGCCAATCAAAGGTGTGCATAGGTTGGGTGGTTAAATAGATTCATGGTTACAATAGGAGGCTGACCGACAAACATGGGCATCGAGGCAATAAGCTAAAGAGCGAGACTTCTAGCAAATGGCAAAGATAGTAATGATATCTGGGTCAGGTCATCTTGCCTGTCGAGTCGTCGATGGAATCGTAAGAGGGCTCCTCGTTCTCAACCTCGGTAGTAACCTCGTTCTCGTACTCGGTCTCGGCTTCCGGCTCTACTCAACACAAGAACACACGAGGCACGAAATCAAACAAGGTGAAATGCGCAAACTACAGGATGCATGGCTGATGCACTAAGGAAGCACTGCAGATGCACTTAGGATGCAAAACCTGACAACATAGGAAGCACAGAGAAACAGCACAAGAAACATGACAATTTACTCTAGCAAGTAGGATGCAAGACAAGTCTATTTAGGATGCAAAACATGGCAAGGTAGGAAGCACAGAGAAACAACACAAGAAACAGCAGGTTTAAATGAGGCCGGAAACTACTTAAGACAAATCCGGTAAGCCCTCATGTGCATAGTTTGAAATTAGTCCAGATCTGAACAAACCTTAAGTTAAAGTTGTTAAACAGCAAGTTAACATGCACCATGATGATCTACATGAAATTCTAGTCAAGTTTCATATAAAGTTTGTTCAAAACGGAGCTACGGTCTAGAAGATATGATCAAAACAAGATAAGCATGGCAACGGTGCAACATGCACCCAAACATCAAGAAAACATACTTCCAACATGTTAACAAGATAATATTATTAATCTACATGCAAAATCACACAAGTTTCATGTAGGGCACGCTCAAAACGGAGCAACGGGCTAAAAGATACACCCGAAACAAGAACGAAGCAAAGCTGAAATTAACAGCCACATAGCAACTTTGGGGCAAGAAATATAAACTCTACAACACTCCAACATGGTCACAAGAAGCATGGACATGAATTAGACATTTCCTAAAGCAAACAACTCCATTGGAGCAACTCCATAGGAGGCATGGATCGATAGCAACAAGCTACAACATTTTGATCATGACTATAAAAACCTGACAGCAATATTTTATAGAAACTTGGGAGCAAGAGTTAAATATGCTACAACAACCCAAATGAGCATCTGAGGGCATGGATGCATAGCCAACAACATATACAACAAGGAATGATCAATGGCCACCCCAAAACTAACATGGATTTGCCTAGAACAACAAGCAAACATAGCATCAGGATATTACAAATTCCATACTTGGTGAAATTTCACTAAGTGTTAAAACAACAATATTATCATGGCATGTTTGTGAGCATGTTTAAGTCACCTCAAAGAATAAAATGGCAATTGTTTGCACCACAGCAAAGAACACATGATGGGGAATCTAAAACATATGAGCATGCCACATGGGGACAATCACATCAATAGCAACGAGCTCCTCAACTAGGCATCTCGTAACAAGTTATAAAACCTAACAGCCACATGCACTTTTGCAACAGAGATAAACATGGCAATATGAACTCTAACATGCATGCTATAGCAACCAACGGGTAGAGCATCTCATGATGAACATTTGGACATATCATTTGCTTCATTTGGATAAGCATGCACCAAGTTATCACATCTCAAACATGGCATGAAAACAACTAATAGCAGCAGTTTATAACATTTAGCACTCTTTTTATGAAGATTAAGACATCTAGATGGAATCAAACAAGCATGACAAAATGGAACAAAACATAGTACACATCACCACGATCATTTTGACATATTATATGCACAAATCGGACAAGCACAGTAGACGTTATCATCATCACAAAAATGCACCAGACAACTAAAAAAACAATAGACTTAGCCAAAAAGAGACAAGGGAAACGGGGTCAACCTCCGGAGTCAACGCGGGCGGCGGGTTGCGGGTCAACAGGCGAACGGGCTAACGGGCGCCGGGTCAACGCGGGACCCGTTAGGGTTCAGATCGGATCGGGCGATCTGGCCCGATCGGGGTCGCTGCTGCCCTCGATGGGAGGCCGGCGGCGCTGCGATCTGGTCCGGCGGCCGCGGAAACTCCAGCCGGCGGGGAACCGGAGGAGGCCGGCGAGGGCTGCCGGCGGCGGAAGCTTGAAGGCGGCGGGGTCTGGGGCGAGGCCGGCGGTGGTGCGAGCCCGTGGCGGTGTGGCGGCGGCGGGCCCGTGCTGGGCCGGGCGGGCCGGCGCGGTGGGACGGTGGCGGTGCCACGTGGCGGCTGCGGAGAGGCCGGAGGCGGCGGCGGACACATCTGGCCAGGGACGGACACGTCCGGCGCTGCGGGATGAGGAAGAAACTAGGGTTTTTTGACGAAAATGGAGGGGTGGACGTTTCTATAGGCACAAGGAGCTAGGAGACTCCAAATGGGGAGCGGTTTTCGGCCACGCGATCACAATTCAACGACCGAGATGATGGGAAGGGTTGTGCTGGGTTGGTGGGCTGTTGTGGAGGGGGTGTTGGGCCTCAAAGAGGAGGTACTTATAGCCCACGAGGTTAACTGTTGGAGTATCAAACGAACTCCAAACGCGGCGAAACTTGACAGGCGGCCTACACGTACCAAAACAACATCGCACGACAAGTCCCATGCCATTTCGGAAACGTTACATGGACAAACACGAAAGAAGGACTCGGGGATGCCACGGGCACGTGTGAGAGCGTCGGAACTCGAAACGGACAACGGGAAGAGACGAGTGGGACCGGATGCAAATGACAACACAAATGCAATGCAATGCACATGACAACTTGACATGGATGAATGCACACACGCACATGACAAAACGACGAAAACCCGGAAAGGAAATGATGAAGCCAAAGTTTATATATTGCCATATAGGGAAAGTGTTACATCTGGGGCATTACAGTTGATTTTTCCCTTGAAGAGGAAACGGTTATGCAACAAAGTAGAGATTAGTATTTCCCTCAGTTAAGAACCAAGGTATCAATCCAGTAGGAGGCACAAGAAAGTCCCCAATAGATGGACCTACAAAAACTAGCAAACACTTGCACACAATGAGAAAAAGGGTTTGTTAATCCCTTCACGGTCACTAGCAAGAGTGAGATCTGATAGAAATAGATTGAAAATATAAGTAAAAGGTAAAAAGAAGTAAACACAAATAAATTGCAGCAAGGTATTTTTGGGTTTTGGGTTTTATAAATCTGAAAATATATGATAAAGAATAGATCCCGGAGCCATAGGCTTCACTAGAGGCTTGTCTCTAGAAGAAACCATATGATGGGTAAACAAATTATTGTTGAGCAATTGATAGAAAAGCACAAAGTTATGACGATATCTAAGGAAATGATCATGAATATAGGCATCACAAGTAGACCGAAACGATTCTGCATCTACTACTATTACTCCACACATCGACCGACTCATGCATGCATCTAGTGTATTAAGTTCATAAGAATATAGCAACACTTTAAGCAAGATGACATGATGTAGAGGGATAAACTCAAGCAATATGGTATAGACCCCATCTTGTTATCCTTAATGGCAACAATACAATATGTGCCTCACTACCCTTGCTATCACTGGGTGAGGACACCGCAAGATTGAACCCATCACAAAGCACCTCTCCCATGGCAAGAAAAACCAATTTACTTGGCCAAACCAAATCGATAGATCGGAGAAAATACAAAGCTATCTTAATCATGCATAAAAGAATTCAGAGAAGACTCAAATAATATTCATAGATAATTTGATCATAAATCCACAATTCATTGGATATAAACAAACACACCGCAAGAGAAGATTACATCGAATAGATCTCGAAGAACATCAAGGAGAACATTGTATTGAACATCAAAGAGAAAGAAGAAGCCATCTAGCTACTAGTTATGGACCCATAGGTCTGTGGTAAACTACTCACACATCATTGGTAGGGCTGCAAGGTTGATGTAGATGTCCTCTGTGATCGAATACCCCTCCAGCGGAGTACCAGAAAAGGCCCCAAGATGGGATCTCATGAGAACAGAAGCTTGTGGTAGTCGAAAAGTATTTTTGGCATCCCCTCTGGCATAGGGGAAATATTTGGGTATTTATAGAGCTGAGATTAGGGTTAGAAGATCCACGAGGGTCCCATAAGCCCTAGGGGTGCGCCCTGGTGGCTTGTGGCCGCCTCGTGGGTCTTTTGGCCTCTTCCCAAAGCTTCGTGGATGTCTTCTGGTCCAAGAAAAATCACCATAAAGTTTTATTCCATTTGGACTCTACTTGATATTGATTTTCTGTAAAAAGACAAAAACAAGGAAAAAATAGAAATTGGCACTGAGCACTAGGTTAATAGGTTAGTCCCAACAATGATATAAAATAGCATATTAATACATATAAAACATCCAAAGTAGATAATATAATAGCATGGAACAATAAAAAAATTATAGATGCGTTGGAGACGTGTCAGCTCCCTATGACCAAAGTCATCCACCTGCTGAGGCAAACTTGCGGTTACTCATTTACATAGATTTGGTAGTGAACTTGTGTGCTATAATTTGACTCCCCGGCTATTTCTTCAGTAGAGCCTGCAGAAGATGATTTATCCAGTCCCAAGTGTCGATCGTAACCCAGGATATGTGGCGTCTGACAATAATCGAAGTGACCATGAGAAGGATGGCGACCAGAAAGCTATGAGGATGATGATGAAGGCATTGAAGATGGGGAGGAGGCGGAGTCTTCTCCCTCCGAATACGTTGTAAAAGAAGTTCAGTCCAAAAGGTACCAGGATCTGGTGCTCTGGACCCCACCTCCCAAGAGCTTAAAGTGCGGCCCATCCAAGTCTGTAGAGACATCACGGAAGCTCCATAAGCTGCTAAATAATCGGGGAAGAAGGATGTCCCCAAGCCTAAGAAGGTTGTAGCTCTGTCGGCGATCAAGATGGACGTGTCGGTCACTTCGGCGTGAGTAACGAAGCCCTTTCTCTTCATAATATTAATTCATGTTTTTTATGACTGAGTGAATTTGTGGATGCATCTTTGCGACCTTGATGACTAGCCCCGACTCTGAGCCGATTGCTGCCAAGAAGAAAGGCCACGCTGAGGCTGAAACCGCAGAAGCTGCTACCTCCAAAGGTATTGCTTACTTAGTTTTTGAATCTCATCCAAGTAATTTGGATCACCTATACATTTCATTGGTGTGTGATGATAGCTCCACATGAAGTGATCCATGTGGACGATGATGACAATGTTATGGAGGAACGCGAGGAAGTTAACCCACCAAATCCGAAGGATGACCAGGAAACAACAAATGCTGCCGAGAACATAGTGCCAAAAATTCCAGAGAGTCTTTGAGGTCAAGATCCCATAGTGAAGGCTAGTACTGGGCCCGCGGGCCCGAGTGTGTGGAACCAAAACTGAAGGTATGAGTACTTTGGTGGTCACAGCGCCGACTCTGCTGCCTGCATCTTTTAATTTGTTGAGCTTATCAAGGGTCCCGAAAGATCACATGGGGCGAGCAAGGAGGTGATGATCCAGGTCAAGTTGATGAATAACCGCCTCAAGGAAGCTTATGATGCCGGCGAAGCACCAAAGGTCAATGTTCGAGTAAGTGTTATTGTAAGTGTCTTTCCATTCAGATGTGTTTTCTTCCAGTGGGGGCATGCTGAGTGCACCCACTGGGTGTAGTCCCCGAGACTACAGTCGACTGCTTTTAGTTGACTGAAGTCTTTGAGTCTTTTTCATTTGTGTTTTTTTGAGTCCGAGACTTCACTCAAAGTTAACGAGGCATGCCCGAGTGCATGTTTTCGTTTTTCTTCAATGGATTTATGCAGAGAAAACCCTCTGGGTGTTGTTAATTTTTCCTCCGGTGGGGGCGCGCTAACTGCACCCACTTGGTGTAGTGCCCGAGACTGCGATCGGCTGCTTGCAGTCGGTTGGAGTCTTTGAATTTTTTCTGTGCACTTAGTATTTCCTTTAATAACGTATTTACACTCGAAGTTAGGCGAATAGACATTGTAATTTTTTGTCCGGTGAGTGCACGCTGAGTACACCCACTGGGTGTTGTCCCCGAAAGTCTGATTGATTGCAAGCAATCAACATGAGTCTTCAAAACTTAATTTTTTATACCTTTTGCAGCCAGAATGATGTTCTTCACTCGAATGACCGAGTGGATGATGTGGTCACTGGGACCTTAGTAAACGTAGGAATACTTGAGAATCTGGTATTGGTCAAGCTTGTTCCTTCCTTAGAAGGATAGTTGAGTATATGGTACTGGTCAAGCTTGTTCCTTCCTTAGAAGGATACTTGAGTACCTGGTACTGGTCAAGCTTGTTCCTTCCTTCACTTTTATTCCAGACTGATCACTCTTTTGCATGTTTTCTTTGAACAAAAACTTGTGAGGTGGGAGCTCATCATGTGGCCATGGAGAAGGAAGTGGCCATGCTGCATGTTAACTTGGAGGTGGAGAAGAACAGGAATGCCTGACTCGAGCGGGGGAAGAAGGCCATAAGAGGTAAACCCTTCATCTCAAGTACTAGTGGCTTCCACACTTTCCTTTGATTGAAGTAACTTTCACTCTAGCAGATGTTTGTAAAGAGAATTCACTTCTGCAAAAAAGGCTCAACAACTGTGTTTCTGTAGAAACCCTATAAGAGTCACTTGAAGACAGACACCGAGATCGCTGAGGCTTGGAAGAGTGTGAGGGACAAGACCAAGCCGGCGGAGGATTCCCTCAAGGACACTGAGAAGCTTAAAAAATCCAAAGAGACTCTGAGGAAAGAAGTCGATGCCATGAAAGGGGAGATAGCCGAGCTGAAGAAGAGCTATGCCTAGTGGGATAAAAATCTGAAGGATCGGTCGGATGCCTCAGTGAAGGACAAGAAGGAACACAGCGAAAAAATTTCCAAGCTGCTCTATAAGAGAACATAACTTGAACAATTTGTTGAGGAGGAGGTTGATGAGGTGAATGAGAAGCAGCTTGGAGGTATGACTTCCTTCTCTGGTGTCCTTTGCTTGCTTCAAGATATTTGTTGTCGATCAAATTTTGCTCCTTTCTTATGTCTGGGATTTTTCTCGGATATTGAAGAGGAGACAAAGAAGATCTAGAAATAAGTTGACCCCGCAAGGCTACTCCTGCATAATGGCACTGCATTGTCACTTCTTCGACTGGAGGAGCACGTCGAAGCTATCTCGAACTACATTTTCCGTCTGAAGGAAGCTATGCATAAGGTTGATGACATGCAGTTTTCAGGAGAAAATCTCAAGAGATATTTGGAATATCAGCTTAATGGACTGAAGGAAATTCCCAGTCGAGTGGAATCTTGAAGGAAATTTGCAGCTTGATGTGGGGCGGACGTGGCCCTGTCACTTGTTCGGGTTTACTTCAAAGATATCGATGAGGAGAATCTAAAGGCTCTCGAAGTGGCTAACACAAAGAAGCTCAAATTCCAAGAGTTCTCGGCAACATTTATTGAAGCTAATACTCGGATCGAGAGGTCATCGATCTGAGCATTTTTATCGATCTAGTCAGCCGTGTGAAGGAAACTCGAGATGGTGGGAAGGCCTGAGGAACTTGATGTCCAGATAAAGTTGCGTCGAGATGCCGAGTGATTATGTAATTGTTAAACTTGGTCGAGCTCGAAGCTCGTGCACTTATGTTGCTTTAAGACTTGCTTGTTTTCTTTTATTATATTTGTTGGTCCGACTGGTTGCGAAGGCTCCTCCGTGAAGGGGTCTTCTTTTTATTGTTGGACAATGCAAGTGCTCGAGAAACACATTGTTGGGTACCTGATTCTGACTGGAACCTATCTTAACCAAATCGCCGGCTACTTCGTTTTGAGCTCAGGGAACATGATGCAATTCCAATCCTACAAAGTTTTTCTTAAGCTTTGTGACTGCATTGCAATATCTTGTCATGGTTGTGCTTTGAATATCCCACTCTTTCATTACTTGGTTAACCACTAAATCCGAGTCATCATATACCATCAATCGGCGGATTCTAAGTGAATGGCCATGCGGAATCCGTACAAGGGAGCTTCATACTCCACTTCACTGTTGGAGGAATCAAAGTGAATATCTATCACATAATTGAGCGATCTCCTCTAGGGGAGATTAGAAATACTCCAGCCCCGAGCCATTCAGCATCTTAGAGCCATCGAAGAACATGGCCCGATGCTCGGGGATACTAAGGGTCGGCTGCTATTCTCCACTAGGGCTCGTGACTTGATTGTTTTCTTCACCTCAAACTTGATGTCTAAGGGTAGTAGTTTGATGGCCCACTTGGCCACTCGGCCAGTTGTGTCTCTATTGTTCACAATTTTTGATAAGGGTGCATCACTGGCCACCGTGACCAAGTGCTCTTGAAAATACATAGCCACCTTCTTTGCGGTCAGGTAGATTTCATAGAACGGTTTCTAATAGAGTGGATATCTCTGCTTGGTAGGGGTCAAAACTTCTAAAATGTAATACACAGGCCTTTGAACTTTCAAGGTTTTGCCTTGCTCTTCTCGCTCAACTTCGAGTATAGTTCTAACCACTTGATTTATAGCCGCTATGTGTAGGAGCAATGGTTCTCTCCTACTCAAAGTAGCGAGCACCGTATGGATGGAAAGCATAGCTTTGAGTTCCTCAAACATAGCTTGTGCTTCATTTGTCCACGCAAATTTATCTAATTTCTTCATCATTCGGTAAAGCGGCAGGGCTTTTTCACCGAGTATGGAAATGAATCTGCTCAGGGCTGCTAGGCAACATGTGAGTCTCTGGACATCATGGAGACATTCTGGTTTCTTCATTCAAACAATCGTGCCGATCTTTTCAGGGTTGGCTTCGATACCCCATTTGGAAACAAGAAAATCGAGTAGCTTGCTGGAACCCACAAAACACACTTAGCTGGATTAAGGTTGATCCCGTAAATACGAAGGTTTGTGAAGCTTTGAATGAGGTTTGTTAGGAGCTCGGAACCTTTCCTAGACTTGACCACGATGTCATCCATGTAAGCTGCTACCTATGATATGCGTTGGGATTTCCCCGAAGAGGAGGGGATGATGCAGTACAATAGAGATAAGTATTTCCCTCATTTATGAAACCAAGGTTATCAATCCAGCAGGAGAACCAAGCAACACTATGTAAAAAATCAACTGCACACAAACAACAAATACTTGCAACCCAACGTGTAAAGGGGTTGTCAATCCCTCAACGGTTATGATCAAGATTAATTTGTATGGGTTTTGATAAATAGATATAACTAAAAAAAAATTACAACAAGTTATTTTTGGTTTTAATATGATTAGTACATCATTGGCTATCTACGTCTACTATTATTACTCCATACATTGACCGCTATCCAGCATGCATCTAGTATATTAAGTTAATGAAAGAACGGAGTAATGCCTTAAGCAAGATGACATGATGTAGACAAGATAAACTCATGTATGAATAAATCACACCTTTTTACCCTTAATAGCAATGATACATGTTTGTCATGTCTCCTTCTGTCACTAAGATTGAGCACTGCAAGATCGAACCCATCACAAAGCACCTCTTCTCATGGCAAGAAAAATCAATCTAGTTGGCCAAACTAAACCAATAAATTGGAGAATAAATACGAGGCTACACAAATCATGCTTAAAAATAATTTAGAGAAAACTCAAATAATATTGACAGATAGAACTGATCATATACTCAAAATTCATCGGATCTCAACAAACACACCGCAAAAAGTCATTACAACAAATAGATCTCCAAGAACAGCAAGGATAACATTGTATTGAAGATCAAAAAGAGAGAAGAAGCCATATAGATACTAACTACGGATCTGTAGGTCTGTGGTAAACTACTCACGTTGTCACGCATCATTGGAGGGGCAACAAGGATGATGAAGAACCCCTCCGTGATCGTTACCCCCTCCAACAAAGTTCCGAAAAAGGCCTCTAGATTAGACCTCGTAGTTCTGGAACTTGCGGCGGCGGAAAAAGTATTTTGTCTATTCCCCTGAGGGTTTTGGGATTTTAGAGTATTTATAGAAGCAGAGGTAGGTCAAAATGATAATTGTGGGCCCCACTACCCACCAGGGCACGCCTGGGGCCTCTGGCGTGCCCTGGTGCCGAGCCCCCCTTTCATCTTCTGCCCCCCCCCCCCTCCCCGAAGCTTCTAGGGTCTCTTATTGCTAAAAAATCTCCAAAAGGTTTCATGCCATTTGATGTTCGTTTGGTATTAACATTCTGCAAAGTAAAAAACAAGCAAAAAGCAGGAACTGGCACTGGGCACTAAGTTAATAGGTTGTTCTAAAAAATGATATAAAGTTTCTTGTAAATGTATATAAAACATGCAAGATTGATAATATAATAGTATGGAACAATCAAAAATTGTGGATACGTTGGAGATGTATCATAAGCCTCCATGTTTTGACTGGCCTGCTTGTGTAAGCAGGTTTGGATCGTGCGCTGAAAAGTTGCGCCGAAATGGATATCATCACCAAGCACCATATCACCGCCGTAACGGTGGGTGCCAACTGTCGTGGGGATAATTCTGAGTGCTAGGGTACAAACAAGGGCTAATCCAAGCTACGACAAAGATGTGACACAAGGGTTTACGAGTTCAGACCCCTCATGGTGGAGGTAAAGACCCTATGTCTCGAGCTCTGGAGCTATTTGTTTTGCTTGTGTATGAGCAATTACAAAGAATGTGAACCCCTATCTCAATGTTACGGAGTGTGCCACCCCTTTGCCTTGCTACGTTATAAGGGGATTGATGAGTCAAGCGTTACTACTTCTAACTGAAGCATTGATTGCTGATAATGCCTAAAGATGTGCACCCTTGGACGCTCCAGATTCCATGTTAGTCTTTCGTCTCAGTGGTCGTCGTTCGTCTCCCTGGTACGAGTGCTGGTGGGGTAGCCGAGTGGATCACCAGCATCTGAGTGGGCAAGTTCTGCCCAAGTGGGTGAATGACGCCCGAGTGAAATAAGTCTGGAAGATCATTTGAGTGTGCTTGTGGCTCAGAGGCCTTAACGCTAGTTGATGTGGGGCCCTAGGTACGATCCAAGATGCATGTCTTGTGACCCTACCTGTATTAGGTCACCCAAACAAAAGGCGCCATATTCTAGGAGCCCAAGTTATGCTATTGAAAATTCGTTCCTCTAGCAGTTCCGATTTGAGCATTATGTTCCCTTTCTCAAACTTCACTTCCTCGAGTCTCGTGAGCCGGTCCGTGTACCATGTCTGACTCTACTTTGCAGGCAACCACACCTTCACTTCGGGGGCTCTGCCGGACGGAGGACATGGGCACGGGCATGGAGTTGGACAAGGGTCGCCGAAGATATAGATTAGTTTGTACGTCATATGTAATTGTATGTACTTGATGATTCCTAATTAGGTGTTCAGTTATGAAAACGAAAATCTGATATGTGATCGGATCAGATGCCCTGACTGTTCATGCCAACTTCACCGCGCGACCCCATCTTGTTCGGGTGCGTCCGTTTGGGGCAGAACGGACGAATAGTGCGGCCCAAGGTGCGGCCCCAAACGGACAAATGTCCCGATTCCGTCCGTTTTCGCCCCATCCCCGGCCCAAACTTGCACCGAGTTTGGGGTGAAACGGACATCGCGCGGACGGGATGGCCACACGCCCTTGTCCCCCAGTGGCCCGCCTGTCGGAGACAGTAGCAGTCCATTCTCCTCCAACGCCTCCACCCCCTCTCCCGCCCGGCCCTGCCGCCGGCGCCGCCGCTATTCTCCGACCTCCTCCTCACCGCGCAGCCCCCCGGCCGTCCATACCAAACCACGTCTCGACATGGCCGCCACCACCCCCGAGCTTTCGCCGTAGTTTTGGTCGTCGATCGGAGGAGGTTTGGCCGTCGCCGTTGTAGCCGGCGGCAGTGGGGATACGACCGCCGGTGATCACAGCAGCTTCTGACGAGTGCTCCAGAGCGGCAGTAGCCGGCCGCCAACCACCCCAGCTGCATCAAGGTGATCATGCGGCCTCTTTGCCACCACGACCGCAAGGTGTTCGACACTTTTCCCACAAAGGTATGGACAGTGGAGATGAGTTTTTCTTCCACCACTTCATTTGTTCATCGGACGATTCATCGTCGGATGATGAAGATCTTGTGGCGGATGCACTGGTAGTTCACGACCACATCCAACGGCAGCTTCCTCGGTACAGGGGGTCACTCCCTGGCCGTGCTCCCAACCTGAACCGCAACAGGGAGAGAGGCAACGCCCTGCTCTATGCCGATTACTTTGCGAACACCCCTCTCTTCAGGCTGGATAAATTCCGTCGCCGTTTTTGTATGGCAAGGCATGTGTTCAATCGTATCCGAGAGGGGGTGGTTTCTCATGACCCATACTTCGAGTGCAAGACGGATGTCCTTGGCAAGCTTGGATTCTCCTCCTACCAGAAATGCACCGCGGCCATCCGCATGCTTGTATATGGAATTCCAGGCGATCTGGTGGATGAGTATGTGCGGATGAGTGAGACAACATGTCGGATGTCAATGTACAAGTTCTGCCAGGCTGTGATCGAGGTGTTTGGCCCTGAGTACTTGAGGCAGCCAACAGCCGCTGACACAGAGAGATTGCTGGCGACCAACGCAGCTAGAGGCTTTCCAGGCATGCTTGGCAGCATAGATTGTATGCATTGGGAGTGGAAGAACTATCCATTTGCTTGGCAGGGCCAGTACAAGGGGCATATCAAAGCGTGCACTGTCATATTAGAAGCTGTGGCTTCGCAGGATCTTTGGATATGGCATTCTTTCTTCAGCATGGCAGGTTTTCACAATGATATCAACGTGCTGCAGCGTTCTCCTGTCTTCACAAGGGTTGCAGAAGGCCATTCCCCACCTGTTAACTTTGAGATCAACGGCCACCAGTACAACAAGGGATACTATCTAGCTGATGGTATATATCCTAAGTGGTCTACTTTTGTGAAGACAATCTCAAAGCCCCAAGGTGAGAAGAGAATGAGATTTGCCCAAATGCAAGAGAGTGCTAGAAAGGATGTGGAATGTGCTTTTGGTGTGCTTCAATCTCGATGGGGTATCGTTCGAAACCCTGCACTGTCGTGGGATGAAGGAAAGCTTCGGGAGGTGATGACTGCTTGTGTGACCATGCATAACATGATCGTCGAGGACGAGCGTGATGACAGTATCTTCGACCAAGGATTTGATTATCAAGGTGAAAATGTTGAGCCCCTGCACCAAGAACCGGCCACGTTTGAACAGTTTGTCCAATTCCACCATGAGCTGCGTGATTGGCAAACTCATTTGGATCTTCAAAATGACTTGGTTGAGCACGTCTGGGATCACATTGGCAACCAATAGATGTATTGGTTCATTTTATGTTCATTCAAGACAATTTCGATTTGGTTGTAAAACTATTTTATTAGAGACAATTTTGAGTGGGTTGTAAAACTATTTTTATTTTCAAACTATTAATACTTACACATGCAAACTTTGATATGTGAAAATATGGGCATTTTTGTCCCTGGCGGACAGGATGGGGCCTAAGGATGCGGCCGCGCGCTGCGTGCACGGCCACCGCATCCCAGGATGGGCCCGGACACGACCCCATCGCCCTACCCGAACGGACAGAATCCGGGCAAAGCGGGTGTCCGTTTGGGGTCACTCGGTGGAGTTGGCCTCAAGTAGGAGGAGGCGGAGGTGGTTCCTTTGGGCAAAATTTCGTGTTTTGACCCTTTTCCGATAGAAATTCAGGGTATGGCCCCGGTTTGAAAAAAAATCAAGATTTGACCCTTTTTCTTACCGCCACGTGCTCTGGTGGTAAGGTTAGAAAGCCTACCGCCAGGGCCTCTGGCGGTAGGGTACTTATACACGTCAGCACGCGGAGACGACCGTCGTTCCACTCCGTCGCACCCTATCGCCAGGACCCTTGGCGGTAGGGTTCGGGCAGTTATTTCGCCCGAGACACCGCGCCCCTGCCCATCTCCCCACCCCTCCCCCTCCCCCCGTCGGCAGTTTCTCCTCTTTCTCCCCCAAGTCACCCCTCTCTCCTCTCTCATCTCCTCCACTCTCCCCCTCGGATCTACACCGATTCTTCACCGTTTTTTGCGGATCGAGATGGCCCCGAAGAGAGAAACGTAAGCTCCTCCAATCCCTCCAATTAGTTTTTCCAAAGTTGCTTCCGATTCGACGCATTATTTGCTTGAAATCCCTCATATTTTTGAAATTAGTTTGGATTTTTTCACCTAAGATTGTTTTAGTTTGATTGTAGTTCTAGTTCTTAGTTCTTTAGTAACTAGTGGTATTGAATATGAACTCTAATCAATAGTCCACATGTTGGTGTGAAGATGAACCCTAATTCATATTTTTTTTGTTAAAAAATTTAGGATGTAATGTTGATATGAGGATGAACCCTAGTTTGATGATGCATGTTGATATCATGATATGATGTAGTGTGAAGATGAACCCTAGTTTTATGATGCATGTTGATATGACGATATGAAGATGTTAGAAAAAAATATTTAAAAATATGATGATATGATGTTGGAAACATCCGGAGCATATAAACTGGAATGCATCTGCTTTCCCGGAGAAGAAACTGCCAACTGCTTCGGTAAAGCTGTTGTGGTCACACTATGCTTGGATGCAAACGGGCATGACATGAAAGAATGTGAAGCACCCGAATCAAATAACACTTTAGCAGGAATAGAGTTAACTGGAAGGTTACCCAGAATGACATCAGAAGAAGCCTCCGCTTGTGCTGCATTCATCAGATTGACCCTTGCAGCCTTTGGATCATGCCTGACAATAGCTGAACTCACAGGTGGTGGAGGAGGAAGACGCTTCGGATTCGGACATCTGTTGGCATAATGACCCTTCTGGCCACACTTGTTGCACACCACTTCAGAGAGAGGACGGAAATGAGAGCCACTGGACTTAGAGCCTTGAGACTGAAACTGCTTCTTCGACTGGTTGCTTGGGTTGGGTGGGTGGGAGAAACCACGACCACTAGAGTTCTTGTTGTTGGAGTTGTTGAAGTTGTTGGAGTTGTTGTAAGGAGCTCGAATCACTGGAGGAGGAGGAAGCCAGAATTTCTGTTGTTTCGCAGCCAACTGAGACGATGAGGAAGAGTGAACAGCATCTCGAATTCTCTTCTTAGAAGCCTCCATCTTAAGCTGAGCTGCTTCTTGTTTCAAAGCCATGTTATAGAACTTATCGAATTCGTCTGGCTCGAACAAAGTGAGAGCAAGCTGAAGTTCATCTTTGAGACCTCCACGGAACTGATAGATTTTACTCTTTGCATCAGGAATGTCTTGCTCTGCATAGCGAGCGAGGTTTTGGAACTTGACATTATACTGATAGACTGTCATGGAGCCCTGCTTGAGGTTGCGGAATTGCTCACGCATACCCTCGATGACACTTGTAGGAATGTGATGCGAGCGGAAATCCTTGCAGAAATTCTCCCAAGAGATCACTTGACCCGGCCTTGAGTCTTTGTACTACTGCCACCAGTCAGCTGCTTGATCTTTCAGTTGGAAGGCTGCAAACTTCACATAGTCATCTTCTTTCACGTTACTGCACTCAAAATGCTTCTTTATGTCGGTCAACCAATCCTCAGCATCAAGAGGGTCGACACAGTAACTGAAAGCTTTAGGATTGTTAGCCAGGAACTTGTTGAGAGTAGCATGGTGCTGCTGGAAGAAGTTGCCTTGGTTCATTGGAACACCCTGATTAGCTTGATTAGCTTGCATAGCTTGCATTTGCTGCATCATCTGCATCATCAACTGAGTGTTCTGAGCTGTAGTCTGCATAATTGCTCTCCAAGCCTCAGGCGGAGGAGGAGGTGAAGGAGGACGCTCTGGGACCTCTTCACCCTCTGGGTTAGCATTCGGAACCCTTTTCGGAGCCATCCTGTAAGAGATGACCACGAATCAGCAATTGATTGACAAAAGGAATAAGATGAATCAATGGAATGAATTGCAACAAGTCTTCACAATAATCATTCGAACAATAAGAACGAATGAAATCATCCGAACAAGAGGAACGAATGAATTTCTTAGTTAATTGATAACATCAGTCTTCACGAGAAGCCACATAGGGATCAAAAGGATAAAATAATAAAACAACAAGGTACGGAAAGGAACAAACACAAGAGAGGAGTTTCGTTCTAACATCTTTGTGCTGAAAGCATATGAACGCGTTACGAAAAGGTTTTGCAATCCCCGGATCAGCATAGCCAAGGACCCTTTAAGATGCAACTCCTGATAGTAACATCGGTCATATAACCCCTTCACTCAATGTCGAACCCCGAACTCACTAACCTGCATTCGTTGGAAGAATGCCTACGATCTACTGGATAAAACCCACCTATAGTTTTCCAAAAGATTCCAGTTATGCAATCAGGTGTTGGGGATACACGGGAAGCACCGCGCAATCAACTCTAACCTACATCCAGGTGTATCCATCCTTCAACACATAACCAGTCTTTCTCGGAAACTGTGTACCTCGGACCTTCGAAAAGCATCCACTATAACAAGCTATGGCAATACTCCCGAACTACCTCCCCAGTACTGGGTGATGTCGGGGTTATCTTGCCACTGGCCGTATAGGGGAGATTTTCGATGTCGG
>LR738713.1:638685641-638707338 GCA_902687465.1 Secale cereale | reverse complement strand
TCTACAACCGGAATTAACAAGCTCCCATCTGCCACATAACCGCGGGCACGGCTTTCGAAAGTTCAAACCCTGCAGGGGTGTTCCAACTTGACCCATTACAAGCCCACGATCCGCGGAGTCGCAACTCCAAAGTGGGAAGACCCGAGTATCCTCGGAATCCCGTGCTCAAGATATACCGAGCTAAGGTAAGGCTAATCCAGCAAATCCTCCCGGCGTGTCAACACCCTGATCGTAGCCGCGCGTATCTAGGTCTCAGGACACGACCGGATGGGCGATTCTACGGGTGGATACCAGATACCTCGGGTTGCCCCAAGGCGGCCCCGCAGAACCCCCGTTTCGGACCAACACTCATGTGGAGCACTGGCCCGGGGTTGTTGATTAAGAAAGAGGGTTAATTACTCCCTATGCAAGTTTAGTTTGTTATTAGGCAAATAGTACCAATGTTGGGATTTGCTGGAAGAGACTTAGCACTTAGCGGTTTATCGAGGGGGTCCCATACACCCCAACCGTGTTAGGAACGCATAATCAAGGAACATAATACCGGCTTATACGGATCCTAACGGCATGAGTGGAACAAATCACCAAGCAAAAGGCTTAGCCTTCCACCCTTGCCAATATATAGATGATTTCAGTTTAAGCATTTATATAGTGTGATATAGCCCAACCAAACTTCAACATGGAGCAAGCATCTTCACTTCACCTGCAACTAGCAACGCTATAAGAAGGGTTGAGCGAAGCGTACTTAGCCAAGCAACGGTTTGCATAGGTAGGTTGGTTAAACATGGCAATTGGTTACAAGTAGGAGGCTGACAAGAAGAACATGGGCATCGAGGCAAAACTATAGATCGAGACTACTAGCAATAGGCAAAGATAGTAATGTTATCGGGGTTCGGTCATCTTGCCTGAAGAGAAGTCGTTCGGATCGTAAGAAGGGTCCTCGTGCTCAACCTCGTTGGAAACCTCGTACTCAACTTCGTACCCGGTCTCAGCTTCCGGCTCTAAACAAAACAATCACACCAAGCACCAATCAACAAGATGCAATGCGCACTCGAAAAACATGAATGCATGATGGATGCACTAAGGATGCACATGGAGCACGTAAAACATCACTCAAGCAAAACACCTCAAAACAAGATAACAATCTGATATTATTAATCTACACAGAAAATCACCCAAGTTTGATATAAGATTCGCTGAAATCGGAGTTACGGGCTAAAAGTTATGCCCGAAACAAGATTTGAGCGAAAGCTGAAAATTACAGCAACATAGCAACTTTGGAGCTCAAAATAATTAAGCTACAGCACCCAAAAAGCATGGCAAAGGACATGAACACAAACTATACATATAGTACAGCAACTAGGTCCAAAGTGCACCCCCAACGGAGTCACGGATCAATAGCAATGATCTTGGACATATTGAACTTTGCAATAAAATTCTGGCAGCAGAATTTTATTGAAACTTTAGAGCAAAAGATAAACATGCTACAGCCACTCAAATGGACATGTGAGGACATGGATGGAAAGACAACAATATATACTACAAGGAACAATCAAAATCCACCCCAAAACTAACATGCTTTGACCTAGAACATCACACGAACATGGCATCGGAACGTTACAGATTTCAGACTTAGTGAAAAATCACTAAGTCCTAAAACAGCAATATCATCATGGCATATAAAAGAGCATGTTTAAGTCACCTCGAAACTAAACATGGCAAAGGGTAAGCACCTCATCAACATACACATGAAGGTGATCCCGAAACACACAAGCATGCATCATTGAGGTGAACACAACGATTGCAACGAGCTCAACAAGATGGCATTTCATAACAAGTGAAAACACAACATATGAACATGGCATTTTGCAAAGATGATAACAAGGAAAAAAAATAAATCTACCATGCAACCTATCACAAGCATCACGTAGTTCGTGGCAAGACGAACACGTGGTCATGTCATTTGCATCGTTTGGACAAACGAGCTAAAAGTTATCACATGGCAAAGGTGGCATGAAAATAACACATAACAGCAGTTTATAACATGATGCACTCTTGCAACAGCAAAACAAGTGTCTAGATGACATCTAACATGCATGACTACAACAGAGGAAACGTAGAGGACATCTCCACGAACGTCTGGACATGCTACACGCGCAAAACGGAGCAACAGGCACAAAGTTACAGCAGTTCAAACTTTGCAAAACAGATTAGTAAAACAGAGACTTAGATCTAGGGTTCAACCTCTGGATCTGAAAAAAACGGACGGGCCGGATCTGGTGACTGGGCTGGCCCGCGCGAGGAGGAACTGTGCGGTGCGGCGGCGGCCCACCGCGGAGCGGGGCGGCGGCCCGCGCGGTGCGGAGCGGAGGGAGGCCCGCCTGGCCTCGGCTGCGGCCCGCGTCGCTGGTGTGGCCCGGCTGGGGGCGAGGCGGCCCGGCGCGCTGTGCGGAGGCGGCGGGAGCGGTCGGGCCTGGCCCGAGAGGCTGCAAGGAGGCGGCGGTGTACGGGCCGGCCCAAGGCGCTGAGGCGGAGGCGCAGAGGTGCGGCGGCCCAGCCAGGCCGCCCGACTGGCGCGGTGCAGAGGCGCCCGAGCGGCGAGTGGGCCGGCGCGGGGAGGGAACTGCGCCTGAGCGGTCGAAGGAGTACGGGCCCGCGGGAGGCGCGGTGATCTGGTCCCCAGGGCGACGGGCCCGACGCGGTCGAAGCCTGGCTCGGCGCGGTCGACGCGAAGCGAGCAGCTGGCTCGCGCGGCTGCGTTGACCCCAGCGAAGCGCTCGAGGATTCGGTCGCGGCGGCTGGATCGAAGGATCCCTCGGGATCCGGAAGAAAGAGTGGATCTGAAGAAAGAAAGGGAAAAAAAAGAGGGGAGAGAGGAGGAAGAAGAAGGAGATGCCAAATTTAGACTAGGGTCTATTATATAGCAGGGATTTAGGGTTAGGGAGAGTTTAGGGGCGCTAGGAGCCCTCCGATCGCGATCCGACGGATCCGATCGCGGGGATAGTTTTAAAGGGCCTAGACGGAGATAAAAGAATGCAGTAGGGGTGTTTCCGGGACACGAAGTGAAGGCACATCGGACCCACACGGACAACGGATGGAAAAATCAACGGAGTCCAAACGAGACGAGATTTGAGAGGCGGGTTGCACACAACAAAACAACAACACACAACACAACCTCGCGGCACACCGGTAACGTAAAACGCCCGAACAACAAAGTAGGCCTACGGGACGTCACGGACACGTGAGGGAGCTCCGGAACGCGAAACGGACAACGGGAAGAAACACACGGAACCGGATACAACCCACAACACAAAAACAATGCAATGCACATGTCTACATGATATGAATGAAAGCCACACACACACACAACAAAACGACGAAAGTCCGAAAGACAAAGAACCCGGAATGGAAATAGATGAAGCCGGAGATATATTATATACCCAAAAGGGAAAGTGTTACATCCGGGGCATTACAAACTCTCCTCTACTACAAAAAGATCTCGTCCCGAGATCTAGGACTGGAAAAAGGAAGGGTACTCGGAACGAAGATGATCTTCTCGTTCCCAGGTAGCTTCTCGGTCTGTGTGATGTGACCACTTGACTTTCATAAACTTGATGGACTTGTTGCGAGTCTTGCGTTCGGTTTCTTCGAGGATTGCAACTGGATGCTCTCGGTAGGAAAGGTCTTGTTGAAGATCAATCTCCTCAAACGGAATCATGCGCTCAGGTGCCTTGAAGCATTTGCGAAGCTGAGACACATGGAAGACATCATGAACATTTGCAAAGTTGGAAGGGAGCTCGAGCTGATAGGCTAGATCGCCTCTTTTACCAAGAATCTTGAAAGGCCCGACGTATCTAGGAGCAAGTTTTCCTTTGATACCGAATCTTTGGGTTCCTTTCATCGGAGACACTCGGAGATAGACATGATCACCGATGTCGAAAGCCAAATCACGATGCTTTCCGTCATAGTAGCTCTTCTGACGCGACTGAGCGGCCTTGAGATTCTCACGTATGACTTTGCACATTTCTTCGGCTTCTGAGATCAAGTCATTGCCAAGAAGTTGGCGTTCGCCTGTTTCAGACCAGTTGAGAGGGGTACGGCACTTTCTGCCATAGAGAATTTCAAAAGGTGCTTTGCCTGCACTTGCTTGAAAGCTGTTGTTGTAAGAGAACTCGGCAAATGGAAGGCAGTCTTCCCATTTCATGCCGAAGGAGATGACACAGGCTCTGAGCATATCTTCTAGGATCTGATTCACGCGCTCGACTTGACCACTAGTCTGAGGGTGAAAGGCAGTGCTGAACCTGATCTTAGTGCCCATGGCGGACTGAAAGGAGTCCCAGAACCTTGATGTGAACAAGCCGCCACGGTCTGAGGATATAACTTGAGGAATGCCATGTAGGGACACAATTCTGGAAGTGTACAGCTCTGCAAGTTGAGCTGCATTGATTGATTCTTTGACTGGAAGAAAGTGAGCGACTTTGGTAAGCTTGTCAATCACCACACAGATAGCATCATTGCCTCGCTTGGATTTAGGAAAGCCAGTGACGAAGTCCATTTCAATGTGGTCGAACTTCCACTCGGGGATAGGAAGAGGTTGGAGAAGACCGGCTGGACGTTGATGTTCTGCTTTCACTCTTCTGCATACGTCACATTCGTTCACGAATTGGGCAATTTCCCTTTTCATGCGTGTCCACCAGTAAGATTGCTTGAGGTCTTGATACATCTTGGAACTGCCAGGATGAATGGAAAGGAGAGAATCATGAGCTTCTTCCATTATGAGCTTCCTGAGATCACCTTTGGGAACAACGAGTCTGTCCTCGAAGAACAAGGTATCTCTCTCATCAACACGGAAGCACTTGTATTTTGGAGTGCCCTTTGCAAT
Source organism: Secale cereale (assembly GCA_902687465.1). Lineage (NCBI taxonomy): Eukaryota > Viridiplantae > Streptophyta > Magnoliopsida > Poales > Poaceae > Secale > Secale cereale. The sequence continues at coordinate 638,702,459 of LR738713.1, read as the reverse complement.
CCCATGTTTCACCTTCTTCACCATGGTATCACTGAGCTGGGCCTCACGGACTTGATCCTCCAAGGTAGGAGCAATCTGGAGATTTGCAAGAAAACCCTGCGGAACAACTTGGAGGTTGAGCTTCCTGAATGCTTCACAAAGCTCAGGCTAATACGGCTTGATAAGAAGGCTGTTGCAATATGCCTTTCTGCTCAAAGCATCTGCAATCACATTCGCCTTGCCTGGAGTGTATTCAATGCTGGGGTTGTACTCTTGGATCATTTCAACCCAACGAGTCTGACGGAGGTTCAGATGCGGCTGTGTGAAGATGTACTTCAAGCTCTTGTGATCAGTGAAGATGTCGACCTTTCTGCCCAACAACAGATGTCTCCACGTAATCAGAGCATGTACCACAGCTGCTAGCTCGAGATCGTGTGTGGGATAGTTCTTCTCACTGGGCTTGAGCTGCCGAGAAGTATATGCCACAATTTTCTTATCTTGCATAAGCACACCACCAAGACCTTGAAGAGAAGCGTCACAGAACACTTCATAGGGCTTGGTTTCATCCGGAGGAGTCAGAACTGGAGCAGAAACAAGCTTCTCTTTGAGGGTTTTGAATGCCACTTCACATTCGGGAGACCAAAAGTATTTGACATTCTTCTGAAGCAGGTTGGAAAGAGGCTTGGCAATCTTGGAGAAGTTTTCAACAAATCTTCTACAATAGCTGGCAAGACCCAGAAAACTGCGGAGCTGCTTGACGTTCTGAGGAGCTTCCCAGTTGACAATTGCTTCAACTTTCTCGGGATTAACCGCAATACCGTCAGCTGAGATGATGTGGCCCAGGTACAAAACCTTGTCGAGCCAAAACTCGCACTTTGAGAACTTGGCATAGAATTTATGCTCTCGGAGTCGATCAAGAACCAGACGCAAGTGCTTTTCGTGATCTTCTTCATTCTTGGAAAACACCAGAATATCATCCAGATACACGAGCACAAACTCTCCAGTATAGGGGTTGAAGATGTAATGCATCATCCTTGAAAAGGTAGGAGGAGCATTGGCGAGACCGAAGGACATGACGGTATACTCATAAGAACCGTAGCTCGTTCTGAAGGCCGTCTTGGGAATGTCTTCCTCGCGAATGCGAATTTGATGATAGCCCATTCGAAGGTCAAGCTTAGAGAACACTTTTGCTCCTTTGAGCTGTTCGAAGAGTTCGTTGATGTTGGGGAGCGGATACTTGTTCTTAATCGTCTTCTTGTTCAATGGCCGGTAGTCAACACAGAGACGCTCCGTGCCATCTTTCTTCTTGACAAATAAGACGCCACAGCCCCACGGAGAAGTACTCGGTCTGATGAGACCCATACTCTCCTGCTTATCAAGCTGCTTCTTCAAATCCTTCAATTCATCCGGAGAGAGCTTGTAAGGACGGCGGCAAGCAGGTTCGGTGCCCGGCTCGAGTTCAATGACAAACTCCACCTGACGGTGTGGAGGCATGCCTGGAAGATCTTCTGGAAAGACGTCTTGATATTCGTTCACCACAGGAATTTGTTCTATTGCATTAATTTCACCCTTATCATTGAGAGAGAAAAGCCGAATAGTATTATCCCTGGAGGCGAAGATAATCACATCTTCATCAGAATGAGTCAATTTGACTTCCTTTTGTGCACAATCAATGTGAGCATCGTGCTGAGAAAGCCAATCCATTCCGAGGATGAGGTCAATGTCAGAATGACCAAGAATCACCGGAGAAGCCAAAAAACGATAATCACCCATGCGAATGGAAACATCCGGAGCATATAAACTGGAATGCATCTGCTTTCCCGGAGAAGAAACTGCCAACTGCTTCGGTAAAGCTGCTGTGGTCACACTATGCATGGATGCAAACGGGCATGACATGAAAGAATGTGAAGCACCCGAATCAAATAACACTTTAGCAGGAATAGAGTTAACTGGAAGGTTACCCAGAATGACATCAGAAGAAGCCTCCACTTGTGCTGCATTCATCAGATTGACCCTTGCAGCCTTTGGATCATGCCTGACAATAGCTGAACTCACAGGTGGTGGAGGAGGAAGACGCTTCGGATTCGGACATCTGTTGGCATAATGACCCTTCTGGCCACACTTGTTGCACACCACTTCAGAGAGAGGACGGAAATGAGAGCCACTGGACTTAGAGCCTTGAGACTGAAACTGCTTCTTCGACTGGTTGCTTGGGTTGGGTGGGTGGGAGAAACCACGACCACTAGAGTTCTTGTTGTTGGAGTTGTTGAAGTTGTTGGAGTTGTTGTAAGGAGCTCGAATCACTGGAGGAGGAGGAAGCCAGAATTTCTGTTGTTTCGCAGCCAACTGAGACGATGAGGAAGAGTGAACAGCATCTCGAATTCTCTTCTTAGAAGCCTCCATCTTAAGCTGAGCTGCTTCTTGTTTCAAAGCCATGTTATAAAACTTATCGAATTCGTCTGGCTCGAACAAAGTGAGAGCAAGCTGAAGTTCATCTTTGAGACCTCCACGGAACTGATAGATTTTACTCTTTGCATCAGGAATGTCTTGCTCTGCATAGCGAGCGAGGTTTTGGAACTTGACATTATACTGATAGACTGTCATGGAGCCCTGCTTGAGGTTGCGGAATTGCTCACGCATACCCTCGATGACACTTGTAGGAATGTGATGCGAGCGGAAATCCTTGCAGAAATACTCCCAAGAGATCACTTGACCCGGCCTTGAGTCTTTGTACTACTGCCACCAGTCAGCTGCTTGATCTTTCAGTTGGAAGGGTGCAAACTTCACATAGTCATCTTCTTTCACGTTACTGCACTCAAAATGCTTCTTTATGTCGGTCAACCAATCCTCAGCATCAAGAGGGTCGACACAGTAACTGAAAGCTTTAGGATTGTTAGCCAGGAACTGGTTGAGAGTAGCATGGTGCTGCTGGAAGAAGTTGCCTTGGTTCATTGGAACACCCTGATTAGCTTGATTAGCTTGCATAGCTTGCATTTGCTGCATCATCTGCATCATCAACTGAGTGTTCTGAGCTGTAGTCTGCATAATTGCTCTCCAAGCCTCAGGCGGAGGAGGAGGTGAAGGAGGACGCTCTGGGACCTCTTCACCCTCTGGGTTAGCATTCGGAACCCTTTTCGGAGCCATCCTGTAAGAGATGACCACGAATCAGCAATTGATTGACAAAAGGAATAAGCTGAATCAATGGAATGAATTGCAACAAGTCTTCACAATAATCATTCGAACAATAAGAACGAATGAAATCATCTGAACAAGAGGAACGAATGAATTTCTTAGTTAATTGATAACATCAGTCTTCACGAGAAGCCACATAGGGATCAAAAGGATAAAATAATAAAACAACAAGGTACGGAAAGGAACAAACACAAGAGAGGAGTTTCGTTCTAACATCTTTGTGCTGAAAGCATATGAACGCGTTACGAAAAGGTTTTGCAATCCCCGGATCAGCATAGCCAAGGACCCTTTAAGATGCAACTCCTGATAGTAACATCGGTCATATAACCCCTTCACTCAATGTCGAACCCCGAACTCACTAACCTGCATTCGTTGGAAGAATGCCTACGATCTACTGGATAAAACCCACCTATAGTTTTCCGAAAGATTCCAGTTATGCAATCAGGTGTTGGGGATACACGGGAAGCACCGCGCAATCAACTCTAACCTACATCCAGGTGTATCCATCCTTCAACACATAACCAGTCTTTCTCGGAAACTGTGTACCTCGGACCTTCGAAAAGCATCCACTATAACAAGCTATGGCAATACTCCCGAACTACCTCCCCAGTACTGGGTGATATCGGGGTTATCTTGCCACTGGCCGTATAGGGGAGATTTTCGATGTCGGCCGTCTTAAGTATTTAGTACTGCCGCGATATGCTTGTTACCATGATACCCCGAAGCTCAACTCCTCGGTAACAGGAGGCATCGGGAACAATATCCTTGTCACAAGAACATCGAAACAATCCCAGAATACTCGCGGGATTCCTAAAAAAAAATTTGTGCAAAATTTTGAAGATAGGAGAGACAAGAGTAGACGTCAGGAGTCCTCACCAGAGAGAAAGGGGATGAGAAGCAAAGAAATCCTACTCTCCGATATAATATAGGACTCAAAAAGTTTTCAGTGTGTGCCTAGACTCAACCGTCAATGGTTCGATCAAACAGTGGGGGCTCCTAGGTCGGAGAAGGCTCTGAATACCAACTTGTAATGCCCAGGATGGAGTTATACCTCCTACGTGTCGAGGCACGACTTAAAGGCATAATTCCATCCTAGAATGATCTCAAGTCTGGTAATCTTTGCACAACTCATGTAAAAGAGGGGATAGTAAACTGAAAAATAGTTGGCTTACACTCGCCACGTCACAGAATTACAGTACAAGTCTCAAACATCAAACATTAAGAACACTACAACCCTCTAAGGGCAAAAGCCAAATGTCAAAGTACCAAACTCAGATAAATAAACCACAGGCGGATCGAATCCTAGTAAGAGACTCCACTACTGATCGTCCGGGTAGCGCACGTAGTACCGACTACGCTCCTCGTCGTACTCCCAGTCTAGTTCGGTGCCATCACCTGGATAGCTCACAGCTGGACCTGCATCTGGTGTGTGAAGTAACTGTGAGCCACAGAGGACTCAGCAATCCCGTCTCCGGGTAACAAGACCATCAAAGCCTTTAGGTGGGGGAAAGGCTGAAGAAAAGAACAAGTCTGCAGCAGCAACTAGCATCTAGCTTACGCAAGTGAGAGCGAGAATAGAAGGCAACGGCGAGAAGTGATCACGAAGTGATCCTAGCTACAAGCTCCACAAACATAACCCCTCCGTGTTCAACTCCCGAATCCCTATTCGGAAATTGACAGTCACGGAACACACGCTGGTAGTGTATTAGTATCATTGTGTCAAGTTATCTACAACCGGAATTAACAAGCTCCCATCTGCCACATAACCGCGGGCACGGCTTTCGAAAGTTCAAACCCTGCAGGGGTGTTCCAACTTGACCCATTACAAGCCCACGATCCGCGGAGTCGCAACTCCAAAGTGGGAAGACCCGAGTATCCTCGGAATCCCGTGCTCAAGATATACCGAGCTAAGGTAAGGCTAATCCAGCAAATCCTCCCGGCGTGTCGACACCCTGATCGTAGCCGCGCGTATCTAGGTCTCAGGACACGACCGGATGGGCGATTCTACGGGTGGATACCAGATACCTCGGGTTGCCCCAAGGCGGCCCCGCAGAACCCCCGTTTCGGACCAACACTCATGTGGAGCACTGGCCCGGGGTTGTTGATTAAGAAAGAGGGTTAATTACTCCCTATGCAAGTTTAGTTTGTTATTAGGCAAATAGTACCAATGTTGGGATTTGCTGGAAAAGACTTAGCACTTAGCGGTTTATCGAGGGGGTCCCATACACCCCAACCGTGTTAGGAACGCATAATCAAGGAACATAATACCGGCTTATACGGATCCTAACGGCATGAGTGGAACAAATCACCAAACAAAAGGCTTAGCCTTCCACCCTTGCCAATATATAGATGATTTCAGTTTAAGCATTTATATAGTGTGATATAACCCAACCAAACTTCAACATGGAGCAAGCATCTTCACTTCACCTGCAACTAGCAACGCTATAAGAAGGGTTGAGCGAAGCGTACTTAGCCAAGCAACGGTTTGCATAGGTAGGTTGGTTAAACATGGCAATTGGTTACAAGTAGGAGGCTGACAAGAAGAACATGGGCATCGAGGCAAAACTATAGATCGAGACTACTAGCAATAGGCAAAGATAGTAATGTTATCGGGGTTCGGTCATCTTGCCTGAAGAGAAGTCGTTCGGATCGTAAGAAGGGTCCTCGTGCTCAACCTCGTTGGAAACCTCGTGCTCAACTTCGTACCCGGTCTCAGCTTCCGGCTCTAAACAAAACAATCACACCAAGCACCAATCAACAAGATGCAATGCGCACTCGAAAAACATGAATGCATGATGGATGCACTAAGGATGCACATGGAGCACGTAAAACATCACTCAAGCAAAACACCTCAAAACAAGATAACAATCTGATATTATTAATCTACACAGAAAATCACCCAAGTTTGATATAAGATTCGCTGAAATCGGAGTTACGGGCTAAAAGTTATGCCCGAAACAAGATTTGAGCGAAAGCTGAAAATTACAGCAACATAGCAACTTTGGAGCTCAAAATAATTAAGCTACAGCACCCAAAAAGCATGGCAAAGGACATGAACACAAACTAGACATATAGTACAGCAACTAGGTCCAAAGTGCACCCCCAACGGAGTCACTGATCAATAGCAATGATCTTGGACATATTGAACTTTGCAATAAAATTCTGGCAGCAGAATTTTATTGAAACTTTAGAGCAAAAGATAAACATGCTACAGCCACTCAAATGGACATGTGAGGACATGGATGGAAAGACAACAATATATACTACAAGGAACAATCAAAATCCACCCCAAAACTAACATGCTTTGTCCTAGAACATCACACGAACATGGCATCGGAACATTACAGATTTCAGACTTGTGAAAAATCACTAAGTCCTAAAACAGCAATATCATCATGGCATATAAAAGAGCATGTTTAAGTCACCTCGAAACTAAACATGGCAAAGGGTAAGCACCTCATCAACATACACATGAAGGTGATCCCGAAACACACAAGCATGCATCATTGAGGTGAACACAACGATTGCAACGAGCTCAACAAGATGGCATTTCATAACAAGTGAAAACACAACATATGAACATGGCATTTTGCAAAGATGATAACAAGGAAAAAAAATAAATCTACCATGCAACCTATCACAAGCATCACGTAGTTCGTGGCAAGACGAACACGTGGTCATGTCATTTGCATCGTTTGGACAAACGAGCTAAAAGTTATCACATGGCAAAGGTGGCATGAAAATAACACATAACAGCAGTTTATAACATGATGCACTCTTGCAACAGCAAAACAAGTGTCTAGATGACATCTAACATGCATGACTACAACAGAGGAAACGTAGAGGACATCTCCACGAACGTCTGGACATGCTACACGCGCAAAATGGAGCAACAGGCACAAAGTTACAGCAGTTCAAACTTTGCAAAACAGATTAGTAAAACAGAGACTTAGATCTAGGGTTCAACCTCTGGATCTGAAAAAAAACGGGCGGGCCGGATCTGGTGACTGGGCTGGCCCGCGCGAGGAGGAACTGTGCGGTGCGGCGGCGGCCCACCGCGGAGCGGGGCGGCGGCCCGCGCGGTGCGGAGCGGAGGGAGGCCCGCCTGGCCTCGGCTGCGGCCCGCGTTGCTGGTGTGGCCCGGCTGGGGGGGAGGCGGCCCGGCGCGCTGTGCGGAGGCGGCGGGAGCGGTCGGGCCTGGCCCGAGAGGCTGCAAGGAGGCGGCGGTGTACGGGCCGGCCCAAGGCGCTGAGGCGGAGGCGCGGAGGTGCGGCGGCCCAGCCAGGCCGCCCGGCTGGCGCGGTGCAGAGGCGCCCGAGCGGCGAGTGGGCCGGCGCGGGGAGGGAACTGCGCCTGAGCGGTCGAAGGAGTACGGGCCCGCGGGAGGCGCGGCGATCTGGTCCCCAGGGCGACGGGCCCGGCGCGGTCGAAGCCTGGCTCGGCGCGGTCGACGCGAAGCGAGCAGCTGGCTCGCGCGGCTGCGTTGACCCCAGCGAAGCGCTCGAGGATTCGGTCGCGGCGGCTGGATCGAAGGATCCCTCGGGATCCGGAAGAAAGAGTGGATCTGAAGAAAGAAAGGGAAAAAAAAGAGGGGAGAGAGGAGGAAGAAGAAGGAGATGCCAAATTTAGACTAGGGTCTATTATATAGCAGGGATTTAGGGTTAGGGAGAGTTTAGGGGCGCTAGGAGCCCTCCGATCGCGATCCGACGGATCCGATCGTGGGGATAGTTTTAAAGGGCCTAGACGGAGATAAAAGAATGCAGTAGGGGTGTTTCCGGGACACGAAGTGAAGGCACATCGGACCCACACAGACAACGGATGGAAAAATCAACGGAGTCCAAACGAGACGAGATTTGAGAGGCGGGTTGCACACAACAAAACAACAACACACAACACAACCTCGTGGCACACCGGTAACGTAAAACGCCCGAACAACAAAGTAGGCCTACGGGACGTCACGGACACGTGAGGGAGCTCCGGAACGCGAAACGGACAACGGGAAGAAACACACGGAACCGGATACAACCCACAACACAAAAACAATGCAATGCACATGTCTACATGATATGAATGAAAGCCACACACACACACAACAAAACGACGAAAGCCCGAAAGACAAAAACCCGGAATGGAAATAGATGAAGCCGGAGATATATTATATACCCAAAAGGGAAAGTATTACATCCGGGGCATTACAAGGCGGCCACCTCTTGCGGACAACATCGGCCCACGGTACTCCATGCTTGACTGGGCATTCGACAAGGGTCATCATGCCTGTTTCATAGAGAACGGAGAGGTAAGTGATATGAATGAAATATTGATCAAAGTTTTCGGATTGATGAAAATAATTTCTTAACTTTTGGCGTTCACTTTTTGACAGATGCTCCAGCCACTACGCATGAGGGGTCACGGGGTATATGGGCATATGGACTACGACGAGCGCTACGCGCCGTTCTTCAAGAAAGCCCCTCTGTTGGGTTTTGTGTTGCAGTTCAAGCGTCAGCCGCGACACTTGTCCACGCAACTCTGACAGCATTGATTGACCAGTGGCGACCCGAGACCCATTCTTTCCATCTGCCATGCGGGGAGATGACGGTGACCATCGAGGATTGGGCGATGATTACTGCCATGCCTATCGAGGGTCATGCACTCACCGGGCGAGTGGAGAGGACCAACTGACAGGAGAGGGTTGCCACCCTCATCGACGACTGCCTCGTTGCTAAGGGTAACCGTACATCCGGTGTGCCGTTGATCTGGCTCTCGGAGCACTGGCACAAATGCCCCGAAGGCGCCGATGTGACGACTGTGGAGTGATACGCGAGGGCCTACATGTGGTACATTCTCACAGAGGTCGTGTTTCTAGACAGCTCCGGGAACTCTGCCAATTGGTCGTATCTCTTCTTCCTAGCGGACTGGGAGGCATGGTACGGTTGGGGGACCGCATCTCTCGCCTACCTATACCGTTCGGTAAGAGAGTATCTAATTGCCTACCTACCTATGAAAGTGTGTCCATGACATTTTGTTATATATGATCCTTATTTGATGTTTTGTAGCTTGACGACGCAACGCAGAGGATGGGAGACAAGTCCAATATGGGTGGATTTGTCTAGGCCTTCTCCACTTGGATGTGGGAGCGGCTGCTGGTGGGGCGTCCGGAGAAGATGCGAATGTTGGAAATATGCCCTAGAGGCAATAATAAAATGGTTATTATTATATTTCCTTGTTCATGATAATTGTCTGTTATTCATGCTTGAATTGTATTATCCGGAAAAAGTAATACATGTGTGAATACATAGACCACAACATGTCCCTAGTAAGCCTCTAGTTACTAGCTCGCTGATCAACAGATGGTTAAGATTTCCTGACCATGGACATTGGATGTCATTGATAACGGGATCACATCATTAGGAGAATGATGTGATGGACAAGACCCAATCCTATGCCTAGCACAAGATTGTGTAGTTCGTATGCTAAAGCTTTTCCAATGTCAAGTATCCTTTCCTTAGACCATGAGGTTGTGCAACTCCCGGATACCGTAGGAATACTTTGGGTGTGCAAACGTCACAACGTAACTGGGTGGCTATAAAGGTACACTACGGGTATCTCCGAAAGTATCTGTTGGGTTGGCACGAACCGAGACTAGGATTTGTCACTCCGTATGACGGAGAGGTATCTCTGGGCCCACTCGGTAAGACATCATCATAATGAGCTCAAAGTGACTAAGGGGTTGGACACGGGATGATGTATTACGAAACGAGTAAAGAGACTTGCCATGACGAGATTGAACAACGTATCGGTATACCGACGATCGAATCTCGGGCAAGTACTATACAGATAGACAAAGGGAATCGTATACGGGATTGATTGAATCCTTGACATCGTGGTTCATCCGATGAGATCATCGTGGAGCATGTGGGAGCCAACATGGGTATCCAGATCCCGCTGTTGGTTATTGATCGGAGAGTCGTCTCGGTCATGTCTACGTGTCTCCCGAACCCATAGGGTCTACACACTTAAGGTTCAGTGACGCTAGGGTTGTAGATATATAAGTATGCGGAAACCTGAAAGTTGTTTGGAGTCCCGGATGAGATCCTGGACATCACGAGGAGTTCCGGAATGGTCCGGAGGTAAAGAATTGTATATAGGAAGTCCAGCTTCGGCCACCGGGAAGGTTTCGGGGGTCACCGGTATTGTACCGGGACCACCGGAAGGGTCCCGGGGGTCCACCGGGTGGAGCCACCTATCCCGAAGGGCCCCATGGGCTTAAAGGGGAAGGGAACTAGCCCCTTGTGGGCTGGTGCGCCCCCCTTGGGCCTCCCCCTGCGCCTATGGTGGGAAACCCTAGGGGTGGGGGGCGCTCCACCTGGCTTGGGGGGCAAGTTCCCCCCTTGGCCGTCGCCCCCCCCCCTTGGAGATTAGATCTCCTAGGGTCGGCGCCCCCACAGGGCCCCTATATATAGTGGGAGGGGGGCAGCCGCACCCTATGCCCTGGCGCCTCCCTCTCCCTCCCGTGACACATCTTCCTGCTCCCGCAGCGCTTGGCGAAGCCCTGCTGGAATCCCGCTACTTCCACCACCACGCCGTCGTGCTGCTGGATCTCCATGAACCTCTCCTTCCCCCTTCCTGGATCAAGAAGGAGGAGACGTTGCTGCTCCGTACATGTGTTGAACGCGGAGGTGTCGTCCGTTCGGCGCTAGAATCATCGGTGATTTGGATCACGACGAGTACGACTCCATCATCCCCGTTCTCTTGAACGCTTCCGCTCGCGATCTACAAGGGTATGTAGATGCACTCGCCTCTCCCTCGTTGCTAGATGACTCCATATATTGATCTTGGTGAAGCGTAGATTTTTTTTGATTTCTGCTATGTTCCCCAACAGTGGCATCATGAGCTAGGTCTATGCGTAGTATCTTGCATGAGTAGAACACAAAGTAGTTGTGGGCGTAGATTTGTTCAATTATCTTGCCTCAACTAGTCTTATCTTGATTCGGCGGCATCGTGGGATGAAGCGGCCCGGACCGACCTTACACGTACGCCTACGTGAGACAGGTTCCATCGACTGACATGCACTAGTTGCATATGGTGGCTAGCGGGTGTCTGTCTCTCCCACTTTAGTCGGATCGGATTCGATGAAAAGGATCCTTATGAAGGGTAAATAGAAATTGGCATATCACGTTGTGGTTTTGGCGTAGGTAAGAAACGTTTTTGTTAGAAACCTATAGTAGCCACGTAAAAACTTGCAACAACAATTAGAGGACGCCTAACTTGTTCTTGCTGCATGTGCCGTGTGATGTGATATGGCCAAAAGGATGTGATGAATGATATATATGTGATGTATGATATTGATAATGTTCATGTAATAGGAATCACGACTTGCATGTCGATGAGTATGACAACCGGCAGGAGCCATAGGAGTTGTCTTTATTTTATTGTATGACCTGCGTGTCATTGAAAACGCCATGTAATTACTTTAGTTTATTGCTAACCATTAGCCATAGTAGTAGAAGTAATGTTTGGTGAGACAACTTCATGAAGACACGATGATAGAGATCATGGTGTCATGCCGGTGACAATGATGATCATGGATCCCCGAAGATGAAGATCAAAAGGAGCAAAATGATATTGGCCATATCATGTCACTATTTGATTGCATGTGATGTTTATCATGTTTTTACATCTTATTTGCTTAGAACGACGGTAGTAAATAAGATGATCTCTCACTAAAATTTCAAGAATTGTGTTCCCCCTAACTGTGCACCGTTGCTAAGGTTCGTTGTTCCGAAACACCATGTGATGATTGGGTGTGATAGGCTCTAACGTTCGCATACAACGGGTGTAAGCCATATTTACACACGCAATACACTTAGGGTTCACTTGACGAGCCTAGCATGTACAGACATGGCCTCTGAACACGGAAGACCGAAAGGTCGAACATGAGTCGTATAGAAGATACGATCAACATAAAGATGTTCACCGTTGAAGACTAGTTCGTCTCATGTGATGATCGGACATGGCCTAGTCGATTCGGATCATGTATCACTTAGATGACTAGAGAGATGTCTATCTGAGTGGGATTTCATTAAATTTGTTTAGATGAACTTATTTGTCATGAACATAGTCTAAAATCTTTACAATATGTCTTGTAGATCCAATGGCCCACGCTAATGTTGTCCTCAACTTCAATGCGTTCCTAGAGAAAACCAATCTGAAAGACGATGGCAGCAACTATATAGATTGGGTCCGTAACTTGAGGACCATCATCATAGCTGCCAAGAAAACATATGTCCTTGAAGCACCGCTAGGTGACGCTCCCGCCCCAGCGAACCAAGACGTTATGAACGCTTGGCAGTCGCGTTGTGATGATTACTCCCTGTTTCAGTGCGGCATGCTTTACAGCTTAAATCGGGGCTCCAAAAGCATTTTGAGCACCACTGAGCATATGAGATGTTCCAAGAGCTGAAAATGGTTTTCCAAGCTCATGCCTGAGTCGAGAGATATGACGTCTCCGACGCATTCTACAGTTGTAAGATGGAGGAGAATAGTTATGTCAGCGAGCATATACTCAATTTGTTTGGGTTGCACAATCGCTTGTCTCGGTTGGGAATTTATCTCCCAAATGAAGCAGTCGTTGACAGAATCCTTCAGTCGCTCCCACCTAGCTACAAGAGCTTCGTGATGAACTTCATTATGCAAGGGATGGAGAAGTCCATTCCCGAGGTGTATTCAATGCTGAAATCGGCGGAGGTGGAGATCAAGAAAGAACATCAAGTGTTTATGGTGAATAAAACCACTAAGTTCAAGAAAGGCAAGGGTAAGAAGAACTTCAAGAAGGACGGCAAAGGAGTTGCCGCGCCCGGTAAGCCAGTTGCCGGGAAGAAGCCGAAGAATGGACCCAAGCCTGAGACTGAGTGCTTTTATTGTAAGGGAACGGGTCACTGGAAGCGGAACTGCCCCAAATACTTAGCAGATAAGAAGGCCGGCAACGTCAAAGGTATATGTGGTATACATGTTATTGATGTGTACCTTACCAGCGCTCGTAGTAGCTCCTGGGTATTTGATACCGGTGCAGTTGCTCACATTTGTAACTCAAAGCAGGAGCTGCGGAATAAGCGGAGACTGGCGAAGGACGAGGTGACGATGCGCGTCGGGAATGGTTCCAAGGTCGATGTGATCGCCGTCGGCACGCTACCTCTACATCTACCTTCGGGATTAGTTTTAAACCTCAATAATTGTTATTTAGTACCAGCTTTGAGCATGAACATTGTATCTGGATCTCGTTTAATGCGAGATGGCTACTCATTTAAATCCGATAATAATGGTTGTTCTATTTATATGACAGAAATGTTTTATGGTCATGCCCCGCTGGTTAATGGTTTATTTTTAATGAATCTCGAACATGATGTTACACATATTCATAGTGTGAATGCCAAAATATGTAAGGTTGATAATGATAGTCCCACATACTTGTGGCATTGCCGCCTTGGTCATATTGGTGTCAAACGTATGAAGAAGCTCCATGCAGATGGACTTTTGGAGTCTCTTGATTATGAATCATTTGACACATGCGAACCATGCCTCTTGGACAAGATGACCAAGACTCCGTTCTTCGGATCAATGGAGCGAGCAACCAACTTGCTGGAAATCATACATACCGATGTGTGCGGTCCAATGAGTGTTGAAGCTCGCGGAGGCTATCGTTATGTTCTCACCCTCAAAGATGACTTAAGTAGATATGGGTATGTCTACTTGATGAAACACAAGTCTGAGACCTTTGAAAAGTTCAAGAAATTTCAGAATGAGGTTGAGAATCAACGTGACAGAAAAATAAAGTTCTTACGATCGGATCGTGGAGGAGAATATTTAAGTCACGAATTTGGCACGCACCTAAGGAACTGTGGAATTGTTTCACAATTGACACCGCCTGGAACACCTCAGCGTAATGGTGTGTCCGAATGTCGTAATCGTACTCTGTTGGACATGGTGCGATCTATGATGTCTCTTACCGACTTACCGCTATCATTTTGGGGTTATGCTTTACAGACTGCCGCATTCACTTTAAATAGGGCTCCGTCTAAATCCGTTGAGACGGCACCGTATGAACTTTGGTTTGGCAAGAAACCTAAGTTGTCATTTCTAAAAGTTTGGAGATGTGATGCTTATGTCAAGAAACTTCAACCTGAAAAGCTCGAACCCAAATCGGAAAAATGCGTCTTCATAGGATACCCTAAGGAAATTATTGGGTACACCTTCTACCTCAGATCCGAAGGCAAGGTCTTCGTTGCCAAGAATGGATCATTTCTGGAGAAAGAGTTTCTCTCGAAAGAAGTGAGTGGGAGGAAAGTGGAACTTGATGAGGTGACAGTCACCCCTTTCGAACCGGAAAGTAGCACAGCGCAGGAAGATGTTCTTGTGGTGCATGCACCGACTAGGGAGGAAGTTAATGATAATGATCATGAAGCTTCAGATCAAGTTACTACTCAACTTCGTAGGTCCACAAGGACACGTTCCGCACCAGAGTGGTACAGCAACCCTGTCCTAGAAATCATATTGTTAGACAACGGTGAACCTTCGAACTATGAAGAAGTGATGGCGGGCCCGGATTCCAACAAATGGCTTGAAGCCATGAAATCCGAGATAGGATCCATGTATGAAAACAAAGTATGGACTTTGATGGACTTGCCCGATGATCCGCACGCCATAGAAAATAAATGGATCTTTAAGAAGAAGACTGACGCGGATGGTAATGTGACCATCTATAAGGCTCGACTTGTCGCTAAATGTTATCGACAAGTTCAAGGGATTGACTACGGCGAGACTTTCTCTCCCGTAGCGATGCTGAAGTCCGCCCGAATCATGTTAGCAATTGTCGCATTCTATGATTATGAGATATGGCAAATGGACGTCAAAACGGCATTCCTTAATGGCTTCCTCAAGGAAGAACTGCATATGACGCAGTCGGAAGGTTTTGTCGATCCTGAGAATGCTAACAAGGTATGCAAGCTCCAGCGCTCAATCTATGGGCTGGTGCAAGCATCTCGGAGTTGGAACAGTCGCTTTGATGAGGTGATCAAAGCATTTGGGTTTATTCATACTTGGGGAGAAGCCTGTATTTACAAGAAAGTGAGTGGGAGCTATGTAGCATTTCTCATATTATATGTGGATGATATATTGCTGATGGAAAATGATGTAGAATTCTTGGAAAGCATAAAGGCCTACTTGAATAAGAGTTTTTCAATGAAGGACCTTGGAGAAGCTGCTTACATATTAGGCATCAAGATCCATAGAGATAGATCAAGACGCCTCATTGGTCTTTCACAAAGCACATACCTTGACAAGATATTGAAGAAGTTCAATATGGATCAGTTCAAGAAAGGGTTCTTGCGTGTATTGCGAGGTATGAGATTGAGCACGGCTCAATGCCCGACCACGGTATAAGATAGAGAAAAGATGAGTGTCATCCCCTATGCCTCGGCCATAGGTTCTATTATGTATGCCATGCTGTGTACCAGACCTGATGTGAACCTTGCCATAAGTTTGGTGGGGAGGTACCAAAGTGATCCCGGTATGGAACACTGGACAGCGGTCAAGAACATCCTGAAGTACCTGAAAAGGACTAAGGATATGTTTCTCATTTATGGAGGTGACGAAGAGCTCGTCGTAAAGGGTTACGTCGATGCTAGCTTCGACACAGATCTGGATGACGCCAAGTCACAAACCGGATACGTGTATATTTTGAATGGAGGAGTAGTCAGCTGGTGCAGTTGCAAGCAAAGCGTCGTGGCGGTATCTACATGTGAAGCGGAGTACATAGCTGCTTCCGAAGCAGCACAGGAAGGAGTCTGGATGAAGGAGTTCATCACCGACCTAGGAGTTATTCCAAGTGCGTCGGGCCCGATGACTCTCTTCTGTGACAGCACTGGAGCTATTGCAATTGCCAAGGATCCCAGGTTTCACAAGAAGACCAAGCACATCAAGCGTCGTTTCAACTCCATCCGGAATTATATTCAAGATGGAAGCATAGATATTTGTAAAGTGCATAAGGATCTAAATGTCGCAGATCCGTTGACTAAACCTCTTTCACGAGCAAAACATGATCAACACCAGAACTCTATGGGTGTTCGATTCATCACAATGTAACTAGATTATTGACTCTAGTGCAAGTGGGACACTGTTGGAAATATGCCCTAGAGGCAATAATAAAATGGTTATTGTTACATTTCCTTGTTCATGATAATTGTCTGTTATTCATGCTTGAATTGTATTATCCGGAAACAGTGATACATGTGTGAATACATAGACCACAACATGTCCCTAGTAAGCCTCTAGTTACTGATACGTCCAAAACGTATCTATAATTTCTGCTTGCTCCATGCCTCTTTTGGGTGATATTGCTATGATATTTATACACTTCCATACACTTTTGATCATATTTGGACTAACCTATTAACTCAGTGCACCCCAGTGCCAGTTTCTGTTTTCGGCTGTTTTTGTATTTCAGGTTTTCACGTTACGAGAACTGCCAGGAAAAATCCAGAAAAATTATATAAAAAATCAGCGTTCCAGAAACTACCGTGCGCCCGAAGGACAGGCGGGGGGGCCACCAGGGCTCCAGGCGCCCTGGCGGCGCCCCCCCCCCCCCCCCCCCCC
>LR738713.1:638663254-638685631 GCA_902687465.1 Secale cereale | reverse complement strand
CCCCCGAGGCTCCTCCGATGCCCCCCTTTGGCATATATTTAAAGCGTCTCCCGAAACCCTCGAGGGAGGAACTCTTTTCGTGATCTCATCTCTGTTCAGCCGCCGCCGCCGCTTCCAAGATCGGGAGCACCAGGAGGAACTCTTCCCGGCACCCTGTCGGAGGGGAGGATCACCACCGGGAGCCTCTCCACCACCATGGACGCCTCCCGGATGAGTTGTGAGTAGTCTCCCTTGGACCATGAGTCCATGACCAGTAGCTATGTGATGTTCTCCTCCCGTTCTTGTGCTTCACTAATTAGTCCTCGTGAGCTGCCCTACATGATCGAGGCACATATGTAATCCTTATGTTGTTGCTATGATGAGTTTGCTGGGATCCGATGGATTATGAGATTATGTTCAGATTGTGCTTGAGTAATATATTTGATCTACCTCTTTTATATTTATGTTCGTAAGTAATTCTTGCATGTTCTCCATTGTTATTTATTGCTTTGGCCAAGTAATAGGTAGTGACTCCAAGAGGGAACGTTATGCTTGATTGTGGGTTCATGCCCCTCGATGACTAGTTTGAGTGACAGAAACATGAGTCTAGGGGATGTGTTGTTGCCACAAGGGGGAAAACAACGGTGATTGTGCCCGCGGGTGCAAGGATTGTTTACTTTACGCGAAGTTCTTTTAATGCAGTTGTCTGTTGCATTGAGTTTACACTATGGGTGGGACTCGCAACTTAATACCAGCGAGATGTTCTGGATAGATATCTCAAGGTGGATGATTAGTATTAGATATTGATGGATTTCGGTCTACTTACTTTCACTACGGGAATCAGGCATTTTTCCGTCAGGACGCTACAAACGGCAAAGAACGGATTACAGACGGCAAAAAATTACAGACGGCCACGAGAAAAATACAGATTGCCGGGCTGCCGAACTACAACACTTTGACAACGGAGGAAGGGGCCGGCCACACGGGGGTCAACGGAGGACATGCCAGGCTTGCCAGCCGTGTCGGGGTCGACGGAAGAAGGGGCCGGCCGCACCGGGGTCGACGGAGGAAGGGGCCGGCCGCGCCGTGGTCGACGGAGGAAGGGGCCGGCCGCGCCTGGGGTCGATGGGGGAAGGGGCCGGCCGCGCCTGGGATCGACGGAGGAAGGGGCCCGCCGCGCCTGGGGTCGACGGAGGAAGGGCCGACCGCGCCTGGGGTCGACGGAGGAAGGGCCGGCCGCGCCTGGGGTCGACGGAGGAAGGGCCGGCCGCCTGGGGTCGATGGAGGAAGGGTCGGCCGTGCCTAGGGTCGACGGAGGAAGGGCCGGTCGCGCCTGGGGTCGACGGAGGAAGGGCCGGCCGCCTGGGGTCGATGGAGGAAGGGGCCGGCCGCGCCTGGGGCCGCCGGCGTTGGGGGCGGGGCAGCCAGTGCTGGTGCGAGGCGACGAGGCGGCCGCCGGTTGGTGGAGCGGCGGTGGGGCTGGAGGCCGACGGGGATGCCACGCAGGGGCGGGATGCCGCGCAGGGGCGGGGCCGCCGGCGTTGGGGGCGGGGCGGCCGGCGTTGGTGCGAGGCGTACGCAGGCAGAGGCATTCGAGAGAGAGAGGGAGCTCGTGCGTGGGATGTGGGAAGAGATAAGACTGGGGTGGGAAGAGATAATACCGGGGAGGGAGCTCGTGCGTGGGATGTGGGGTGCGGCAGTTTCGGTCGGTGGCCCCAGATGGAGTCATGGGGGCATGTGCTAGTCAATGGGTGGCCTGAGTGTGTGAGATGTGCGCCTGAGATTTTGCCACCTCATCGATCCGAGAGATCGGTCCGCGAGGTGTGTTTCTTGTTTTGCCGTCTGCGGTTTTTTTTACAGACGGCAAAATATCTTTGCCGTCATCAGTTTTTTTTTACAGACGGCAAAATATATTTGCCGTCATCTGGTTGTTCTACAGACGGCAAAAATTGTCTTTGCCGTCATCAATTTTTTTACAGACGGCAAAAATTGTCTTTGCCGTCATCAGCTTTTTTTACAGACGGCAAAATTTGTATTTGCCGTTAGTTATTCTTTGCCGTCAGGTTCATGACGGTGAAATAATCTTTGCCGTCTGCCCCGACGATTAGCTGTCGGCAAAGAGGCTTCATGTCGGCAAAATAGCAGATTCCCGTAGTGTTTGGCGTACCGCCCATGCTTTGAACCTCAACCTTTCTTGCAATGTAGTCAGCATTGGTTTGCGCACATGGTCCTGTCAATTGCCCAGCTGTAATTCGTTTACCTCACATAGCTGTTTTATCGTCTTTTGGGAGAGAGACATCACTAGTGAACATCATGAGACTCCGGTCCATATCACCATCATTGATCACATCCGCTATTTACTTTTCGCTATTATTTACTATTGCAATTATATCTATCACTACTATCACTTGCGTTTAATCCTTTGTGAACTACAAGGCCGGAGGGATTGACAACCTCTCTGTACTCGTTGGGAGCAAAGTTATTTGTATCTGTGTGTAGGTCCACGTTGATTGCTAATATCTAGCGCCGTAGCAGTTGACACCTTCTTGTTGAACCTAGGAGTCTCTGGGGATTCGATCCTTGGTATCTTTGCCAAGGGAAAAACTTCCGCAACACTACATCTCACACCTTCCACTTGGGGTAACCAACGAGGGGCGAGAAGCCTAGCAAGAGTTTTTCTGGCGCCGTTGCCGGGGACTCCACTCTTCAAGATAGGGGAGTTGCATGCTATCTTTTACCTTTGCTTTTAGTCTTGTTAGTTTACCTTTCAGTTTTAGCTTTAGTATCTTTTATCGAAAATCACAAAAATAGTTATCTTGCTTGCTTGCTACTATGGGTTCCATCGAGAACACCAAGTTGTGTGACTTCACTAGTCACAACAACGATGACTTTATCAGCACACCTATCACTACACCTGCCACTTCAGCACCTTCATATGAAATTAAACCTGCTTTACTGAATCTAGTTATGAAAGATCAATTCTCCGGTGCTGGAGATGATGCTGCTTTACACTTGAACAACTTTGTTGAACTTTGTGATATGCAAAAGTACCAAGAAATAGATGGTAATACTGTTAAGCTTAAGCTTTTTCCTTTCTCCTTTAGAGGAGGAGCTAAAATTTGGTTTCAGTCTTTGCCTAGAAATAGCATAGATTCATGGGACAAGTGCAAAAATGCTTTTATTGGAAAATACTATCCACCTGCTAAAATCCTCCAACTGAGAAGTAACATAATGAATTTTAAACAATTGGATAATGAACACGTTTCCCAAGCTTGGGAACGTATGAAATCTCTTATCAAGAACTGCCCTACTCATGGTTTGACTACTTGGATGGTTATCCAAACTTTTTATGCAGGCTTGAACTTTACCTCGCGGAACTTGTTAGATTCGGCCGCGGGAGGAACCTTTATGTCAACTACACTTGGTGCTGCCATGAAGCTTCTCAATGAGATGATGACCAACTATTCCCAATGGCACACCGAACGCGCTCCAACAGGTAGGAAGGTAAACTCTGTCGAGGAAATTTCCTCCCTTAATGAAAAAGTTGACTTGATCATGTCTCTACTTTCGAAGCAATCCTCTGTTGATCCTCGTGATGTTCCTTTAAATTCTTTGATTGCTCAAGAACAAGTAGATGTGAACTTTATCTCTAGAAACAATTTTAACAACAATGCTTATAGGAGTAATTTTGGTAGCAATCCTAGACCGTTCCCCTCTAATTCTTATGGGAACAACAATGCTTATCCTAGCACCAAGAACTCCAATACTGAACTAGAGATTATGCTTAAAGATTTCATCACTACCCAAAAAGCCTTTAATAAGAGTGTAGAAGAAAAACTACATAAACTAGATGATCTCTCTTTGAAGGTAGACCATTTAGCCAATGAGATAGAATTGCTTAAAATTAAAACTTCTCCTCTTGAGGAGAGGAAGGTCACTCCTATTAATGCTACTCAAGTGCAAATTAATGAAAATATTAGGATGATGGCTAAACTTAAAGAAAGATGGGCTAGAGAAAGGGAGGAAGAGGATAGAATTAAGAGCCTTCCTACCCACCACACTGTTGCTACTATCCAAGTTGTTGAGGATATCCAAACTCTTAGCACCCAATGTACTCCTGGTCCCATTGGACCTATTAATGGTGATGCTATGACTATAGAAACTACTCCCTCCGTCCGGAAATACTTGTCATCAAAATGAATAAAAGTGGATGTATCTAGATGTATTTTAGTTCTAGATACATCATTTTTTGTCCATTTTGATGACAAGTATTTTCGGACGGAGGGAGTACCAAACATGTGAACCTAAAGGAAACCACTACCACTTTACTTGATGCTAGTGACCTTGATTTTGATAGTTGCACTCTTACCGAAGTTATTGATTTCCTTCACAAGATGTCTAGAGATCCCCGCACTAGCACGCTTAACCTTGCCTTCACAGAGCATATCACTAATGCTCTCATCAAAGCTAGGGAGGAGAAACTTAGAGTAGAAGCCTCCATACCTAGAAAGCTAGAAGATGGTTGGGATCCTATGATAAAAATTAAATTGAATGACTTCTCTTGCTATGCATTATGTGATGTCGGAGCTAGTACCTCTGTTATGCCCAAAAGAATATATGATATGCTTAAATTGAAACCTTATGATTCTTGTTCTTTTGGTGTTCGTCTCGTTGATTCTTCCATAACCTTTGGGGAGGATCGACGATGTTCTTATCGTTCTCAATGATAATTATGTTCCCGTTGATTTTACTATTATGGATATTGAATGTGATCCTTCTTGTCCAATTATTTTGGGACGTCCCTTTTTACGCACCGTTGGTGCTATCATTGACATGAAAGAAGGGAATATAAAATTTCAGTTTCCTCTCAAGAAAGGGATGGAACACTTCCCTCGAAAGAAGATCAAGTTACCTTTTGAGTCCGTTGTACGGGCTAGCTATTCTTTTACTCTTGATAAAACTTGATCTATATGCATTATGCCTAGCTTAAAGGCATAAAAGAAAGCGCTTTTGGGAGGCAGCCCACATGAATAAATTTATTTTGCTTTTGTTGTGTCTTGATAATGTTACTACTGTAGCATCATCATTGTATCTTTGCTTTTCAATTTTGTGCCAAGTGTAGCCTCTGATTGCTAGAAAGTTCAAAAGTTGTTAGGTGCTGTCCAGGAAACAGATTCTGTCCTTGGATAGAAAACTTCGTATAAAATCACCAGATCATCTTTTTGGTCTGAATTTTTTCGACAGCGTGCTCTATATAATTGTCTTTCGTGCGTCTGTTCTGAGTTTTTTTATTAGAGTTGCAGAAGTGCCCCGAACAAATCAATTACTACCTGCTGTTCTGTTTTTCACAGATTCTGTCCTGTTTTGCTTTTCCTTCATTTTGCAAACCAAGAGCTTGCTTTTTCTTTGCAAAAACCTTTTGGCAATCTTGAGAAATAGTATACCTTCAAGAATATCTTTATTTCCAGCGAGGTATAATTATTTTATTATGGGTACTAACCTCGCTAATCAGATTATGATGAGTTATGTATGAAGGGAGTTTTCAAGTGTGAGAGGGAAGATGATAAAAAGATTCAGGAGTGTCAAGCGCTCAAGCTTGGGGATGCCCCCATGCACCCCGAAGAAATATTCAAGGAGACTCAAGCGTCTAAGCTTGGGGATGCCCCCGTGCATCCCCTTCTCCATCAACATTATCAGTTCGTCTTTCGTTCCACTATATTTTAATCACTTCATGTGTTATGTGCTATGCTTGGAGCGTCTTGCTTTTAGTTTTCTTTAGTTTTTCATAACGAGTCGGAACTCAGCTTTCTTTATGTGGGAGAGAAACACGCTCCACTTCTACCTAGAACATAACATAGAATTTTCATGTCTATCCTTGTTGTGTGTGTTCTTTGTCTTTTAATAGCTACTATCATGTTCAGCTCTTAGCTTTCATGCTTATCTTTTCAAAGAGCTTTTGTTTAGTTGGTTGCTTGAACTCTCTTTAATTACCATGCTCACCTTATTAAGAGAGTTTGCTTCCGTTGCATTGGTTGATATGTCTATGATAAAGATGCTACGTGCATGATGGCGCTTAGTAGTTCATGTTTTCTTATGGTTAGTCTCAAATAACTGGGGGGTTCCCAATGTGTTATTGGAGTACCAACATGATTTTTTTGCCTATGATGTGGTATGGTTTAGTAATATCTTCCTTCGAGAATTTATTTTGATTGACTTGGCGTATGCTCACGCATATTTAAGACTGTAAAGAAAGTCTGTCAAGCCTAGATGATCTTTTGTTTCTGAGTAGCGATATAACTACCATGCCTGATTCAATGTTGCTTTGTCGCTCTGCATGATTATGACCGTCATTGCTCTCTTAGTTGGTCGCTCCCAGTCTTTTGCTAACCTTCGCCTGTACTAAGTGGACTGGCTGCTTGTGCATCCACATCCTTTAATACAGTTATGCCATATGAGTCCACCATACCTTCCTACATGGTATTTACCTGCCATTCCTAACGGAGACTTGCATGTGCCATTTCGAAATTATTCAAAGAAAAAGCATTCTTATTTTGTGCCTCTGTTGTAAGTTCATGAGGAAGTAGTGGTTAATTCATGACCTTTTTAAGTTGGACAAGCTTCACCCCGGGATTGCATGTATAATGTGCAAACCCATAATACGAGAAGGAACTGGCATTGAGTGCGCCCAGCTCAAAAAGATAATATAACAAACAAACCCTCCTTCACGCTTTGTTCATGAGAAATCAGAAAACTTTGGCAGTGATAAACAAAGGAGATTAAGAGGATGTGATCGTCCTCATTCGGGAGCCGTTCCTCGAAACTTGTCCATCTCAAAAAGTGATTGAGTTGTCTGCTAGCATTCGTTGACGAAACATGTATGATCTAAAATAAATTATTACCTCTGTTTTAAAGCCAAGAGCTCTGGTACATGTTTTGTCTTTGTTTCCGACTACGAGTTTTCAACCTTGCCAACAAAAGCCATGGTTCGAGAGTCTCCACCTTCTTTTAAAAGCACCAACTACTGAGAGCATGATTGTCATTCTGAGTGTAATGTGCATTGTCCCAAAGTAGCATTGTCTTTTGCATGATTGTGATATCGTTTATTCTGAAATCATTGTATCTAGTCATCACTTAAACCTTGGAGGTGCCCCTGCATTTATGTTTTGCTTCACTAAAGGGGGCAAGCTAGATATCACTTTATCATATTTGCACATCATGTTCATTGCAAATCTATTTGATGTTTCAGTATCATATTGTAAAACTTTCAGTCCTTTGTGATTTTCTCATGAGGCAACTTAATTACTATAGATTCATTGTCTCAGTAAGCTTTTGTCATATGACTATGAAAAAGTCCTATATGGTTAATAGCATGTCACCACAGAAATTATTCTTGTTATCATTTACCTACTCGAGGACGAGCAGGAATTAAGCTTGGGGATGTTGATACGTCCAAAACGTATCTATAATTTATGCTTGCTCCATGCCTCTTTTGGGTGATATTGCTATGATATTTATACACTTCCATACACTTTTGATCATATTTAGACTAACCTATTAACTCAGTGCACCCTAGTGCCAGTTTCTGTTTTCGGCTGATTTTGTATTTCAGGTTTTCACGTTACGAGAACTGCCAGGAAAAATCCAGAAAAATTATATAAAAAATCAGCGTTCCAGAAACTACCGTGCGCCCGAAGGACAGCCGAGGGGGCCACCAGGGCTCCAGGCACCCTGGCGGCGCGCCCCCCCTGGGCCGCGCCGGGGGGGCGCCTGGGCCCCCCGAGGCTCCTCTGATGCCCCCCTTTGGCATATATTTAAAGCGTCTCCCAAAACCCTCGAGGGAGGAACTGTTTTCGCGATCTCATCTCTGTTCCGCCGCCGCCGCCGCTTCCATGATCGGGAGCACCAGGAGAACTCTTCCCGGCACCCAGTCGGAGGGGAGGATCACCACCGAGAGCCTCTCCACCACCATGGACGCCTCCCGGATGAGTTGTGAGTAGTCTCCCTTGGACCATGAGTCCATGACCAGTAGCTATGTGATGTTCTCCTCCCGTTCTTGTGCTTCACTAATTAGT
Source organism: Secale cereale (assembly GCA_902687465.1). NCBI lineage: Eukaryota > Viridiplantae > Streptophyta > Magnoliopsida > Poales > Poaceae > Secale > Secale cereale. Next base: position 638,677,580 of record LR738713.1, on the reverse strand, counting down.
CCTCGTGAGCTGCCCTACATGATCGAGGCACATATGTAATCCTTATGTTGTTGCTATGATGAGTTTGCTGGGATCCGATGGATTATGAGATTATGTTCAGATTGTGCTTGAGTAATATATTTGATCTACCTCTTTTATATTTATGTTCGTAAGTAATTCTTGCATGTTCTCCATTGTTATTTATTGCTTTGGCCAAGTAATAGGTAGTGACTCCAAGAGGGAACGTTATGCTTGATTGTGGGTTCATGCCCCTCGATGACTAGTTTGAGTGACAGAAACATGAGTCTAGGGGATGTGTTGTTGCCACAAGGGGGAAAACAAAGGTTCTTATGCCCGCGGGTGCAAGGATTGTTTACTTTACGCAAAGTTCTTTTAATGCAGTTGTCTGTTGCATTGAGTTTACACTATGGGTGGGACTCGCAACTTAATACCAGCGAGATGTTCTGGATAGACATCTCAAGGTGGATGATTAGTAGTAGATATTGATGGATTTCGGTCAACTTACTTTGGCGTACCGCCCATGCTTTGAACCTCAACCTTTATTGCAATGTAGTCAGCATTGGTTTGCGCACATGGTCCTGTCAATTGCCCAGCTGTAATTCGTTTACCTCACATAGTTGTTTTATCGTCTTTTGGGAGAGAGACATCACTAGGGAACATCATGAGACTCCGGTCCATATCACCATCATTGATCACATCCGCTATTTACTTTTCGCTATTATTTACTATTGCAATTATATCTATCACTACTATCACTTGCGTTTAATCCTTTGTGAACTACAAGGCCGGAGGGATTGACAACCTCTCTGTACTCGTTGGGAGCAAAGTTATTTGTATCTGTGTGCAGGTCCACGTTGATTGCTAATATCTGGCGTCGTAGCAGTTGACACCTTCTTGTTGAACCTAGGAGTCTCTGGGGATTCGATCCTTGGTATCTTTGCCTAGGGAAAAACTTCCGCAACACTACATCTCACACCTTCCACTTGGGGTAACCAACGAGGGGCGAGAAGCCTAGCAGTTACTAGCTCGTTGATCAATGGATGGTTACGGTTTCCTGACCATGGGCATTGGATGTCATTGATAACGGGATCACATCATTAGGAGAATAATGTGATGGACAAGACCCAATCCTAAGCCTAGCACAAGATCGTGTAGTTCGTATGCTAAAGCTTTTCCAATGTCAAGTATCCTTTCCTTAGACCATGAGGCTGTGCAACTCCCGGATACCGTAGGAATACTTTGGGTGTGCTAAACGTCACAACGTAACTGGGTGGCCATAAAGGTACACTACGGGTATCTCCGAAAGTATCTGTTGGGTTGGCACGAACCGAGACTGGGATTTGTCACTCCGTATGACGGAGAGGTATCTCTGGGCCCACTTGGTAAGACATCATCATAATGAGCTCAAAGTGACTAAGGGGTTGGACACGGGATGATGTATTACGGAACGAGTAAAGAGACTTGCCATGACGAGATTGAACAAGGTATCGGTATACCGACGATCGAATCTCGGGCAAGTACTATACCGATAGACAAAGGGAATCGTATACGAGATTGATTGAATCCTTGACATCGTGGTTCATCCGATGAGATCATCGTGGAGCATGTGGGAGCCAACATGGGTATCCAGATCCCGTTGTTGGTTATTGACCGGAGAGTCGTCTCGGTCATGTCTACGTGTCTCCCGAACCCATAGGGTCTACACACTTAAGGTTCGGTGACGCTAGGGTTGTAGAGATATAAGTATGCGGAAACCCGAAAGTTGTTCGAAGTCCCAGATGAGATCCCGGACGTCACGAGGAGTTTCGGAATGGTCTGAAGGTAAAGAATTGTATATATGAAGTCCAGTTTCGGCCACCGGGAAGGTTTCGAGGGTCACCGGTATTGTACCGGGACCACCAAAAGGGTCCCGGGGTCCACCGGGTGGGGCCACCTATCCCGGAGGGCCCCATGGGCTGAAAGGGGAAGGGAACCAGCCCCTGGTGGGCTGGTGCGCCCCCCTTGGGCCTCCCCCTGCGCCTAGGGTAGGAAACCCTAGGGGTGCGGGGCGCCCCACCTGGCTTGGGGGGAAAGTTCCCGCCTTGGCCACCGCTCCCCCTTGGATATTAGATCTCCTAGGGCCGGCGCCCCCAGGGCCCCTATATATAGTGGGGGGAAGGGAGGGCAGCCGCACCCTATGCCCTGGCGCCTCCCTCTCCCTCCCGTGACACATCTTCCTCCTCCCGCAGCGCTTGGCGAAGCCCTGCTGGAATCCCGCTACTTCCACCACCACGCCGTCATGCTGCTGGATCTCCATCAACCTCCCCCCCTTGCTGGATCAAAAAGGAAGAGACGTCGCTGCTCCGTACGTGTGTTGAACGCGGAGGTGCCGTCCGTTCGGCACTAGGATCATCGGTGATTTGGATCACGACGAGTACGACTCCATCATCCCCGTTCTCTTGAACGCTTCCGCTCGCGATCTACAAGGGTATGTAGATGCACTCCCCTCTCCCTCGTTGCTAGATGACTCCATAGATTGATCTTGGTAAAGCGTAAATTTTTTTTGATTTATGCTACGTTCCCCAACAGCGAAGACGCCCATGGGGTGCCTATAGCGAAGACGGTGACGAGACTCGACACGCCACCATAGCTTACGAGTGGGACGTTGTCAAACTCTACACTGGCCTAAACAAGACTTCGTACAAGACCTACACCAACGAGTTGGACGCTTTGACGCATACGCATGTATATGAACTCGCTCAACACCTTTTTCTTTGATTCCACTTTTGACCGAGAGTGGGAACTTACCAACGTATATGTAATAGGTAAACTGGTGTTCGTATGACCGAGAGTGGGACTTTGATCTGAACGTGATGTGTGATGCGGACCGTGGTCTCTGGCGGTGCATCGTGCCCATGATCTGTGTGTACGTCGTCGAGTGGCACTTGCCACACCGCGTGGCCACGCAGTTTGGGGTGTATCAGCATACCCCACCGGGCCAGCCCACCGATACCGGCGGCCACGCGCTCCACCTATGAGCGCTTTGTTCTCTATGCACATGATTTCATTGCGTGGCGACTTTATTATGATGTTTCTTGTGGCCTATGCCCTGCAGGATGAGCCGGCAAAAGAATCAGTCGATCACAGACTGGGGGGAGGAGCATAAAACTCATGTGACGGAGCAGAACGAACGGAGGTATCGTAAAGATAGGGAGAGGAGAGCGACCGACTGGAATGATTACGAGGGCCGACACATGAGGTGGTACAATGATGGCCAGAAGCACCGTCTTCGTCTCAGGCCTCGGTGGACGGCTAAAGACATCGCGGAGCTGGAGAGGGATGACCCTGAGGAAGAGGCCTACCAGACCGGCATCAGAGACATGCACAGTGGATTTAGGGAGTTTGCACCCCTCATCAACAGAGTGGTAAGTTTGAACGACCGGTTGTATTTAAATTATTGTATTCGTCATCGTGACTGACTTATGCCGTTACAGTCTGGTGAGCTGAAACTACGTGGAACTATGTGTTTGTTATTTGTGGATCTATGTGTTTGCTATTTGTGAACCTATTTGGAACTCCAATTACTAATTAGTTGAAGTTCGTTTGAAATGTTCTATGCACTTCAAGTTTTGTTAATGTGTATGTGATGCCCAAGTTTAATTGTTTAAGATATGTGATAGTGCTGTCATATTTATGAAACTTGTTGTGATATTGCTGTTATATTGAATTTGAAAAGAAGCAAGCAAATGAAATTAAAACAATAAAACACAGGGCCCTACCGCCAAGGGCCCTGACGGTAGGGTCACACAGCCTACCGTCAGCCCCCTGGCGGTAGGAGAACCTACCGCCAGGGCCCCCGCATATTTCGTTACAGAAGGTTTATACGGCAAAACCCAGCCACACAGCCTACCGCCACGGGCTCTGGCGGTAAGGTTAGACAGCCTATCGCCAGGGGGCGGCAGTAGGGTACTTATCCACGTCAGCACAGGCAAACGGCCGCCGTCCCCCTCCGTCGCACCCTACCGCCGGAGGCCCTGGCGGCTGACTGTCTAACTCTACCGCCAGAGCCCGTGGCGGTAGCAAATCCCGAAATTGTTTCAAACCAGAGTCAGATCCTGAATTTCTATCGGAAAATGGTCAAAACACGAAATTTCGCCGTTCCTTTGTGACTCTCCTGGTCCAGGTGCCAATTAAAGCGCGGCACATCGCACTCCACCACGCCCCGGCTACGCGAGTACGACAAGTACACTAGTCATCTCAAAAAAAGAAGTACCCCTCCTACAGTCCTACACTCCTACTGCGATGCTACACAGTTTGGCAGCCACCGCGTCTCCCGAAACGAAACCCAGGCACAGCGTGGCGTTGGCTTTGGCGTCCGCTGGAAAAGAGAGAGAGAAATGGCAGCTTGCGAGGTGCAGTGGGCGACCGAGGACTGAAAGGCGACGGCGAGCGTGACCAGACACTGCGGCGGATCGCCCGGGGCGGGGCGGGGAGCGAGCAAGTACGCCTGCGCCTGTACGTCCGCTTCGCCCGGCCACATGGCACAGGGAGCGATCGAGCCGACTCTTTTCTCGTGTCGTGGCATTTCTTTTCCTTATTTCCTCCCTGGGACGGCGCGCGAGGTGGGTGCCCATCGAGCGGGGCGTGGTCGCGGTCGGCCGGGGACCCCGGCGCCGTTCGCCGTGGCGGACTCATTGCCCCGGCAGGCATACTCTAGTCTAGTGCAGAGAGACCAACCACAAGATGCTGCAGGACAGAAGGAGCCAAAGTCCAACCGGGGCTATGTTGAGTTGTTGACTAACCGGGCTGCAAAGTCCAAGCTGATGCAGGGAGGGAGGGCTGCCAGATGACACGAGCGCAGGAGTCAAGGACCTCGTCGCCGTCGTCAGGGGCACGTCGATGCCGTGCGTGCATGGGCGCGGCAGAGCAGAGCAGAGCAGCGGGGCTCTGCTTTTGGTAGAACGACAGGCGATCGGAAACGAGCTTGCTGCATACTGGCAGCGGCAGCGGCAGGCATGACATGGCGTGCCGTGGCGCCCTCCCTGCCTGCGCTGCACAGCATCCGCCATGCGACCCGGCGAGCGGCGGTCGCGCCTCTCTCGTCGCGTCCAGCCAGATGGGACGGCCACGCCTCCAACCCGCCACACCAGGCAGCGAATGATTGCGCCGTGGAAACTGGGTGACAAGGCGTTGCGTGTGTAAGCAGATTTTCAGTAGAGACGAGAGCACCGAGTGACAATTCAGCACGACGAAGGCCTGAAAACTTCTGCCTGACAACAACAGGCACACACACACGCCAGGTAACAGGCTTGAGCACGGGCACAGAAATATTCCAGAGTCACTTCTCCAAGATACTCGATCCATCCATGTCTCCAGGATCTAGGCGCCAAACGACATAGCAGCTGCTAATTAAGCGACCGAAACCATACCAAACCCTACAAGTTTAACCGCACGCGACGCGTCCACTCACCCATGTCCCCATCATCCACATATCAGGGAAGAAGTTGGTTGGTGGCGTCTTCTCTTATGTGGAGAGGCACTAGGCGCTGTTGACGTTGTTGCTGGTGTCGTCGCTGTATATGCTCTCTGCCACCTCCCAGATCTGCAGCACGTTGTCCTCCGCCACGCTGGCCACCACCCACTTCTCGCTGGGGTTCCACGACAGCTCCGAGATCTTGGCCGTGTGCCCGCCGTGGACGAAAAGCAGCTCCGGTGGCCCGTCGCCCGCGTCCTCGTCCGCCTGCTCCTCGCCGATCCTGAAGGTGACACACAGCAGATACGACAAAATTCAGCCACGATTGAACCGAAGTAGCAGATCTGTCAAGTCACAAAGCTCTCAAAGGCAGTTCATAGAACAACTAGGAATTCATCTTTTGTACAGCTAGCAACCGTGTAATTTATTCACAGTGGTTAAAAATTGCAAGTTACTTATAAGGTTATACTCCCTCCGTCCCAAAATAAGTGTCTCAACTTTAGTAGACACTTATTTTGGGACAGGGAGTAGAAGCTACTCGCTTTGTGTCAATCTTGGAAGGATTCACGAGAAAATAACAGTGTGCCAGCAACAAAAATGAGATGCCAGCTGCAAATGTAAGATAGAATATGGGAGCAGATTTGACTAAGCTTACCTGCTAACGTCCCATATCATCACCCTTTTGTCTTCAGCATGGGAAGCTAATACAGTCTCCAAATTTGGATTCCATTCAACCTGGAAAACCTCGCCCCTGCACGTGCAAATTGCGCAACACAACATCAGATGCATCACAGCATAGCAGCCAAACTGAAGAATAGCAGTTTTTGTTGAAGAATAGCAGTTTTTGTTGAAGAATAGCAGGTAGACTGACCAATAAGAGACATAGAGTTGTCTCAAAAATAGAGAAGAGAAAAACTGACTCTGACTGCAGCAAATACGTAAGAAGGGGAAACAAAATATACATACTCATGGTTGTCGAAAGCATGCAAGCTTCTTGATAGTTTTCGCAAGTCAAAGAGCTTAATAGTTCCATCACCAGATGCTGTAGCCAAGATCCATTCATTAAATGGATTGAAGGACAGCGAGTTAACCTGACAATGTGATCATATACATCATGATGAGAAAACATATAAGAATACTGAAATAAGGAACATATATTTTCACAGAAACAAACTGTAGCCTGTAGGTGCCAGCAAAAGCATCGATATTCTCTATTCACATATTATTAAGATTTTGTCATATTCTAACTCAAAGTAACAAACATAAAACGATCACACAAGCAAACTTCAGTACAGTAGGTAGTCACACGAGCAAACTGATGATGTACCAACTAAACAAACCATCAGCTGGTGATATTTTTTTAAAGAAGCCAGACACAAGGAATAAGTATATCATTGCAACTTTAGAAAACATGCTTCACATACCACTCCGGTACATAAAGCAAAGGTCTTGCTTACTAAAAAAAGAGTATAGTGCAGCTATGTTCCCCTCGACACAGAAAAACATTTAGCTTAGTAGCTGTTGATCAAAGCATGCTAACTTCCTTTTAATGAGCACCTATAGGTTGTTCCTGTTTGTTCATATGCAAGTCCCACATCATGGACTTGCAGTCGTCACTAACACGCCCAAATAGGTTTTTGTCTTTTTAAGTAAGGATGCTTCCACAAAGAAAAGGTCTTCCCACTATAGTAAAAGTTGAGCTTAGAGCAAACTGTAGTACTGCAGGTATACTCCACTCAGACACAGAAAAACATTTAGCTCAGCAAAAAAGTGAGTATAGAGCAAACTGTAGTACTGCAGCTATGTTCCCCTCGACACAGAAAAACATTTAGCTCAGCAACTATCAATTAAAGCATGCTTACTTCCTTTTGGTGCGCAACTATTGATTGTTCTGGTTTGTTCGTACGCAAGTCCCACATCATGAACTTGCAGTCATCGCCAACAGATCCAAATAGGTTTTCATCCTTAAGGTGCCAAGCAACATCTTCAACGACATCCTCATGTGCCTGCAAAAACATAAAATTTAACTAGATGTTTAACATTGCCAGCCATGCTTACGTACTCATGGTTGTTAAGATCATCATATCCAAAAATAAACACCCATACACTCTTATGTCACATCTGTAAAACTGCAATCACGATTTTGGATTTCAGACAAGATAAGCACAGAAGTAATGAGATAGCTTAACAAATCATGATTGTGAAGATCATCATATCCAAAAAATCTGGATCCAGGCATAACAGTTACCCAAGTCACGTTTCCACTTGGGGTCATGTTCACAGATGTATGTTTTTGTAATGAGCAAGGACTTTGTAATAATGGTTTCTGAACCTGCCGGTTTAGTTTAAGCTGCTGTAGTAGTTTTTGAGTAAGCTTGGTCCTGAACTGTAAGGCTTGTTATCTGGGGCCAAGAAACTCATTTTATTCAAAAAAGGTAGGACTATAGCAAAATTAACATGCTAGGCAAATGATGCAATACTCACCAGCTACTTGCTTAAAAAGGAAAAGGTCTCCAGCCTCTGCATTAATTTTTTAAAGGCTGTACTCAACTCAGTAAGTTTTTCCAAATAATAGAAAATTATGTTTTTACCATCCAGCTAAAACAGTATTTTTTCCTAGTATGACACGACTGCAAGCAGCAAACATATTTATTTAAGTCCAATCTTCAAACTGAAGCACAATACAGAGGTTATGGTATTCTATGTTAATTGCTTAATAAGAACTATGAGACTTTTGTTGAGATCATGCGTTCTCATGTTATAATGGTTAGTTAATCTGATGTCAGGAGAGACCACTTCTTTGATTCCAAATGAATTGTGACTTGATGAGTAATAACAGGAAGGGCACATCTCTTGCCCGGCACAAATTAATATTTTTAAAATAAAATCAGAGAAACATTGTTCCAATATGCCTGACAAGTGAGGAAAAATGGCATACAAAACGTTTCTGGGGCAAGATTAATGTGCCTAGCCAGGTTAACCACCATATATGGAAGAATTGAAATATAATGGGAAATTTCAATATATCAGGTCTGCAGACAGTAGACAAAACGGTGAATGAAGTGGTGACTTCGACTAAATTTTCTCATCCATTCAGGGAGATGCAGTTGCATTTCATCATATTATCCTTTCACATATAGTGGTCTGGGTAATGGAAAACGAAGGACGGCATAATTCATGGTTGATTTCTTCGCATTGTTATGACTTATGAGTTATGAGTTGAGTGCTTCGGGTATCTGCAGGTCTTATGAGGCAGTAGTGTTAACTAATTTTTGTGTAATTTGTAATTATTGTCCCTGAACCTGTCATTTTAGTGTTAGCTGCTGTAGTAGTTTTCGAGTAAGCTAGGTCCTGAACTATAAAACATGTGGTTGGAGGGTGACCGGGGGCCAAGAAGCTCATTTTATTTGAAGAAAAAAGAACTATGACTGTAGCAATACTAGCATGCTAGACAAATGATGCAATGTTCACCAGCTACTTGCTAAAAACAGAGGAAAAGGTCTCCAGCCTCTGCACTATTCTTTTTGAAAGCAGGTACTCTACTCAACAAGTGTTCCCAAATAATAGAAAACTATGTTTTTCAATTTTCACCATCAAGCTGAAACATTATATTTCCTAGTATGAAACGACGGCAAACAGCAAACAAGTTTATTTCAGGTCCAATCTTCAAAAGTAGAGCACCATACAGAACTGATGAATTATGGTGGCAACCAAGGTGACGGTATTTTGTTTTAATTGCTTATGAAGAACCATGAGGCTTTTGTTGTCATCATGTGTTCTCATGTTACCACAATGGTTGCGATGTCAGAAGACAGCACTTCTTTGAGTCCAAATAAATTATGAATTGATGAATAATAACAGAAGGAGCGCATCTCTAGCCTGACACAAATTGCTATTTAGAAAATCAAAACAGAGAAATGTTGTTGCCAATACGCCTGAAAAGTGAAGAAAAATTACATGCAAAACGTTTCTGCCTTTCTGGTGCAAGATTTATGTTGTCTAGCCTGGTTAGCCACTGGATATGGAAGAATTGTGTGTATCAGGGGAAGCTCCAATATATCAGGTTTGTAGGCACTGAACATGCTCATCCTTTCAGGGGCATTTGGTTACATTTCATTATATCATTTGTTCACTTATAGTCGCTGGCTAATGGAAAACGATGGGCGGCATAATGTGTGCTTGGCTTCTCTGCATTGGTATGGCTTATGACTTGAGTGCGTCAGATATCGGCAGGGCGGAAGTGTTAATTAATAATGCTAGAAACGTAGGTAACAGCATCACAGTATATACTATTCAAAGGTTGTGATTGCGAACCTAACATGCATAATACAATCATACATGAAAAACAAGATGAAGGTAGGGAAAAGGAAACGGCACAGGGGCATCTGCTGGGACATTACCTCAAACACCTGCTGCGCATCCAGAACCGGGGCTCCATTCCCGGCCTTGAGATCCCACAGGCAAATCTTCTTGTCATACGAGCCGCTCAGGAGGAACCCCTCCTTCATGGTGCTCCACGCCAGCCCATACCCCTCCGCACCATGACCCCTGAGCACGACATCCGCGCCGCCCTTGTCGCCGTCCTCCCCGAGGTGGTACACGTGCACCTCATCGACGCAGGTCTTGGTGGCCACGGTATACGGCCGCTGCGGCATGCACCGGGCGCGGTTGACCTCGCCCTGATGCGGCGCCGAGCGGCCGATGGACACGGACGGGGCCGGGACGGCGCGGCCCTCGGCGGCGGCCGCCGCGGCCAGGCGCGGCGGGAGCGGGAGCACGGCGTCGACGAGCATGAGGTGGTTGGGGGAGTCGTCGGAGGCGTGGGTGCCGAGGACGAGGCGGTGGGAGCGGGCGGCGGCCGGGGACCCCGAGGGGAGCCACTCGACGGTGAGCGAGGGCCACTCGAGCGGGTGGGACATGACGAGGTCGTAGAGCACCGGCGCGTTCTTCTTCCAGTTCAGGTACTCCTCCATCTCCATGGCGGCGGCGGCCGCGACGGCCTGGAAGGAGGAGCCGCCGTCCATTGCTGATTTGCTCTGCGCGGGAAAGTGGAGAGTGGAGGCGGCCAACTGCTGGTCTCCCGCCAAAATGATCGGTGGTGGGTGACGAAGCCGAGGGTTTCAAGGCGAGGTTTTATTACGGATTTGATGGGCTTGTTGGGCTGTAAAGCCCAAGCCAAGCCCAGGTTCACGTCAGGCCCAGGATCGTGTGCCTAATAGCCCGGCTAGTCCACGAGCTTCTGGTCCTCGCGTCGGATTCCCCAACCCGCCGCACCCGCCGCCGCGATGATGCAGTCGCACATGCCGTCGCCGGCGAGGCTGGGGGTGACCGCCTCGTCGCCGTCGCTCCCGCCCAACCAGTCTCCCGCGAACCCCACCTCCTCGCCGCCGCAGCAGGCCAACCCGCCGTCCGCGAGCGCGGCCCCGTCCGCGGCCGGAGCCGCGGTCCCAACCCTAATCACCTCGCCGGCGCTGCTCCCGCTCCTGCCGCCGCTCCCGCGCGCGCAGTCGCTGCTCCACCTCATCTCCTCCCTCGCCTCCAACCTCTTCGAGCTCTCGCCCAACCGCGCCGCCTGGATCTCGTCGTACCGGGGCTCGCTCCCCAACTTCCTCGCGTCGTCGTCGGCGTCCGCGGCGCCTACGCCGCTGCCGGCCCCGGTCTCCACCACCAAGGAGGCCATGTCCATGCTCACCTCCCTCCAGACGCAGCTCTTCGAGACCGTCGCCGAGCTGCAGGAGACCCTCGACCTGCAGGACGCGCGCGCCAAGCTCGCCCGCGAGGCGCGCGCCAAGGACGGTTCAATGCTCGCCTTCGCGAAGAAGCTGCGTGAGGCCCACCACGTGCTCGACCGCCTCGTCGACGACTACGCCGACTACCGCCGCGATCCCAAGCGCCCACGGGGCGCTGCCGCTGTCGACGAACCCGAGCCGGTGTCGCACGGCGACTTCGGCGCGTCCCTCCACTCCAAGCTCAAGCTGGACGACATCTTGACCTATGCGCATCGCATAAGCTACACGACCTTTGCGCCGCCGGAGCATGGTGCTGGGCTCCCTCTGAGGGGTGCATTGCCGCCTGCACCACAGGATAACGAGCTGCGGATGTCTCAGCTGTATCAGTTTGCTGATTTGGATGTTGGGGTGCCCAAGAAACCCCTGGAAACGAAGGAGGGGGTCACGGCAGAGATGGAGTCCATGCCGCTATTCGAGCTACCCGAGGAAGAGCCTCCGCGGCCATCTATGCTACCAATCACAGTGCCACCAGGCTGGCAGAAAGGTTTGCCTGCTATCCTTCCTGATATTCCATTGCCGCCACCTGGATGGAGGCCTGGGGACCCGATCGAGCTGGGTGGCATCATTCCTGCTGTCAAGCCTGACGAACAACGACCCAGTGTACCCATTCCTGTTGGGGTGCAGCCGATGGTGCCAAGGGCCCAAGAGCCAATACAGGTCGCAGCTGTGAACCTTGACATTGTCAGTTCTAGCAGCGATGAGTACAGTAGCGACGTCGGGAGCTCAGATGAAGACGATGAGGACTAATGCTTTTGTAAGCTCGACCATTTCATCATTTGTGTGTTTCCATATCCAGTGTACTCCCTCCGTAAAGAAATATAAGAACGTTTGGATCACTAAAGTAGTGATCTAAACGCTCTTATATTTCTTTACAGAGGGAGTACCTCATTTTAGTGTAAGTTTTGGCTAGTATTGTGTCATGTGCTTCAGTGCTTGTCTGTTCAAACTGCTGCAACACAAAATCTATTCAATAATATAGATTTGACATAAATTTGTGCTAGTTTAGTACAGTGGTCACTAGATCACTTTCTGTGATAAATGCAGCCAGTCTAAATGTTCAATTTTCTTGACATTTGTTTCAAAAACAAAAACTGTATTCGCTATGAGGTTTGACTTAAACTTGTGCCAGTCTAGTACACCAGTCACTGGACCACTTGCTGTGATAAATACAGCCAATCTTGACCATGTTCAGTTTCCTTGACCTCACTGACTAGTCGACGAGTCGTAACTGGAAGTCGACTGAAACACCTCGACTAGTCGAGATTAGTCGATCGACTAGGCACGACTGATCAAGAGTCGCTACTCCAGAACGACTCGTCGAAGATGTTCAGTTTACTTGACTTTTGCAACCACTATTAACCCAAAACCTGGCTTCTATGATGGATGATAAATGTCATGAATTTAATGTTTTAGTTCATCATTGTAGGTTTAGTTGTAATTGCCTGCTAGTGTAGTCCTAGGCTAATCTTTTTTTTTTGAGTAAATCATTCCATGTTTATGGACATCTTCTCAAATCTTCCTGCCTACCTGCCTACCTGAGTGATTGCCTTCGTTAGTGGCGTGTTATCCCATATGCCTAATATCATCCTTTACATGATTCCTCTCTTCACCTCTGATTGCTGTAATATATATTATATAGTGACTTCACATGGTTAGTTCTGCTGTTGTGTGCCCTAGTAGGGTGGGCATTCGGTTAAACTGAAAGTTAGGTTCAGCTTATTTCAAATTTTGTTTTCTATAATCGGGGACTGAGATAACCACTGAAAATAGAAGGAAAAGTGGAAATATCGAAATACTAGGTGCAATTAAATGTAACCATGTAAAGCACCACTGGATAATAAATTGGGGGGTGGTAAAGTTTGCCTTCTGTTATAAACTTCAAACACTTCTAAAAAAATATGCAAGATAATTTTCCTTCCAGCTGGCAAATGGGTTAAATTCATGTACACATCAGCACTGGGTATCTCTGTGTTCTTGACATACAAAAACTACACGTGTGTAAAATCTTGAAGTAAAATACCAGACATTTTTTCCTAGTAAAAAATAATCTTGAAGTAAAATGGCTTACATTGTGTTACGATTATCTGTATCTGGATACTAGAGATGTATGGGCAGTTGGCCACCTGCACAATATGCTCGCTAGCTCTGTAGCAATGCAAAATTAAACCGAACAACTTTTAATTAAACTGACTTATATTGCACTGTATTACAAGTTTTGTGTGCACATCAGAAGTCTTGCAGTAACTATATACTACTCCCTCCGTCCGGAAATACTTGTCATCAAAATGAATAAAATGGGATGTATCTAGATGTATATTAGTTTTAGATACATTCCTTTTTGTCCATTTTGATGACAAGTATTTCCGGACGGAGGGAGTAGAATGGAAGATGGTCAGAATATTTGTATATTAACAAATATGATCATATGTAAACTTGATATGTTTTTTTGTGTGTGCCAATATGCTGATACTCGCCATAGATTTGTATCATATCCGTAAAGCGGACTGCTTGAGCCTGGAGGCCTATGGTGCCTCAACTGAATAGCACCTTCAAGATCGTAATCTAAGGACCTCAACTGAATAGCGCCTCAGCTGAATAGTACCTCCAATCCTTTAGTTACTTGACACTTGCAGACTGGAAAGATGCACGAGAAACTTGTCTTTTATGGTCAGCAACTCTTTCAAAGCATCTCCAATTTGCATGCGGTCTGTTTCCTTTGAACATGAAACTCCAATGTGCAGAATTGAAGTGATGCAAGCAATTGATATATCTCTTTTCCTACCAGGGTTTGAGGTGTTAGGTGTTTGCTTCTCCTCCATCTTTGTCCTCTGATAACAGCTGGTGGCCCACAATATTGCCCGCTCTGTCTGGAACTGGAAGTGCCATTTGGATCCCCGTCTGTTGATCTTTCGCCAGTAAACATCTCCAGCAACAGTACCCCATAGCTGTACACGTCACCTAGGATTGATACTCTGTTGCCCAAACCGTATCTCTGCAAACATCATAATAAAAGAATTAGAAGCACTGAACATGTTTACGAGCTGAAGACGGCTGTTAAAACATATTTACATGATGGGGTGTACTT
>LR738713.1:638569375-638663188 GCA_902687465.1 Secale cereale | reverse complement strand
CAACAATATTAAGGAGAATGTTGCTTGGCTTGAGATCACAGTGAATAATTGGCAATGCCATGTGTTGGTGAAGATAATCAAGTGCAGACGCCACATCGATGGCGATGCTGAGCTTTCCGATGAGATTTAGCACCATGTCTTGATCATTTTCCTCAGCAGGCTTATGTATACATTGTTCCAATTCCATTCGGTAGAAATTCAAACACAAGAGCTTTGAAATCCTTGCTCTGGAAATCCATACTTGAGCAGACTGTCAAGATCTTCACAAGGTTTCGATGCCGAACACAACTTAGGGTCTCGCATTCTGCAAGAAAACTTTGAGATGCACCACGTTGTTGTAGATTGAACACTTTGGCAGCAACAATGACCTGCTGGTAGTGGATCACCAGTCTTCCCTTGTACTACATCGAGCCGAAGCTTCCTACTCCGATGAGGTTCTCAGAAGCAAAACCATTTGTTGCATTGGCGAATTCAGCATAAGATATTCTGACATGTAAATCATTGACGAGTGATGAGTCCGTGTTGGCTTGGTGTGGCTTGCTCCTCCTGCTGTACCAGCATGCAAACAATGCTACAAGGACGATAAACAATAGCACTCCACTGCTTTTGGAGATTGTCATGATAAGCTTCAAAGGCCGTTTCTTGTTTGCGAATTTCAATGGTTGAAATGGATGCCAACAGTACTAGGTTTGTGTTAACTGGTGCCCCGTGCCCAGTATATTTTGGACTCTTTGCAGGTCCGTCAGTGAATGTTCTTGGAAAGACTTTCACTCAATATTGTTTGTTCTTAAAAGATCCGCCGCCTTGCAAGCCGATCGATCCGCTGATGCGAGCTGTCTGTTCCTCCTTTTATTTCTGCAACAAGATTCTTGGTGCAAAGCATTATAATTCTGCAACAAGACTTTTGGTGCAAATTCCTGCAACAAAACCTTTGATACAAAATTTGCAACATCTTTGGTTTATTCTCAGTATTCCCGCGATAAGACCCTTGTTATAATTTTTTTGCAACAAATATCATGTTGCGGAAACATCGTCACTGCCTTGTGCACTGGCACCATCGTGTTAACCACCACCATTCAGCAAAAACGCTGTTGTTGCCGAAACTGATGAGAGCACGACGGTTAGGTTGGCGACGCTCCTCATCGGATTCGTCAATCCGGTCGGCGGGAACTGGAAGACACTCAATGGCGGGGACCCGACATGGAGGCGAGTAGGCGCACGGTGGGGGGGGGGGGGTCTCCCCAGCGCCGTCCCACGTCAACAACGAGGTTCGCGACGCTTCTCGCCGGATCCGCTAGTCTGATCGACGGTGAGGCATTCAGTGATGGAGATCTGGCATGGAGGCGAGGAGGCGCGCGGTAGAGCGATCTCGCCGGCGGTCGTCCGTGTCAATGGCGAGGTTGTTGACGCCCCTTGCCGGATCCGCCGATCTGGTCGGCGTAATCTGGTCGACCGGTGTGGAGCGCGGTGGCACAAGGCGCATCTCCCTGCCTTGACAGTGGTTATGGATGGAACGTGGCATCGGGAAGGTAGATGGGTTGGGCGTAGTTTCGCAACACGATCAATATTGCAAAAACACGAGTGTGGTGTGGAGGGTGTTGTGCGCCGCACGATGGAGTGTTGATCGAACGGTTGCGGAGATGGTCGACGCGCACAAATGATCCACCGGTTGATAGAAACATTTTCCTATTTCAATTGCCTTGTGCTATACTGACATTGTTTTTTGTTGTTCTTTTGCTATAATGCTGGCCGGGCGTTTTTTTAATCAAGTGCAGAGTAAGAGCTGAACACGAGTGCTGAAACAACAATTCCTCAGATACTCCTATTAATAAAAAAGAAATTTCAGGCGACAAAAATGAAAAGCTGATGCAACAAAAAAGAGAAGAAAAAGCCATACGAGCAGATACTTCGCAGATGGGCCGTGCTCTGTCTATTCTCCAGCCCAACCTCACGGGCCAGCACCCACGAGGCCCCCTTCCAAATCTCCTACCGAGGAGGCGCTGCGGCGCTGTATGCCAAATATATTAGTCCCACCTCGCTAGTTTACGCGGAGCAGAACCAGCTTATAAGGTGAGGCGCAGCGTTGTGTAGCACGACCTTACTTGAACAGGATCTGTTCTATAGGCTCGTACCGCTGCATCCTTTACTAATAAGGAGGCAAGCACTTCAGTCTGGTTGATGCATTCTGACCTCAGGGCCAGAGCGTGATTAACGGCTAGGATTACTCCTTATGGGATTAATCCGACGTCTGTAGATGATCGTTCCTGTCTGGCTTCATGCCTGTACAGGGTGGCCCAGAGGTTGTCTGACAGACTCCAAAATTCTTTTTCATTTTTGACCGATTGCACACAGAAAATCCATCTTGTAATCATACATCTGAAATTATCTATGTTTCAGTTCAGAATATATTGGCCAAACGCACACAGAAACTGAAACTTTGGCTGCACTTTTGTTTCTGAAATTTTCAGAATATATCAGTGGCAATGGAGCGAATCAAAATGGTCCGCTAGTATTACAGGTAAGAGTGTGTAACCCCAGAAAACTACTCCTAGATAACATCGAACAACACATTCTCTTCACTGAAGTTTCGAGAGAGAGAAAATGTCGAGATCAGAGCTGCCGAGCCCATACCTATCCACCCGCGAGCCTGGATCCAGAGGTTTGTCTTCCCTGTTCCTTCTGATCAACTTCTCAAATCTTCCTCTCTAAATCGTGTCGTTTTAGTAGATTACTCCACCCGCTGTCGTAAATTGCAATCGGTCCTGATTGTTCAGTTTCCTGGACATCTTGACCTTTGTAGTTCAGGACGTGTCTTAAGCTGTATTATTCCAAAACCTGGCTTCTTTCTTGTGTAGATGGTGATAACAATCTAATGTCTGACGCTCTTTGTTCTAGGCTTCAGTTGCAATTGCCTGCTTGCGCAGCGTAGCCTTGGGCCGGGCTTTTTGCGCAATGTTTCAATTCAGCTTGCCTACTTGTGTAATATGGAGCTGATCTGCCTTCCTCCTTGCGGCCACCGGCCAGGTGTTCGTTTTTCTTCTTAACCTTCATCGCAGCCTTCTCTGTAGCGCGTTCTTGAATGCATCACAACTCTTTATCTCTTCTCTAGGGTTCACGAGGACGAAGACCTTTTCTTCTAAGGAACTGCATAAAGAAATGCTTATCATTTTTGCTCAAGATGGCAACCAAAAAGAAAATTCATTATTGTACGTACAAAAGAATGGTCAGAACTCAGAACTACATAAAGAAGATAAATACAGATGCTACCAAAATGATTCAAGCGCACAATCTCCATACGAGCACAAATGATAATGGCAAACATGATTTATTCAACTAACTACGGTGACTGAAGCATAAAAAAATAAGTTAATCTCCACCCACAACTCAAACTTTATAAGGCATCATTTCAGACCTTCCGTTTCAGTTTACAAGGCATGCGCGCATTTCGAGATTTAGTTTCGACTGTCAATAAACATACAGCCCGGAGTCGTTGCCTTAATTTCAGAATAAGAAACTCCAACTTGCAGAACGCGGTAGTACGACCCCAGAATAAGAAACTCCCACCACAATGGCATATGTGGTTAATAGACCAAACTTGATTAAAGAACAGAATAAGAAACTGCAACTTGGGGGCCTAGGCCTACCATAATTGTTTAGCTCCTCTACAGCGATCAACAATCTGCATCTGCCATAGGCCCATAGCTAGCAGCACTACCTCTATCCATTCCAATCCATCCATCGCAGCTAACTAATGGAGGCGACGGTGCTGAGCATCGGCAAGTCCGTGGTTAATGGAGTGCTGAGCTACGCTCGATCTGCCCGGGCGGAGTAGGTGGCGCTGCAGCTCGGGGTCGGGGTCCAGCATGACCAGGCCTTCCTCAAGGATGAACTCAAGATGATGCAAGCTTTCCTGAAGGCCGCGGACGACAAGCGGGAGGGCACGGTAGGGTGGTCAAGGTATGGGTCAAGCAGGCCCAGGACGTGGCCTACGACGTCGACGACTACCTCCAGGACTTGGCGGTCCGTCTGGAGAAGCTGTCCAGGTGGTGGCGTGGCGCTGGCATACTGATGGCCCGTCGCCGTGTGGCCACGCAGATGAAGGAGCTCAGGGCTAAGGTGAAGGACGTCAGCCAGAGGAACGTGCGCTCGAACCTCAGCAACAGCTCAGATGGCGGCTCTAGGCACGCCCCACCGGCACCTCCAATGGCGGTAGCAGCGCCGATGCCTCGCTGTTTGGCATCAATGAAGGGAGGAGTACGACCAGGCAGCAGGACAAGGAAAGTGTGGATTTCGCTCAACACGAGGGGCGATGATCTTGGTGTTGGCAGCAGGTGGTGGCCTCGGGCAAACGTCCACCATCCGGTCAGCCTACGAAAACCCAAATGTAAAGGTGAGCTTTCCATGCCGGGCACCTCAGAATTAGTTGACCATCACCTTGAGTGCACCAGCAAGCTTCTTCACATGAGATACCTCTCTCTAAGAGGATGTGATG
Organism: Secale cereale; assembly: GCA_902687465.1. Lineage (NCBI taxonomy): Eukaryota > Viridiplantae > Streptophyta > Magnoliopsida > Poales > Poaceae > Secale > Secale cereale. The sequence continues at coordinate 638,658,696 of LR738713.1, read as the reverse complement.
GCATTTATCACCTGCCAGATTCGTTGGGTAACCTGAGGCAACTCGAAACTCTGGATATCACGGGTACACGCATAATAAGGCTGCCATGGACCATCGTCAAGCATAGTTAGCTACAGAACATTTGTGCTGGGGCCATAGAAGATAACGATGATGACAGACTTGAAATCAAGACACGTCAAGAAGATCTACCCGAGGTAATGAGAAACAGGCTGTGTAACATTACTTGCTCTGCAATTGCATTTTGTGTGGCATGCTGTGCACCTCAGCTTCTGAAAAAGAAGATGGGTATGGATGTCGATGTGAACAGGCGTGACGTATGCACCATGTGCTGCTGCAACATATTACCTCTGTTGGCCACGCGGCAAAGTACACATGGTGTTGCAGTGTCAAGAAGAACTCGCAGGCTGAGAGCCCTGCAAACATTGGGTATTGTCAACATCACACGGGAAAAAGCCGTTCTGCAACACATAGAAGAGCTTACCCGGCTGCGTAAGCTAGGAGTGATTGGCGCCAACAAGAGAAGCAGTCAAGATTTGCTTTCGGCAATTGCAGGTCTCAGCTGCTTGGAATCGTTGTTAGTGCAGTCACTGGGATATCCTGGTTTATCTAGCTGCTTAGATGGCATATCCTCACCTCCAGCAAATCTTCAGAGTCTTAAGCTGTTAGTGCGGTCACTGGGATATCATGGTTTATCTAGCTGCTTAGATGGCATCTCCTCACCTCCAGCAAATCTTCAAAGCCTCAAGCTGTACAGCAACATTGTAAAATTGCCCGAATGGATCCAGGGGCTCACAAATCTCATCAAGTTGAGGCTACAGAGCTCAAGGATTGTGGAGCATGATGCTGCTATACAACTCCTTCCGAAGATACTGAATCTGTCTACTCTGCGCCTGTGGAAGGAGTCGTTCGTGTGCAACGAGGTTTGTTTCAACTTCTGTCAAGGTGCATTCCTGAGCCTGGTGGTGCTGGAGCTGGATCGCCTAGCCGACCTGAAATCGGTGAAGTTTGAAGAAGAAGCCACCCCGAAGCTCGAGCTGCTGCAGTTTTGTGACTGGACTCTCAAGCCAGCACTGGGTTGGGTTGTTTACTGGGCTGCCATCACTCCCAAGCCTTAACTGGAACAATGTAATGTCTGACGCTCTTTGTTCTAGGCTTCAGTTGCAATTGTCTGCTTGCGCAGCGTAGCCTTGGGCCGGGCTTTTTGCGCAATGTTTCAATTCAGCTTGCCTACTTGTGTAATATGGAGCTGATCTGCCTTCCTCCTTGCGGCCACCGGTCAGGTGTTCGTTTTACTTCTTAACCTTCATTGTAGCCTTCTCTGTAGCGCGTTCTTGAATGCATCACAACTCTTTATCTCTTCTCTAGGGTTCACGAGGACGAAGACCTTTTCTTCCAAGGAACTGCATAAAGAAATGCTTATCGTTTCTGCTCAAGATGGCAACAGAAAAAAAAACATTGTTGTATAAAAAATGTTCAGAGCTACATAATGAAGATAAATAGAGATGCTACCAAAATAATTCAAGCTGCCACAATCTTCATGCGAGCATAAATGATAATGGCGACCATGATTTATTCAACTAAGTACAGTGGCTGAAGCATAGATATCACTATCACTGTTTACCCTGAGCTTATGGTTACTATTTTATATTTAATATCTGAAACAAAAATAATATTATCATTGTTCACATTGACGCTTCCCAACTTTGAAGATATCCTTCCTCATCAGGCGACAATTAATGCATCACATCACATTTGCTTGGCCAAATCGCTCAACTTTGAGCGGCATGGAAACAGATGCAATGTTGCATTAATACCAGTGCCAATTAAAAGAGTTGGACTTTACTACTGGTGCTAATTAGATTTTCTGAATTTCCACCCTTGAGATATTGTAAAGTGTAAACTTCTACTAAAAAAAACAGATATATTTGTCATGAAAATCTGTAACATGTAAGGTATGGAGTAATAAAAGATGGATTTGGTAGAAGTACTATCTCATAGTAATAAACTCAACCATCTTCAATTTTTAATTCCCGCCGAGTCAACCTTGAGACATGAAAAAACGTTATTGAAGTTGCACAATATTCCAAACTTAACTTCTAAATTACTAAAGAACTTGATCATATGAATTTCAGGTATTTAAGGAGACAGTATATTTAGAGGAGCAATATCCTGAGTTAGTTCAACAAGCAAATATGATCTTAAAAAAGTGTGATGGACTTCACCTTGCAATTATGACCATAGGTGGCTTCTTGGCAAACCAACCAAAGAAGGTGTTAGAATGGAGGAAATTGAATGAGCATATCAGTGCTGAATTGGAGATGAATCCAGAGCTTGAGATCATAATATCAGCCCTTAATAAAAGCTATGAGGGCCTACCCTATCATCTCAAGTGTTTGGGAAGTGGAGGCCATTTTACCTTTCTGACAAGATGAGGATGCTGCGAGTGCTAGACCTTGAAGGAACCGCAGGATTAGTTGACCATCACCTCGAGTGCATCGGGAAGCTTCTTCACATGAGATACCTCTCTCTAAGAGGATGTGATGGCATTTATCACCTGCCTGATTCGTTGGGTAATCTCAGGCAACTCGAAACTCTAGATATCACGTGTACATGCATCATAAGGCTGCCACGGACCATCGTCAAGCTTAGTAAGCTACGGAACATTTGTGGTGGGGCCATAGAAGATAACGATGATGACAGACTTGAAATCAAAATATGTCAAGAAGATCTGCCTGAGGTAATGAGAAACAGGCTGTGTAACATTACTTGCTCTTCAATGGCATTTTGTGTGGTATGCTGTGCGCCTCAGCTTCTGAAAAAGAAGATGGGTATGGATGTCGACATGAATAGGTGTGATATATGCACCATGCGCTGCTGCAACATATTACCTCTGTTGGCGATGCGGCAAAGTCCACGTGGTATTGCAGTGCCCAGAAGAATCCGCGGACTGAAAGCCCTGCAAACATTGGGTATTGTCAACATCACACGGGCAAAAGGCGTTCTCAAGACATGAAAGAGCTTACCCGGCTGCGCAAGCTAGGAGTGATTGGCGTCAACAAGAGAAACAGTCAAGATTTGTTTTCGGCAATTGCAGGTCTCAGCTGCTTGGAATCGTTGTTAGTGCAGTCACTGGGCTCACCTGGTTTATCTGGCTGCCTAGATGGCCTCTCCTCACCTCCGGCAAATCTTCAGAGCCTCAAGCTGTATGGCAACATTGTAAAATTGCCTGAATGGATCCAGGGGCTCACAAATCTCTTTAAGCTGAGGCTACGGAGCTCAAGGATTGTGGAGCATGATGCTGCCATACAACTCTTTGGGAAGATACCGAATCTGTCTACTCTGCGCCTGTGGAGGGAGTCGTTCGCAACAAGGTCCGTTTCAACTTCTGACAGGGTGCATTCCCGAACCTGGTGGTGCTGGAGCTGGATCGCCTAGCCAACCTGAAATCGGTCAAGTTTGAAGAAGAAGCCACCCCGAAGCTACTGGGTTGTCTACTGGGCTGCCAACAACCCCAAACCTTAAGGAATTCATGCTCACGGAGTTCCACAACGGCTACAAGGATAGTTTTGTGGAAGAACTGAGGGGTGAGCTGGCAAAGAATCAAATCGACCGGCTTTGAAGAGGCACTGATCAGAGCTCTATATTTAGCAATTCGAAGCTTCCATTTTCTTTTCAACGGATTCATTGTGTTCCTTACGGAATTGTTTCTTGTGTTTCTTTGTGGCATATGTGTTTGTTCCGGATCTGTCAGTTTCAGTAACCGTGCTATGAAGAATAAATTGTGTACCAAGGCATTGTAACACAGAACTATAAATCATCCGGATTGTGTTTTGATTGTTTCTCTTTTATTTATTTTTAACTCACCCACCATCAAAATCCTGGCTAGGCCATGGATGCAGCATGGAGCATGCTCTTCTCTGATCATGTATATGCCACTAAATGAGTAATTTAGGCAGGTATGACCGTGTGAGTCAATGGCAGAGCTTGATCAGGATTTTTGGAGGGGCCAAACAATGTAGGAGGGGCCATCTAATGCAAAGAATAGGAAAAGGTGCATCAATAATGGATAAATACATGTTATTGATATGGCAGAACTAAATTAGCGGCCAGGTTGGCCCTCGTGAAGTTCCACCACTGTGTGGGTAGACTGCACCACAAAAATGTCAAGAGAAATTAAGTTTTATTCTATGGGATGACAAATAGAACATGCTCTCTGTCATGTTTATGCATGCTCTTTCGCTTAATGCAGCAATAGAGGCTGTGTATACAGTTAACAACTAAATCTACCTCGTTTAAACCCAGGTGTCAACTATATTTTTCTATAGACTTGGTCAAAATTAAAGAAGTTTGACTTACACAAATCTGGAACTTCAACAAATTTGAAATGGGGTACTAAAATAGACCGTTCACAGGCAGTTCCAATTTCTAAAATCATGGTATGCTATTCAGTCAAAAAAAACATGGTATGCTAACTTCTGATAACTGTACATTGGCTGTAAAATACAGTACAAATCCAAAGGCAGTACAAGCATGTACACATCTGAAGGTGCAAATAGCATGACCAAATAGGAATTAAGACTCCAAAAGGTAAAATCCACATAAAAGTGAAGCCACCAAAAAGGTTACAAAGCCCTAAACAGAGACCCCAGTTCAAGATTTGGTGCGTTTTGAAAACATCTAACATCACAAAAGCTAGCTTGGTGTTGGTGATAGAGTTAATGCTACAAAAGCTAGCAAATAGATCTAATACGTACTATATTACTTTGGGAGGAATCAACTAAGTGCTATATTACACAAGACACAAAGATAAGAGATCGAAACTTCTACCGCAGATTCACATTGCTCGGAAGTCGGAACCAAAATGCAGCAGGACCTTACCGAGGCATCTAAGTTTTCAGCCTTGCCGAACCCTGGAGGCGGCGTCCGCGGAAACGCGGTCAATGGTGGCGGCGATCTCCGCGGGTGGGGGACGCCGGAGGAGACGGCGGTGCTCCGGTGGAGGAGGCAGCGCCCTGAACCGGGTTCCAAGCAATCGGTCGAGAAAGGGGGAAGCGTCAGCGGCCGTCCTCTGGAATTTGCGGCCGCGCGCGGCTGGGCCGGGGAGTAGGAAAGAGGGGACTGTACCGGAGCGGTCGGAGGAGGCGCCGCCAGGGGGAACAGCCGTTTGGCCTGGCCCTGGTTGGAAGCTCTCTTTCTACCTCTTCTGACATTGACAATGGAGTCTGGCTGAAAAAAAAAACAGTTGCACTAGATGAACAAAAGATGGTGCCACTTTTCATGAGAGTCCAACTAATAGAAAAATCTATCAGATAGTATCACTCTTGAACGAAAAAATATCGTTTCGGAGTATAAGAGGTGTTTGATGTTTGATTTGTGACTAACTTCGCCAAAGGTTGGCACACCTAAGGTTACGCAAATTTGATCAACTTAGGTGAGTGTTTGGTTCAAAGCCACACTTTAGACAAGCCACGTTAGGGCCCCACATGGCATTTAGAGACATTAAAACTCCACATCTTTTCATCCATCTCAGGCCACAAAGCGTTTTCGGCCATTGAATCTTCAGGTCTGAGAGTTTATGTCCGTCTGATTTCTTTCCAGTTTCGTGTGTGCTTCGTTTCGTTGACTAGGAGCGCTAAACATAACGGGCTGCTGCTCCTGTAACAAATTCGGCCATCTCCTGTTAAAATGGGCCTAATGGGCTTCCTGGTAAGATATTTTTCTTTTGTTCGCCCCGTGAAAACAAATCTGGCCTCAGGCAGCGTCGCTCACCTCTCCTTCGCACACAAGCATCTGTCTTTCTTCTCCAACAAAAGGAGCGAGCTGAAGCGATCTTCACATCCCCGGGCGGACAACATCGCGTTCAGGTCGGGTGTGGCGGCCATGGCGATCCTAGACATGGTAGGACCGACATGGTACCCTCCTCGGGCGCGGCACGACACGGTGATGCGGGCATTGAATCGCCCACTATCGATTCGAGTTCGTTTCCCGGTGATTCCAAAAGTAAATTGCAGTTTCTACAAACCATTAATGGCAATCGAGGAGAGAGACGGACCCTGACCCCCGCGTCACCCGGGTCGGGCGACTCGGGGGGAACCCTAGGCGCCGCAAGCTCGCCCCCCGCCTTCAGCCCACCCCCGTGTCGCCATCGCCGGAGGGCCGGCTGGCAGAGCCGCGCTGGGCCCTAGCATGGCGGCGGCGGGGCCGTTCCTCTTCACATGGCATTTAGAGACTCAAGAATCGATGTTCTTCGCAATCTCTCCAACCTCAAGGTCATGTTGGAAATATGCCCTAGAGGCAATAATAAAATGGTTATTATTATATTTTCTTGTTCATGATAATTGTCTATTGTTCATGCTTTAACTGTATTATCCGGAAACAGTAATGCATGTGTGAATACATAGACCACAACGTGTCCCTAGTAAACCTCTAGTTGACTAGCTCATTGATCAACAGATGGTTACAGTTTCCTGACCATGGACATTGGATGTCATTGATAACGGGATCACATCATTAGGAGAATGATGTGATGGACAAGATGTTGGAGATATGCCCTAGAGGCAATAATAAAAGCATTATTATTATATCTCCTTGTTCATGATAATTGTCTGTTATTCATGCTTGAATTGTATTGTACGGAAACAGCGATACATGTGTGAATACACAGATCACAATGAGTCCCTGGTAGGCCTCTAGTAACCAGCTCGTTGATCAACAGATGGTCACGGTTTCCTGACCATGGACATGAGATGTCAGTGATAACGGGATCACATCATTAGGAGAATGATGTGATGGACAAGACCCAAACTTGAGCATAACACGAGATCGTATAGTTCGTAATGCATAAGCTTTTCGGTGTCAAGTATTTATTCCTTAGACCATGAGGTTGTACAACTCCCGGATACCGTAGGAGTACTTTGGGTGTGCCAACCATCACAACGTAACTGGGTGGCTATAAAGGTACGCATCGGGTATCTCCGAAAGTGTCTGTTGAGTTGGTACGAACCGAGACTGGGATGTTGTCACTCCGTATGACGGAGAGGTACCTCAGGGCCCACTCGGTAAGACATCATCATAATGAGCTCAATGTGACTAAGTGGTTAGTCACGGGATGATGGATTACGGATCGAGTAAAGAGACTTGCCATAACGAGATTGAACAAGGTATCGGGGATACAGAAGATCGAATCTCGGGCAAGTACCGTACCGATGGACAAAGGGAATAATATACGGGATTGAGTGAATCCTTGACACGGTGGTTCATCCGATGAAGATCATCGAGGAACACGTGGGAACCAACATGGGTATCCAGATCCCGCTGTTGGTTATTGACCGGAGAGTGGTCTCGGTCATGTCTACGTGTCTCCCGAACCCGTAGGGTCTACACACTTAAGGTTCGGTAACGCTAGGGTCGTAGAGATTAATGCACGTGGAAACCCGAAAGATGTTCGGAGTCCCGGATGAGATCCCGGACGTCACGAGGAGTTCCGGAATGGTCCGGAGGTAAAGATTGATATATGGGAAGTCCAGTTTCGGCCAACAGGTGATCTCCGGGGGTCACCGGGAGCGTCCCGGGACCACCGCAGGGGCCCCGGGGGTCCACCGGGTGGGGCCACCCATCCCGGTGGGGCCCCTAGGCCGCGAGGGGATGTGTCCAACCCTCTGGGCTGGCGCACCACTAAGGGAGGCCCACCTCCCCTGCGCCTAGGGTTCAAACCCTAAAGGGGAGGGGGGCAAGGAACCCCCCTTGGCCGCCGCCCCCTTGCAGATTGGATCTGCAGGGGGTCCAGGCGCCCCCCTGGCCCCTATATATATGTGGGGGGGAGAGGGCAGCCGCACCTCAGCCCTGGCGCCTCTCCCCCTCCTGTCACACCTCCCAACTCCCACGCAGGGCGCCCGGCGAAGCCCTGCTGCGATCTCCACTGCATCCGTCATCACGCCGTCGTGCTGCCGGATCTCTGACGACTTCTCCTCCCCCCTTGCTGGATCAAGAAGGAGGTGACGTTGCTGCACCGTACGTGTGTTGAACGCGGAGGTGCCGTCCGTTCGGCGCTAGATCATCGGTGACGAAGAACGTGAAGAGTACGACTACTTCATCCTTGCTTCGTTGAAAGCTTCCGCACGCAATCTTCATAACGGTATGTAGATGCACTCTTACTTGCTCGTTGCTAGATGCATCCATAGTTGGATCTTGGTGAAGACGTAGAAATTTTTTGAATTATGCTACGTTCCCCGACAGTGGCATCTGAGCCTAGGTTTTATGCGTAGCATCTTGCACGAGTAGAACACAAAGCAGTTGTGGGCGTATGATCTTGTTCAACTTTCTTACCGTTACTAGTCAATCTTGATTCGGCGGTATTGTGGGATGAAGCGGCCCGGACCGACCTTACACGTACACTTACGTGAGACTGGTTCCACCGACAGACATGCACTAGATGCATAAGGTGGCTGGCGGGTGTCTGTCTCTCCTACTTTAGTCGGATCGGATTCGATGAAAATGGTCCTTATGAAGGGTAAATAGAAGTTGACAAATCACGTTGTGGTTTTGGCGTAGGTAAGAAACGTTCTTGCTGGAAATCCTATAGAAGCCACGTAAAACTTGCAACAACAATTAGAGGACGTCTAACTTGTTTTTGCAGCATGTGTTTTGTGACGTGGTATGGCCAAGAACGAAGATGTGATGAATGATATATGTGATGTATGAGATTGATCATGTTTTTGTAATAGGGAATCACGACTTGCATGTCGATGAACTTGACAACCGGCAGGAGCCATAGGAGTTGTCTTAATTATTGTATGACCTGCGTGTCACTGAATAACGCCATGTAATTACTTTACTTCATTGCTAAACGTTAGCTATAGTAGTAGAAGTAATAGTTGGCGTGACGACTTCTTCAAGATACGATGATGGAGATCATGATGATGAAGATCATGGTGTCGAGCCGGTGACAAGATGATCATGGTGCCCTGAAGATGGAGATCCAAGGAGCAAGATGATATTGGCCATATCATGTCACTTTAATTGATTGCATGTGATGTTTATCATGTTTTTGCATCTTGTTTACTTAGAACGACGGTAGTAAATAAGATGATCTCTCACTAAAATTTCAAGTAATGTGTTTCCCCTAACTGTGCACCGTTGCTAAAGCTCGTTGCTCCGAAGCACCACGTGATGATCGGGTGTGATAGGTTCTAACGTTCGCATACAACGGGTGTAAGACAGATTTACACACGCAATACACTTAGGGTTCACTTGACGAGCCTAGCATGTACAGACATGGCCTCGGAACACGGAAGACCGAAAGGTCGAACACGAGTCGTATAGAAGATACGATCAACATGAAGATGTTCACCGTTAATGACTAGTCCGTCTCACGTGATGATCGGACACGGACTACTCGATTCGGATCGTGTATCACTTAGATGACTAGAGAGATGTCATTCTGAGTGGGAGTTCATTATAATTTGATTAAGATGAACTTAATTATCATGAACTTAGTCTAAATTCTTTACAATATCTCTTGTAGATCAAATGGCCCACGCTCAGGTTTCCCTTAACTTCAACGCGTTCCTAGAGAAAACCAAGCTGAAAGACGATGGTAGCAACTATACGGATTGGGTCAGTAACCTGAGGATTATCCTCATAGCTGCCAAGAGAACTTATGTCCTAGAAGCACCGCTAGGTGATGCACCCGTTTTCCCAGCGACTCAAGACGTTATGAACGCCTGGCAGTCGCGTAGTGATGATTACTCCCTGGTTCAGTGCGGCATGCTTTACAGTTTAGAATCGGGGCTCCAAAAGCGTTTTGAGCACCATGGAGCATATGAGATGTTCGAAGAGCTGAAAATGGTTTTCCAAGCTCATGCCCGAGTCGAGAGATATGATGTCTCTGACGCATTCTACAGCTGTAAGATGGAGGAGAACAGTTCTGTCAGTGAGCACATCCTCAAGATTTCAGGATTGCACAACCGCTTGTCTCAGCTGGGAATGAATCTCCCAGATGAAGCGGTCGTTGACAGAATCCTCCAGTCACTCCCACCAAGCTTCAAGAGCTTCGTGTTGAACTTCAATATGCAGGGGATGGAGAAGTCCATTCCCGAGGTGTATTCGATGCTGAAATCAGCGGAGGTAGACATCAAGAAAGAACATCAAGTGTTGATGGTCAATAAAACCACTAAGTTCAAGAAAGGCAAGGGTAAGAAGAACTTCAAGAAGGACGGCAAGGGAGTTGCCGCGCCTGGCAAGCCTGTTGCCGGGAAGAAGCCAAAGTATGGACCCAAGCCTGAGACAGAGTGCTTTTATTGCAAGGGAACGGGTCACTGGAAGCGGAACTGCCCCAAATACTTAGCAGACAAGAAGGCCGGCAACGTCAAAGGTATATATGGTATACATATTATTGATGTGTACCTTACCAGCACTCGTAGTAGCTCCTGGGTATTCGATACCGGTGCAGTTGCTCACATTTGTAACTCAAAACAGGAGCTGCGGAATAAACGGAGACTGTTGAAGGATGAGGTGACGATGCGCGTCGGGAATGGTTCCAAGGTCGATGTGATCGCCGTCGGCACGCTGCCTCTACATCTACCCTCGGGATTAGTTTTAAACCTGAATAATTGTTATTTAGTACCAGCTTTGAGCATGAACATTGTTTCTGGATCTCGTCTTATGCGAGATGGATATTCTTTCAAATCGGAGAATAATGGTTGTTCTATTTATTTGAGAGATATGTTTTATGGTCATGCCCCGCTGGTCAATGGTTTATTTTTGATGAATCTCGAACGTAGTGATACACATATTCATAGTGTAGATGCCAAAAGATGTAAAGTTGATAATGATAGTCCCACATACTTGTGGCATTGCCGCCTTGGTCATATTGGTGTCAAACGTATGAAGAAGCTCCATTCGGATGGACTTCTAGAGTCTCTTGATTATGAATCATTTGACACGTGCGAACCATGCCTCTTAGGCAAGATGACCAAGACTCTGTTCTCCGGAACAATGGAGCGAGCAACCAACTTGCTGGAAATCATGCATACCGATGTGTGCGGTCCAATGAGTGTTGAGGCTCGCGGAGGCTACCGTTATGTTCTCACCCTCACGGATGACTTGAGTAGATACGGGTATATCTATTTGATGAAACACAAGTCTGAGACCTTTGAAAAGTTCAAGGAATTTCAGAATGAGGTTGAGAATCAACGTGACAGAAAAATAAAGTTCTTACAATCGGATCGTGGGGGTGAATATTTAAGTCATGAATTTGGCACACACCTTAGAAGCTGTGGAATTGTTTCACAATTGACACCGCCCGGAACACCTCAACGTAACGGTGTGTCCGAACGTCGAAATCGTACTCTGTTGGACATGGTGCGATCTATGATGTCCCTCACCGATTTACCGCTATCTTTTTGGGGTTATGCTTTAGAGACTGCCGCATTCACTTTAAATAGGGCTCCGTCGAAATCCGTTGAGACGACTCCGTATGAACTTTGGTTTGGCAAGAAACCGAAGCTGTCGTTTCTAAAAGTTTGGGGTTGCGATGCTTATGTCAAGAAACTTCAACCTGAAAAGCTCGAACCCAAATCGGAAAAATGCGTCTTCATAGGATACCCAAAGGAAACTATTGGGTACACCTTCTACCACAGATCTGAAGGCAAAGTCTTTGTTGCCAAGAATGGATACTTTCTGGAGAAAGAGTTTCTCTCGAAAGAAGTGAGCGGGAGGAAAGTAGAACTTGATGAGGTGACAGTCACCCCTCCTGTACTGGAAAGTAGCGCAGCGCAGGAAACTGTTCCTGAGGTGCCTGCACCGACAAGGGAGGAAGATAATGATAATGATCATGAAGATACAGATCAAGTTACTACTGAACTTCGAAGGTCCAAAAGGGCACGTTCCGCACCAGAGTGGTACGGCAACCCTATCCTAGAAATCATGTTGTTAGACAACGGTGAACCTTCGAACTATGAAGAAGCGATGGCGGGCCCAGATTCCAATAAATGGCTTGGAGCCATGAAATCCGAGATAGAATCCATGTATGAAAACAAAGTATGGACTTTGGTGGACTTGCCTGATGATAGGCACGCCATAGAAAATAAATGGATATTTAAGAAGAAGACAGACGCGGATGGTAATGTGACCATCTATAAGGCTCGGCTTGTCGCTAAGGGTTATCGACAAGTTCAAGGGATTGACTACGACGAGACTTTCTCTCCCGTAGCGATGCTGAAGTCAGTCAGAATCATGTTAGCTATTGCCGCATTCTATGATTATGAGATATGGCAAATGGACGTCAAAACAACATTCCTTAATGGCTTCCTCAAGGAAGAGTTGTATATGATGCAACCGGAAGGTTTTGTCGATCCAGAGAACGCTAACAAGGTATGCAAGCTCCAGCGCTCGATTTACGGGCTGGTGCAAGCATCTCGGAGTTGGAATATTCGCTTTGATGAGGTGATCAAAGCGTTTGGCTTTATACAGACTTATGGAGAAGCCTGTATTTACAAGAAAGTGAGTGGGAGCTCTGTGGCATTTCTCATATTATATGTGGATGACATATTGCTGATGGAAAATGATATAGAATTCTTGGAAAATGTAAAGGCCTACTTGAATAAAAGTTTTTCAATGAAGGACCTTGGAGAAGCTGCTTACATATTAGGCATCAAAATCTATAGAGATAGATCGAGACGCCTCATTGGTCTTTCACAAAGTACATTCCTTGATAAAATATTGAAGAAGTTCAATATGGATCAGTCAAAGAAAGGATTCTTGCCTGTTTTGCAAGGTATGAGATTGAGCAAAGCTCAGTCGCCGACCACGGCAGAAGATAGAGAAAAGATGAGTGTCATTCCCTATGCCTCGGCCATAGGTTCTATCATGTATGCCATGCTGTGTACCAGACCTGATGTGAACCTTGCCATAAGTTTGGTAGGGAGGTACCAAAGTGATCCCGGTACGGAACACTGGACAGCGGTCAAGAACATCCTGAAGTACCTGAAAAGGACTAAGGATATGTTTCTCGTTTATGGAGGTGACGAAGAGCTCGTCGTAAAGGGTTACGTCGATGCTAGCTTCGACACGGATCTGGATGACTCTAAGTCGCAAACCGGATACGTGTATATTTTGAATGGAGGGGCAGTCAGCTGGTGCAGTTGCAAGCAAAGCGTGGTGGCAGCATCTACATGTGAAGCGGAGTACATAGCTGCTTCTGAAGCAGCGCAGGAAGGAGTCTGGATGAAGGAGTTCATCACCGACCTAGGAGTCATTCCAAGCGCGTCAAGCCCGATGACTCTCTTCTGTGACAACACTGGTGCTATTTCTATTACCGAGGAGCCCAAGTTTCACAAGAAGACCAAGCACATCAAGCGCCGTTTCAACTCCATCCGGAATTATGTTCAGGATGGAGACATAGATATTTGTAAAGTGCATACGGATCTGAATGTAGCAGACCCGTTGACTAAACCTCTTTCACGAGCAAAACATGATCAACACCAGAACTCTATGGGTGTTCGATTCATCACAATGTAACTAGATTATTGACTCTAGTGCAAGTGGGAGACTGTTGGAGATATGCCCTAGAGGCAATAATAAAAGCATTATTATTATATCTCCTTGTTCATGATAATTGTCTGTTATTCATGCTTGAATTGTATTGTACGGAAACAGCGATACATGTGTGAATACACAGATCACAATGAGTCCCTGGTAGGCCTCTAATAACCAGCTCGTTGATCAACAGATGGTCACGATTTCCTGACCATGGACACGAGATGTCAGTGATAACGGGATCACATCATTAGGAGAATGATGTGATGGACAAGACCCAAACTTGAGCATAACACGAGATCGTATAGTTCGTAATGCATAAGCTTTTCGGTGTCAAGTATTTATTCCTTAGACCATGAGGTTGTACAACTCCCGGATACCGTAGGAGTACTTTGGGTGTGCCAACCATCACAACGTAACTGGGTGGCTATAAAGATACGCATCGGGTATCTCCGAAAGTGTCTGTTGAGTTGGTACGAACCGAGACTGGGATGTTGTCACTCCGTATGACGGAGAGGTACCTCAGGGCCCACTCGGTAAGACATCATCATAATGAGCTCAATGTGACTAAGTGGTTAGTCACGGGATGATAGATTACGGATCGAGTAAAGAGACTTGCCATAACGAGATTGAACAAGGTATCGGGGATACAAACGATCGAATCTCGGGCAAGTACCGTACCGATGGACAAAGGGAATAATATACGGGATTGAGTGAATCCTTGACACGGTGGTTCACCCGATGAAGATCATCGAGGAACACGTGGGAACCAACATGGGTATCCAGATCCCGCTGTTGGTTATTGACCGGAGAGTGGTCTCGGTCATGTCTACGTGTCTCCCGAACCCGTAGGGTCTACACACTTAAGGTTCGGTAACGCTAGGGTCGTAGAGATTAATGCACGTGGAAACCCGAAAGATGTTCGGAGTCCTAGATGAGATCCCGGACGTCACGAGGAGTTCCAGAATGGTCCGGAGGTAAAGATTGATATATGGGAAGTCCAGTTTCGGCCAACAGGTGATCTCCGGGGGTCACCGGGAGCGTCCCGGGACCACCGGAGGGGCCCCGGGGGTCCACCGGGTGGGGCCACCCATCCCGGTGGGGCCCCTAGGCCGCGAGGGGATGTGTCCAGCCCTCTGGGCTGGCGCACCACTAAGGGAGGCCCACCTCCCCTGCGCCTAGGGTTCAAACCCTAAAGGGGAGGGGGGGCTCCACTTGCTCCGGGGGTCACCGGGAGCGTCCCGGGACCACCGGAGGGGCCCCGGGGGTCCACCGGGTGGGGCCACCCATCCCGGTGGGGCCCCTAGGCCGCGAGGGGATGTGTCCAGCCCTCTGGGCTGGCGCACCACTAAGGGAGGCCCACCTCCCCTGCGCCTAGGGTTCAAACCCTAAAGGGGAGGGGGGCTCCACTTGCCTTGGGGGGCAAGGAACCCCCCTTGGCCGCCGCCCCCTTGCAGATTGGATCTGCAGGGGGTCCAGGCGCCCCCCTGGCCCCTATATATATGTGGGGGGGGAGAGGGCAGCCGCACCTCAGCCCTGGCGCCTCTCCCCCTCCCGTCACACCTCCCAACTCCCACGCAGGGCGCCCGACGAAGCCCTGGTGCGATCTCCACTGCATCCGTCATCACGCCGTCGTGCTGCCGGATCTCTGACGACTTCTCCTCCCCCCTTGCTGGATCAAGAAGGAGGTGACGTTGCTGCACCGTACGTGTGTTGAACGCGGAGGTGCCGTCCGTTCGGCGCTAGATCATCGGTGACGAAGAACGTGAAGAGTACGACTACTTCATCCTTGCTTCGTTGAAAGCTTCCGCACGCAATCTTCATAACGGTATGTAGATGCACTCTTACTTGCTCGTTGCTAGATGCATCCATAGTTGGATCTTGGTGAAGACGTAGAATTTTTTTGAATTATGCTACGTTCCCCGACACAAGACCCAATCCTAAGCCTAGCACAAGATCGTGTAGTTCGTATGCTAAAGCTTTTCCAATGTCAAGTATTCTTTCCTTAGACCATGAGGTTGTGCAACTCCCGAATACCATAGGAATACTTTGGGTGTGCCAAACGTCACAACGTAATTGGGTGCCTATAAAGGTACACTACGGGTATCTCCAAAAGCATATGTTGGGTTGGCACGAATCGAGACTGGGATTTGTCACTCCGTATGACGAAGAGGTATCTCTGAGCCCACTCGGTAAGACATCATCATAATGAGATCAATGTGACCAAGGGGTTGGTCACGGAATGATGTGTTACGGAATGAGTAAAGAGACTTGCCATGACGAGATTGAACAAGGTATCGGTATACCAACGATCGAATCTCGGGCAAGTACTATACCGATAGACAAAGGGAATCGTTTACGGGATTGATTGAATCCTTGACATCGTGGTTCATCCGATGAGATCATCGTGGAGCATGTGGGAGCCAACATGGGTATCCAGATCCCGTCGTTGTTTATTGACTGGAGAGTCGTCTCGGTCATGTATGCGTGTCTCCCGAACCCGTAGGGTCTACACACTTAAGGTTCGGTGACGCTAGGGTTGTAGAGATATAAGTATGCGGTAACCCGAAAGTTGTTCAGAGTCTCGGATGTGATCCCAGACGTCACGAGGAGTTCCGGAATGGTCTGGAGGTAAAGATATATATATATGAAGTCTAGTTTTGGCCACCGGGAAAGTTTCGGGGGTCACCGGGACCACCGGAAGGGTCCCGGGGGTCAACCGGGTGGGGCCACCTATCCCGGAGGGCCCCATGGGCTGAAAGGGGAAGGGAACCAGCCCTTGGTGGGCTGGTGCGCCTCCCTTGGGCCTCCCCCTGCGCCAAGGGTTGGAAACCCTAGGGGTGGGGGCGCCCCACCTGACTTGGGGGGCAAGTCCCCCTGGCCGCCCCCCCCCCCCCGCCCTTGAGATTGGATCTCTAGGGGGCTGGCGTCCCCCCAGGGCCCCTATATATAGTGGGGGAGGGAGGGCAGCCGCACCCTAAGCCCTGGCACCTCCCTCTCCCTCCCGTGACACCTGCTCCTCCTCCAGTTGCGCTTTGCAAAGCCCTGCTGGAATCCCGATGCTTCCACCACCACGCCGTCGTGCTGCTGGATCTCCATCAACCTCTCCTCCCCCTTGCTGGATCAAGAAGGAGGAGACGTTTCCGCTCCGTACGTGTGTTGAACGCGGAGGTGCCGTCCGTTCGGCGCTAGGTCATCGGTGATTTGGATCACGACGAGTATGACTCCATCAACCCCGTTCTCTTGAACGCTTCCGCGCGCGATCTACAAGGGTATGTAGATGCACTCCCCTCTCCCTTGTTGCTAGATGACTCCATAGATTGATCTTGGTGATGCGTAGAAAATTTTAAAATTCTGCTACGTTCCCCAACATTGGTGTCATGAGCTAGGTCTATGCGTAGTATCTTGCACGAGTAGAACACAAAGTAGTTGTGGGCATATATTTGTTCAATTCTCTTACCGTTACTAGTCTTATCTTGATTCGGCGGCATCGTGGGATGAAGCGGCCCGGACCGACCTTACACGTACGCTTATGTGAGACAGGTTCCACCGACTGACATGCACTAGTTGCATAAGGTGGCTAGCGGGTGTCTGTCTCTCCCACTTTAGTCGGATCGGATTCGATGAAAAGGGTCCTTATGAAGGGTAAATAGAAATTGACATATCACGTTGTGGTTTTGGCATAGGTAAGAAACGTTCTTGCTAGAAACCTATAGCAGCCACGTAAAAACTTGCAACAACAATTAGAGGACGTCTAACTTGTTATTGCAGCATGTGCCGTGTGATGTGATATGGCCAAAAGGATGCGATGAATGTTATATATGTGATGTATGAGATTGATCATGTTCTTGTAATAGGAATCACGACTTGCATGTCGATGAGTATGACAACCGGCAGGAGCCATAGGAGTTGTCTTATTTTATTGTATGACCTGCGTGTCACTGAAAACGCCATGTAATTACTTTACTTTATTGCTAAACGTTAGCCATAGTAGTAGAAGTAATGTTTGGCGAGACGACTTCATGAAGACACGATGATGGAGATCATGATGATGGAGATCATGGTGTCATGCCAGTGACGATGATGATCATGGAGCCCCGAAGATGAAGATCAAAAGGAGCAAAATGATATTGGCCATATCATGTCACTATTTGATTGCATGTGATGTTTATCATGTTTTTACATCTTATTTGCTTAGAAAGACGGTAGTAAATAAGATGATCTCTCACTAAAATTTCAAGAATTGTGTTCCCCCTAACTATGCACCGTTGCTAAGGTTCGTTGTTCCAAAGCACCACGTGATGATCGGGTGTGATAGGCTCTAACGTTCGCATACAACGGGTGTAAGCCAGATTTACACACGCAATACACTTAGGGTTCACTTGACGAGCCTAGCATGTACAAACATGGCCTCGGAACACGGAAGGCCGAAAGGTCGAACATGAGTCGTATAGAAGATACGATCAACATAAAGATGTTCACCGTTGATGACTAGTCTGTCTCACGTGATGATCGGACACGGCCTAGTCGATTCGGATCGTGTATCACTTGGATGACTAGAGAGGTGTCTATCTGAGTAGGAGTTCATTAAATTTGTTTAGATGAACTTAATTGTCATGAACATAGTCTAAAATCTTTACACTATGTCTTGTAGATCCAATGGCCCACGCTAATGTTGTCCTCAACTTCAACGCGTTCCTAGAGAAAACCAAGCTGAAAGATGATGGTAGCAACTATACGGATTGGGTCCGTAACTTGAGTATCATCCTCATAGCTGCCAAGAAAACATATGTCCTTGAAGCACCGCTAGGTGACGCACCCGCCCCAACGAACCAAGATGTTATGAACGCCTGGCAGTCGCGTTGTGATGATTACTCCCTGGTTCAGTGCGGCATGCTTTACAGCTTAGAATCGGGGCTCCAAAAGCGTTTTGAGCATCACGGAGCATATGAGATGTTCCAAGAGCTGAAAATGGTTTTCCAAGCTCATGCCCGAGTCGAGATATATGACGTATCCGACGCATTCTACAGTTGTAAGATGGAGGAGAACAGTTCTGTTAGCGAGCATATACTCAAATTGTCTGGGTTGCACAATCGCTTGTCTCAGTTGGGAATTAATCTCCCAGATGAAGCAGTCATTGACAGAATCCTTCAGTCGCTCCCACCTAGCTACAAGAGCTTCGTGATGAACTTCAATATGCAAGGGATGGAGAAGTCCATTCCCGAGGTGTATTCAATGCTGAAATCGGCGGAGGTGGAGATCAAGAAAGAACATCAAGTATTGATGGTGAACAAAACCACTAAGTTCAAGAAAGGCAAGGGTAAGAAGAACTTCAAGAAGGACGGCAAAGGAGTTGCCGCGCCCGGTAAGCCAGTTGCCGGGAAGAAGCCAAAGAATGGACCCAAGCCTGAAACTGAGTGCTTTTATTGCAAGGGAACGGGTCACTGGAAGCGGAACTACCCCAAAAACTAGCAGATAAGAAGGCCGGCAACGTCAAAGGTATATGTGATATACATGTTATTGATGTGTACCTTACCAGCGCTCGTAGTAGCTCCTGGGTATTTGATACCGGTGCAGTTGCTCACATTTGTAACTCAAAGCAGGAGCTGCGGAATAAGCGGAGACTGGCGAAGGACGAGGTGACGATGCGCGTCGGGAATGGTTCCAAGGTCGATGTGATCGCCGTCGGCACGCTACCTCTGCATCTACCTTCGGGATTAGTTTTAAACCTCAATAATTGTTATTTAGTACCAGCTTTGAGCATGAACATTGTATCTGGATCTCGTTTAATGCGAGATGGCTACTCATTTAAATCCGAGAATAATGGTTGTTCTATTTATATGAGAGAAATGTTTTATGGTCATGCCCCGCTGGTCAATGGTTTATTCTTAATGAATCTCAAACGTGATGTTACACATATTCATAGTGTGAATGCCAAAAGATTTAAGGTTGATAATGATAGTCCCACATACTTGTGGCACTGCCGCCTTGGTCATATTGGTGTCAAACGTATGAAGAAGCTCCATACAGATGGACTTTTGGAGTCTCTTGATTATGAATCATTTGACACGCGCGAACCATGCCTCTTGGGCAAGATGACCAAGACTCCGTTCTCCGGAACAATGGAGCGAGCAACCAACTTATTGGAAATCATACATACCGATGTGTGCGGTCCAATGAGTGTTGAAGCTCGCGGTGGCTATCGTTATGTTCTCACCCTCACAGATGACTTAAGTAGATATGGGTATGTCTACTTGATGAAACACAAGTCTGAGACCTTTGAAAAGTTCGAGGAATTTCAGAATGAGGTTGAGAATCAACGTGACAGAAAAATAAAGTTCCTACGATCGAATCGTGGAGGAGAATATTTAAGTCACGAATTTGGCACGCACCTAAGGAACTGTGGAATTGTTTCACAATTGACGCCGCCTGGAACACCTCAGCGTAATGGTGTGTCCGAACGTCGTAATCGTACTCTGTTGGACATGGTGCGATCTATGTTGTCTCTTACCGACTTACCGCTATCATTTTGGGGTTATGCTTTAGAGACTGCCACATTCACTTTAAATAGGGCACCGTCTAAATCCGTTGAGACGACACCATATGAACTTTGGTTTGGCAAGAAACCTAAGTTGTCGTTTCAAAAAGTTTGGGGATGCGATGCTTATGTCAAGAAACTTCAACCTGAAAAGCTCGAACCCAAATCGGAAAAATGCGTCTTTATAGGATACCCTAAGGAAACTATTGGGTACACCTTCTACCTCAGATCCGAAGGCAAGGTCTTCGTTGCCAAGAATGGATCCTTTCTGGAGAAAGAGTTTCTCTCGAAAGAAGTGAGTGGGAGGAAAGTGGAACTTGATGAGGTGATAGTCACCCCTTCCGAACCGGAAAGTAGCGCAGCGCATGAAGATGTTTCTATGGTGCCTGCACCGACTAGGGAGGAAGTTAATGATAATGATCATGAAGCTTCAGATCAAGTTACTGCTGAACTTCGTAGGTCCACAAGGACACGTTCCACACCAGAGTGGTACGACAACCCTGTCCTGGAAATCATGTTGTTAGACAACGGTGAACCTTCGAACTATGAAGAAGCAATGGCGGGCCCGGATTCCAACAAATGGCTTGAAGCCATGAAATCCGAGATAGGATCCATGTATGATAACAAAGTATGGACTTTGGTGGACTTGCCCGATGATCGGCACGCCATAGAAAATAAATGGATCTTTAAGAAGAAGACTGGCGCGGATGGTAATGTGACCATCTATAAGGCTCGACTTGTCGCTAAAGGTTATCGACAAGTTCAAGGAATTGACTACGACGAGACTTTCTCTCCCGTAGTGATGCTGAAGTCCGTCCGAATCATTTTAGCAATTGCCGCATTCAATGATTATGAGATATGACAAATGGACGTCAAAACGTCATTCCTTAATGGCTTCCTCAAGGAAGAACTGTGTATGATGCAGCCGGAAGGTTTTGTCGATCCTGAGAATGCTAACAAGGTATGCAAGCTCCAGCGCTCAATCTATGGGCTGGTGCAAGCATCTCGGAGTTGGAACATTCGCTTTGATGAGGTGATCAAAGCGTTTGGGTTTACACAGACTTGGGGAGAAGCTTGTATTTACAAGAAAGTGAGTGGGAGCTCTGTAGCATTTCTCATATTATATGTGGATGATATATTGCTGATGGGAAATGATGTAGAACTCTTGGAAAGCATAAAGGCCTACTTGAATAAGTGTTTTTCAATGAAGGGCCTTAGAGATAGATCAAGACGCCTCATTGGTCTTTCACAAAGCACATACCTTGACAAGATATTGAAGAAATTCAATATGGATCAGTCCAAGAAAGGGTTCTTGCCTGTATTGCAAGGTATGAGATTGAGCACGGCTCAATGCCCGACTGATGTCTACACACGCTTCTACTCTTGTAGACTATGTTGGGCCTCCAAGCGCAGAGGTTTGTAGGACACTAGCAATTTCCCTCAAGTGGATGACCTAAGGTTTATCGAACTCAGGGAAGTAGAGGTTGAAGATGGTCTCTCTCAAGCAACCCTGGAACTAAGATACAAGAAGTCTCTTGTGTCCCCAACACACCTAATACAACTAGGAGTTGTATAGGTGCACTAGTTCGGCGAAGAGATGTTAAATGGCAAGTGATATGGATGGCAAAACAAAGTAATATAAATCTGTAATAAAAAGTGCAGCAAGCAAACAAGTGGTAAACGTGAGCACAAATGGTATTGCCATGGTGGAAACAAGGCCTAGGGTTCATACTTTCACTAGTGGCAACTCCCAACAACATTAACATAATCGAATCACATGATATTTCCCATAAAACATGCAATGGAGACGCACCCGAAGGTCATTCCTTCGTGGTCAAGAGAGGACGAGAATTATGTAGGGCTACAAAAGCACACCTCAAAGTTCGTAGTTCTCAATCTAAGGATTTCCCAATGTCACCGCGGCCATCCAAAGAGAGTCCCGCAATCACCACAACATATCTAAAGGATAGTCAAAGACAAGCACCAAGAGACTCTCAATCTTCAATCAACACACAAGAGAGGAAATCACTCATGAAAATATTTTTCTAATCCATGTCCAATAGACCGCTGTCACCTTGGTCTCGGGGATTATACTAGATAAAGACAAGTGAGTACATCAATCCAATACATAGAGGAAGGGGAAATATCATGGGATCACCCTAGATTAACATAGCCTATGATCACAACGAAGATCACATCATGGGAGAGAGAGATAACCACATAGCTACACGTACGAGCCCTCGGCCCCGGAGAAGACTACTCACACATGGACATGGTGAGGAGGAGGTTGATGATGGTGTTGATGGAGAGGTGCAGCCCCGCGAGGAGGCGGCGGCCGGCGGCGGCCACGGAGGCGGCGGCGGCGAGGAGGAGACGGCGGCGGCCCTAGGGGGCGGCGGCGGCCCTTGGGGGCGGCGGCGGCCCTAGGGGCAGCGGCGGCCCTAGGGGCAGCGGCTCCTTGGCCCCCCTTCTTCCTTGTGGATGGTGCTTCAATGGTGCTGGTCCTCCCCTCCAAGACGGCGGCTTGGCAGGAGGAAAATTCGTGGCCCTTGGTGACCTAGGTTTTCTCTCTTTATATAGACTCTCGGATTCCCGTCATCAGATTTTGGGCCTCAGTAAAACGGTCAAAACTCGGCCGTCCGGACTCCGATTTGGACGAATGTTATCTCCAGGAGCATCGCCTCTAAATTCCCCACAACTTTCGCAACTAGAATTTTTCCGTTTGATGTCGTCTTCGGGCCGGAACGTGACCATCTTTAAAAAACGTTCTCAGACAGATTTCAGGAAAGTCAGAGTCCTATTCCAATACGACTCCTTTTGCGTTTTTGTCAATTTCCAAGTAATTCCTACACAATAAAGTGTAAAACAAGAACATTGTGCACTTTTGCAACCATTAGTAGGTTAGTCCAAATATGATCAAAAGTGTATGGAAGTGTATAAATATCATAGCAATATCACACAAAAAAAGCATGGATCAAGCAGAAATTATAGATACGTTTTGGACGTATCAACATCCCCAAGCTTAATTCCTGCTCGTCCTCGAGTAGGTAAATGATAACAAGCATAATTTCTGTGGTGACATGCTATTAACCATATAGGACTTTTTCATAGTCATATGACAAAAGCTTACTGAGACAATGAATCAATAGTAATTAAGTTGTCTCATGAGAAAATCACAAAGAACTGAAAGTTTTACAATATGATATTGAAACATGAAATAGATTCGTAATGAACATGATGTGCAAATATGATAAAATGATATCTAGCTTGCCCCCTTTAGTAAAGCAAAACATAAATGCAGGGGCACCTCCAAGGTTTAAGTGATGACTAGATACAATGATTTCAAAATAAACGATATCACAATCATGCAAAAGACAATGCTACTTTGGGACAATGCACATTACACTCAGAACGACAATCATGCTCTCAGTAGTTGGTGCTTTTAAAAGAAGGTGGAGACTCTCGAACCGTGGCTTTTGTTGGCAAGGTTGAAAACCCGTAATCGGAAACAAAGACAAAACATGTACCAGAGCTCTTGGTTTTAAAAATACAGGTAATAATTTTTTTAGATCATGCATGTTTCGTCAACGAATGCTAGCAGACAACTCAATCACTTCTTGAGATGGACAAGTTTCGAGGAACGGCTCCCGCATGAGGACGATCACATCCTCTTAATCTCCTTTGTTTATCACTGCCAAAGTTTTCTGATTTCTCATGAACAAAGCGTGAAGGAGGGTTTGTTTGTTATATTATCCTTTTGAGCCAGGCGCACTCAATGCCAGTTCCTTCTCGTATTATGGGTTTGCACATTATACATGCAATCCCGGGGTGAAGCTTGTCCAACTTAAAAAGATTATGAATTAACTACTACTTCCTCATGGACTTACAACAGAGGCACAAAATAAGAATGCTTTTTCTTTGAATAATTTCGAGATGGCACATGCAAGTCTCCGTTAGGAATGGCAGGTAAATACCATGTAGGAAGGTATGGTGGACTCATATGGCATAACTGGATTAAAGGATGTGGATGCACAAGCAGTCAGTCCGCTTAGTACAGGCGAAGGTTAGCAAAAGACTGGGAGCGACCAACTAAGAGAGCAATGACGGTCATAATCATGCAGGGCGACAAAGCAACATTGAATCAGGCATGGAAGTTATATCGCTACTCAGAAACAAAAGATCATCAAGGCTTGACAGACTTTCTTTACAGTCTTAAATATGCGTGAGCATACGCCAAGTCAATCAAAATAAATTCTTTGAAGGAAGATATTACTAAACCATACCACATCATAGGCAAACAAATCATGTTGGTACTCCAATAACACATTGGGAACCCCCCAGCTATTTGAGACTAACCATAAGAAAACATGAACTACTAAGCGCCATTATGCACGTAGCATCTTTATCATAGACATATCAACCAATGCAACGGAAGCAAACTCTCTTAATAAGATAAACATGATAACTAAAGAGAGTTCAAGCAACCAACTAAACAAAAGCTCTTTAAAAAGATAAGCATGAAAGTTAAGAGCTAAGCATGATAGTAGCTATTAAAAGACAAAGAACACACACAGCAAAGATAGACATGCAAACTCTATGTTATATTCTAGGTAGAAGTGGAGCGTGTTTCTCTCCCACACAAAGAAAGCTGAGTTCCAACTCGTTATGAAAAGCTAAAGAAAACTAAAAGGAAAACTAAATCAAGACGCTCCAAGCATAGCACATAACACATGAAGTGATTAAAATATAGTGGAACGAAGGACGAACTGATAATGTTGACGGAGAAGGGGATGCACGGGGGCATCCCCAAGATTAGACGCTTGAGTCTCCTTGAATATTTCTTGGGGGTGCATGGGGGCATCCCCAAGCTTGAGCGTTTGACACTCCTGAATCTTTTTATCATCTTCCCTCTCACACTTGAAAACTCCCTTCATACATAACTCATCATAATCTGATTAGCGAGGTTAGTACCCATAATAAAATAATTGTTCCTTGCTGGAAATAAAGATATTCTTGAAGTTCTACCGTTTCTCAAGATTGCCAAAAGGTTTTTGCAAAGAAAAAGCAAGCTCTAGGTTTGCAAAATGAAGGAAAGGCAAAACAGGACAGAATCTGTGAAAAACAGAACAGCAGGTAGTAAATGATTTTCCGGGGCACTTCTGCAACTCTAATAAAAAAACTCAAAACAGATGCATGAAGGACAATTATATAGAGCACGCTGTCGAAAAAATTCAGACCAAAAAGATGATCTGGTGATTTTATACGAATTTTTCTATCCAAGGACAGAATCTGTTTCCTGGACAGCACGTCACAACTTTTGAACTTTCTTGCAATCAGAGGCTAAACTTGGCACAAAGCTGAAAAATAAAGATACAATGATGTTGCTACAGTAGTAACAAACATCAAGACCACTAAAACTGAAAGTAAACATAACAAGGGTTGTCTCCCTAGAGCTCTTTCTTTATAGCCATAAAGATAGGCTTAAGACTTTAATGATGCTCTCGTAGGAATAAGAGCTGAAGAACAAAAGAGAGCATCAAGAAGCAAATACCAAACACATTTAAGCCTAACATGCTTCCTATGCATAGGAATATTGCAATAGAATAATTCATTGAAGCACAAAGCAACTAGCATAGGAAGACAAAACAAGCATAACTTCAAAATATTCACCATAAAGAGAGGAAACTTCTTATTATTAAGATATTTAGAACCAAGTCTCCCTATCTCATTATAAATTTCAGTGGCATCATGGATGAACTCAACAATATAAGCATCACATAAACATTGTCACCATGATCCACATGCAAAAAGGTACTCTTACTCTCCACATAAGCATAATCTTTCTCATTGGTAATAGTGGGAGTAGGACTATCATAAACCACTTGAACACTATAGATTAATTGTGTAGTAGGAGGGTGGTGTTCAACAAGGGAGTAATGCCCTCCATGATTATGACAAGTTTCATAAGGATAATTTCTCCTTATGTCATAGGTACCTTTATAATCACTATAGGTTGGAGTTATAACATCATCATGGTAGAGAAGAGCATTATCATTGCTAGCAACTATATTTGTAAACATGTTGTCTTTATTCTTACTAGCAAAAGAATGATAAATTATCACATCACTAGTGGGTAAAGGATTTGCAATCCTATCATCCCCAAGCTTAGAGCTTCCCATATCATCACTTTCAGAGTTGGTACCAAAAAGATTTTCAAGATCATAAGTAGCATTATCATCATTTTCCCAATCACAATAAGTAACATGCATATCATAATCAAAATCATCTTCAATAGTACCTACGGACGTATCATCAAGATGATAATTAAGGCAATAAACTTCACCATCTTCTTTAAACTTACAATCGTTAGGATAAAAGTTGATGGGAGGAATATGCTCAGGCCAGGTTGATACCCATTCTTCTTCTTTCTTGCTCCTCTTCCTCCTCCTCTTCTTTTTCTTCTTCTTAACCTTAGGAGGGAGTGGTTGGAGATGAAGCTTCTCCACATATCCTGGTTTATCATTAGAAACAATAGGGGAAACTTGGGAGAAACTCTCCTTTTTATTAGCAGAAATATAAGAGACATTTCTATACTTTGGTAAAGTTCCCTCCTTTATAATCTTACCTATGTAATCATTTTCATGGAAATTAACAACACAATAGAGATGGCAATTTTGCAAAGTGTTTTTTATTCCTATGGCATTAACATCTAGCCATGAAGTCTTTTCTGATAACTCTTCACACATCAAAAATAACATAAGCTCATCATAAAGATCAGAGGTGATCATGTTATCACACAACCGGTTAACAATTATGTTTTGAAAGTTCATGCATTGAAAATTAAAGTGACCCTCTATACGGCAAAGTTCACAAGTAAAAGGATAAAGGTCACACAATTCTCTAGCAATTTCATTTAAATCTCTGACCCAAGTGATTGTTCTTTCATGCTTATGTTGCTTACAATACTTCTCTTCTTCAATCATAGGCCTTTCACAAGGTCTATCCACTCCACAAAAATTAACATGCTTATATAAAACTTCATTTTTAGGAATTGGATCATGCATGTTGCAATCATCATGAACAATTTCATTTTCCTTGCAAGTCTCTTTAAAAGGTTTATGATACTTGATCCAATCCTCCTTAGGCATATTAAGATGTGAAGCAAAAGATTTGAGGAAATCAACAAGGAGTTGAGAATCAAGCCCAAACTTAGCACTAAACTTATTAAAACTTGTAGTTTCAACAAAGGACTTAATGCAATCATACTCATAAATTATACCTGACTCTTTACCTTTGTCGATCTCCCAATCTTCAGTGTTGCGTTGAATTCTTTCAAGGAGTTCCCATTTAGCATCAATCTTTTTGTTTGTGAAAGAACCCATAGAGGAAGCGTCGAGCAAATCTTTATTCTGTCGAGAAAGCATCGTATAGAAATTAGTAATAATCATATCTTTGGGGAGCCCATGGTTAGGACATTTTAGCATTAACGTTTTCAGTCTCCCCCAAGCTTGAGCTATGCTCTCTCCGTCACGAGGATAAAAATTATAAACATAATTCCTATTCTCATGGACTTCATGAAGAGGATAAAACTTGGAGTAAAAGAGAGACTGGATCTCTTCCCACTCCAGCAGGTGAGAGTCATTTAGTAGCCTATACCATTCCAATGCTTTTCCTTTCAGTGACAAGGCAAATAATTTCCTCATGACAAACTCCCTTGATACACCTGCAAGCTTAAATAATGAACATAGTTGTGACAGATATAACAAGTGTTCACCGGGATGTCTGTCTCCTGCATAACGATCAGCCAAAACATAATCGATAATACCAGCTGGTATTTTATAGGGCACAATTTCAGTAGGGGGAGGAGCAACCACCACAGGTGTGGTGTGTCTTCCCCCAAGCAACGATCCAATAGCAAGGTTGTCCATAAGCATAACTAGTGAAATAAAAACAAGAAACAAAAAGATTTAATTGCAAGATCTAAAGATATACCTTCAAGCGCTCACCTCCCCGGCAACGACGCCAGAAATAGCTTGATGTCTACACACGCTTCTACTCTTGTAGACTATGTTGGGCCTCCAAGCGCAGAGGTTTGTAGGACAATAGCAATTTCCCTCAAGTGGATGACCTAAGGTTTATCGAACTCAGGGAAGTAGAGGTTGAAGATGGTCTCTCTCAAGCAACCCTGCAACTAAGATACAAGAAGTCTCTTGTGTCCCCAACACACCTAATACAACTAGGAGTTGTATAGGTGCACTAGTTCGGCGAAGAGATGTTAAATGGCAAGTGATATGGATGGCAAAACAAAGTAATATAAATCTGTAATAAAAAGTGCAGCAAGCAAACAAGTGGTAAACGTGAGCACAAATGGTATTGCCATGGTGGAAACAAGGCCTAGGGTTCATACTTTCACTAGTGGCAACTCCCAACAACATTAACATAATCGAATCACATGATATTTCCCATAAAACATGCAATGGAGACGCACCCGAAGGTCATTCCTTCGTGGTCAAGAGAGGACGAGAATTATGTAGGGCTACAAAAGCACACCTCAAAGTTCGTAGTTCTCAATCTAAGGATTTCCCAATGTCACCGCGGCCATCCAAAGAGAGTCCCACAATCACCACAACATATCTAAAGGATAGTCAAAGACAAGCACCAAGAGACTCTCAATCTTCAATCAACACACAAGAGAGGAAATCACTCATGAAAATATTTTTCTAATCCATGTCCAATAGACGCTTTCACCTTGGTCTCGGGGATTATACTAGATAAAGACAAGTGAGTACATCAATCCAATACATAGAGGAAGGGGAAATATCATGGGATCACCCTAGATTAACATAGCCTATGATCACAACGAAGATCACATCATGGGAGAGAGAGATAACCACATAGCTACACGTACGAGCCCTCGGCCCCGGAGAAGACTACTCACACATGGACATGGTGAGGAGGAGGTTGATGATGGTGTTGATGGAGAGGTGCAGCCCCGCGAGGAGGCGGCGGCGGCGAGGAGGAGACGGCGGCGGCCCTAGGGGGCGGCGGCGGCCCTTGGGGGCGGCGGCGGCCCTAGGGGCAGCGGCTCCTTGGCCCCCCTTCTTCCTTGTGGATGGTGCTGCAATGGTGCTGGTCCTCCCTTCCAAGACGGCGGCTTGGGAGGAGGAAAATTCGTGTCCCTTGGTGACCTAGGTTTCTCTCTTTATATAGACTCTCGGATTCCCGTCATCAGATTTTGGGCCTCAGTAAAACGGTCTAAACTCGGCTGTCCGGACTCCGATTTGGACGAATTTTATATCCAGAAGCATCGCCTCGAAATTTCCCACAACTTTCGCTACTAGACTTTTTCCGTTTGACGTCGTCTTCGGGCCGGAACGTGACCATCTTTAAAAAACGTTCTCAGACAGATTTCAGGAAAGTCAGAGTCCTACTCCAATACGACTTCTTTTGCGTTTTTGTCAATTTCCAAGTAATTCCTACACAATAAAGTGTAAAACAAGAACATTGTGCACTTTTGCAACCATTAGTAGGTTAGTCCAAATATGATCAAAAGTGTATGGAAGTGTATAAATATCATAGCAATATCACACAAAAAAAGCATGGAGCAAGCAGAAATTATAAATACGTTTTGGACGTATCACCGACCACGGCAGAAGATAGAGAAAAGATGAGTGTCATCCCCTATGCCTCAACCATAGGTTCTATTATGTATGTCATGCTGTGTACCAGACATAATGTGAACCTTGCCATAAGTTTGGTGGGGAGGTACCAAAGTGATCCCGGTATGGAACACTAGACAACGGTCAAGAACATCCTGAATTACGTGAAAAGGACTAAGGATATGTTTCTCGTTTATGTAGGTGACGAAGAGCTCGTCGTAAAGGGTTACGTCGATGCTAGCTTCGACGCAGATCTGGATGACTTCAAGTCACAAACCGGATACATGTATATTTTGAATGGTGGGGCAGTCAGCTGGTGCAGTTGCAAGAAAAGCGTCGTGGCGGCATCTACATGTGAAGCGGAGTACATAGCTGCTTCCGAAGCAGCGCAGGAAGGAGTCTGGATGAAGGAGTTCATCACCGACCTAGGAGTTATTCCAAGTGCGTCGGGCCCGATGACTCTCTTCTGTGACAACACTGGAGCTATTGCCATTGCAAGGAGCCCAGGTTTCACAAGAAGACCAAACACACCAAGCGCCGTTTCAACTCCATCCGGAATTATATTCAAGATGGAGACATATATATTTGTAAAGCGCATACGGATATGAATGTCGCAGATCCGTTGACTAAACCTCTTGCACGAGCAAAACATGATCAACACCAGAACTCTATGGGTGTTCGATTCATCACAATGTAACTAGATTATTGACTCTAGTGCAAGTGGGAGACTGTTGGAAATATGCCCTAGAGGCAATAATAAAATGGTTATTATTATATTTCCTTGTTCATGATCATTGTCTATTGTTCATGCTTTAATTGTATTATCCGGAAACAGTAATGCATGTGTGAATACATAGACCACAACGTGTCCCTAGTAAACCTCTAGTTGACTAGCTCGTTGATCAACAGATGGTTACGGTTTCCTGACCATGAACATTGAATGTCATTGATAACGAGATCACATCATTAGGAGAATGATGTGATGGACAAGACCCAATCCTAAGCCTAGCACAAGATCGTGTAGTTCCTATGCTAAAGCTTTTCCAATGTCAAGTATCCTTTCCTTAGACCATGAGGTTGTGCAACTCCCGGATACCGTAGGAATACTTTGGGTGTGCCAAACGTCACACCGTAACTCGATGGCTATAAAGATACACTACGGGTATCTCCAAAAGCATCTGTTGGGTTGGCACGAACTGAGACTGGGATTTGTCACTCCGTATGACGGAGAGGTATCTCTGGGCCCACTCGGTAAGACATCATCATAATGAGCTCAATGTGACTAAGGGGTTGGTCACGGGATGATGTGTTACGGAACGAGTAAAGAGACTTGCCATGACGAGATTGAACAAGGTATCGGTATACCGACGATCGAATCTCGGGCAAGTACTATACCGATAGAGAAAGGGAATCGTATAAGGGATTGATTGAATCCTTGACATCGTGGTTCATCCGATGAGATCATCATGGATCATGTGGGAGCCAACATGGGTATCCAAATCCTGCTGTTGGTTATTGACCGGAGAG
Organism: Secale cereale; assembly: GCA_902687465.1. Taxonomy (NCBI): domain Eukaryota; kingdom Viridiplantae; phylum Streptophyta; class Magnoliopsida; order Poales; family Poaceae; genus Secale; species Secale cereale. The sequence continues at coordinate 638,627,436 of LR738713.1, read as the reverse complement.
TCGTCTCGGTCATGTCTGCGTGTCTCCCGAACCTGTAGGGTCTACACACTTAAGGTTCGGTGACGCTAGGGTTGTAGAGATATAAGTATGCGGTAACCCAAAAGTTGTTCGGAGTCCCGGATGTGATCCCGGACGTCACGAGGAGTTCCGGAATGGTCCGGAGGTAAAGATTTATATATAGGAAGCCCAGTTTTGGCCACCGGGAAAGTTTCGGGGGTCACCGGTATTGTACCGGGACCACCGGAAGGGTCCTGGGGGTCCATCGGGTGGGGCCACCTATCCCGGAGGGCCCCATGGGCTGAAAGGGGAAGGAAACCAGCCTCTGGTGGGCTGGTGCGCCCCCCTTGGGCCTCCGCCTGCGCCAAGGGTTGGAAACCCTAGGGGTGGGGGGCGCCCCACCTGACTTGGGGGGCAAGTCACCCCCCCTGGCCACCGCCCCCCTTGAGATTGGATCTCTAGGGGCCGGCGCCCCCCCAGGGCCCCTATATATAGTGGGGGGAGGGAGGGCAGCCGCACCCTAAGCCCTGGCGCCTCCCTCTCCCTCCCGTGACACCTCTTCCTCCAGTTGCGCTTGGCGAAGCCGTGCTGGAATCCCGCTGCTTCCACCACCACGCCGTCGTCCTGCTGGATCTCCATCAACCTCTCCTCCCCCCTTGCTGGATCAAGAAGGAGGATACATTTCCGCTTCGTACGTGTGTTGAACACGGAGGTGCCATCCGTTCGGCGCTAGGTCATCGGTGATTTGGATCACGACGAGTACGACTCCATCAACTCCGTTCTCTTGAACGCTTCCGTGCACGATCTACAAGGGTATGTAGATGCACTCCCCTCTCCATCGTTGCTTGATGACTCCATAGATTGATCTTGGTGATGCGTAGAAAATTTTAAAATTTTGCTACGTTCCCCAACAGGTCAACCTACAACAACCATCACACGCAGTAGCACAATAATACATTTCAGCAGCTTCACTGCTTCAAACCCTAAATTCAACAGTGCCATCATCAACATCATCATTTCATCCTTCTTCGTCTCCTTCCCTACCTCCTTCTTCCTTTTCTTATTCTTCAACATGGTGGCTGATAACCCACAAGTGTAGGGGATCGCAACAGTTTTCGAGGGTAAAGTATTAAACCCAAATTTGTTGATTCGACACAAGGGGATCCAAAGAATACTCTTAAGTATTAACAGCTGAGTTGTCAATTCAACCACACCTGGAAACTTAGTATCTGCAGCAAGATAGTTTAGTAGCAAAGTAATATGATAGTGGCGGTAGCAGCAATAAAAGTAAAGATAGTGTTTTTGTAGTTTTTGTGATAATAGCAATGGGAAAGTAAATAAGCAACTGGCAATATAGGTAAAGCTCGTAGGCATTGGATCGGTGATGGGAAATTACGTCACATGCAATTCATCATGTAGAAGTTATAACCTAGGGTGACACGGAACTAGCTCCAGTTCATTAATGCAATGTAGGCATGTATTCCGAATATAGTCATACGTGCTTATGGAAAAGAACTTGCATGACATCTTTTGTCCTACCCTCCCGTGGCAGCGGGGTCCTATTGGAAACTAAGGGATATTAAGGCCTCCTTTTAATAGAGTATTGATGTCTACTACGCACCCTTCTTCTTGTAGACGTTGTTGGGCCTCCAAGTACAGAGGTTTGTAGGACAGTAGCAAATTTCCCTCAAGTGGATGACCTAAGGTTTATCAATCCGTGGGAGGCGTAGGATGAAGATGGTCTCTCTCAAGCAACCATGCAACCAAAAAACAAAGAGTCTCTTGTGTCCCCAACACACCCAATACAATGGTAAATTGTATAGGTGCACTAGTCCGGCGAAGAGATGGTGATACAAGTGCAATATGGATGGTAGATATAGGTTTTTGTAAACTGAAAATATAAAAACAGCAAGGTAGCAAGTGGTAAACGTGAGCATAAACGGTGTTGCAATGATAGTAGAGAAGGCCTAGGGTTCATACTTTCACTAGTGCAAGTTCTCTCAACAAGGATAACATAATTGGATCATATTACTAGCCCTCAACATGCAACAAAGAGTCACTCCAAAGTAACTAATAGCGGAGAACAAATGAAGAGATTATGGTAGGGTATGAAACCACCTCAAAGCTAGTCTTTCTGATCGATGTATTCAAGAGTTCGTAGTAACGTTCAATCTATCATAGAGTTCGTACTAGAATAACACCTTAAGACACAAATCAATCAAAACCCTAATGTCACCTAGATACTCCATTGTCACCTCAAGTATCCATGGGCATGATTATACGATATGCATCACACAATCTCAGAAACATCTATTCAACCAACACATAGAACTTCAAAGAGTGCCCCAAAGTTTCTATCGGAGAGTCAAGACGAAAACGTGTGCCAACCCCTATGCATAGATTCCCAAGGTCACGAAACCTGCAAGTTGATCACCAAAACATACATCAAGTGGATCACATGATATCCCATTGTCACCAAAGATAAACACGTGCAAGACATACATCAAGTGTTCTCAAATCCTTAAAGACTCAATCCGATAAGATAACTTCAAAGGGAAAACTCAATCCATTACAAGAGAGTAGAGGGGGAGAAGAAGATCCAACTAGAATAGCAAAGCTCGCGATACATCAAGATCATTCCATCTCAAGAACACGAGAGAGAGATCAAACACGTAGCTACTGATACATACCATCAGCCCCGAGGGTGGACTACTCCCTCCTCGTCATGGAGAGCGCCAGGATGATGAAGATAGCCATCGGAGAGGGATTTCCTCCCTCCGGCAGGGTGCCAGAACGGCTGTAGATTGGTTTTCGGTGGCTACAGAGGCTTTCGGCGGCGGAACTCCCGATCTAGGTTAATTTCTGGCGGTTCCAGTATTTATAGGAATTTTTGGAGTCGGGGCCAAGTAAAGGGGAGCTCCGGGCCATCCTCGAGATAGGGAGGCGCGCCCCCCTTCCCAGGGCGGGCCCTCCACCCTTGAGGGCAGCCCGTGGCTCTCCTAGCCCACCTCTTTTGCTTCGGGGGCTTCTTTTGGTCCAGAAAAAATCATAAAAAATTGGCTCGTCAATTGGACTCCGTTTGATATTCCTTTTCTGTAAAACCCTAAAACAGGAGAAAAACAAAAACTGGCACTAGGCTGTGGGTTAATAGGTTAGTCCCAAAAATGATATAAAAGTGAATGATAAAGCCCATTAAACATCCAAGACTTCATAAATAATAGCATGGAACAATCAAAAATTATAGATACGTTGGAGACGTATCAAGCATCCCCAAGCTTAATTCCTGCTCGTCCTCGAGTAGTAAATGATAAAGAAAGAATTTTTGATGTGAAATGCTAACCAATATAGATTTTCAATGTAATTCTCTTAATTGTGGCATGAATGTTCAGATCTGAAAGATTCAAGACAAAAGTCTATATTGACATAAGAAATAACAATACTTCAAGCATACTATCAAAGAAATCATGTCTTCTCAAAATACTATGGCTAAAGAAAGTTATCCCTAAAAAATCATATAGTGTTGGCTATGCTCCCTCGTTATCACACAAAAATATTCATATCATGCACAACCCCGATTTCAGCCAAGCACTTATTTTCATACTCTATCTTTTCAAACCTTTCAACTTTCACGCAATACATGAGCGTGAGCCATGGACATAGCACTATGGGTGGAATAGAGGTGGTTGTGGAGAAGACAAAAGGGAGGAAGATAGTCTCACATCGACTAGGCGTATCAACGGGCTATGGAGATGCCCATCAATAGATATCACTGTGAGTGAGTAGGGATTGCCATGCAACGGATGCACTAGAGCTAAATATGAATGAAAGCTCAACAAAAGAAACTAGTGGGTGTGCATCCAACTTGCTTGCTCACAAAGACCTAGGGCATTTGTGGAAGCCCATCGTTGGAATATACAAGGCAAGTTCTATAATGAAAATTCCCACTAGTGTATGAAAGTGACTAAGCATGAGACTCTCTACAATGAAGAACATGGTGCTACTTTGAAGCACAAGTGTGGAAAAGAAGATAGTGGCAATTGTCCCTTTTTTTGGGCCTTTTTTCTTTCTTTCTTTGGCCTTTCTCTTTTTTTTGTGGAGGGGCTTTATAGATTTAGCCTTTCCTCCCATGGGACAATGCTCTAATAATGATGATCATCACACTTTCATTACAACTCGATATTACTACTACAACAACAAAGTATGACTCTATATGAATGCCTCCGGCGGTGTACCGGTATGTGCAATGAAACAAGAGTGACATGTATGAAAAGTTATGCATGGTGGCTTTGCCACAAATACGATGTCAACTACAAGATCATGCAATGGCAATATGACAATATGATGTGTGTCATATAAACGAAACAGTGGAAAGTTGCATGGAAATATATCTCGGAATGGCTATGGAAATGCCATGATAGGTAGGTATGGTGGCTGTTTTGAGAAACAATATGGTGGCTGTTTTGAGGAAGGATATATAGTGGGTTTATGGCACTGACGAAAGTTGCGCGGTACAAGAGAGGCTAGCAATGGTGGAAGGGTGAGAGTGCGTATAATCCATGGACTCAACATTAGTCATAAGAACTCATATATTTATTGCAAAAATCTACGAGTCATCAAAACAAAGCAATCGACGCATGCTCCTAGGGGGGAGGTTGGTAGGATTTAACCATCGCGCGCCCCCGACCTCCACACAAAGGTTGGCACTCTACAAATACCTCATGCTCTAACTTCGTCACATAGCGGTTCACCATACGTGCATGATACGGGAATCACTAACCTTAACACAAGTATTTCTTAATTTCATAATAACTCCACTAGCATGACTCTAATATTACTATCCTCATATCTCAAAACAATTATCAAGCATCCAACATCTCATTCTATTCAATGCACTTAGTGTGATTTTTTTACTACATTGACATTGGATGTCTATCATGTGAAGACTAGTTTCTTTAGCCTAAACACATTACCATGCTGTTTTAATAGACTCTCAAATAGATATAAGTGAAGCATGAGAGTTCAACAATTTCTACAAAATATTATCACCACCGTGCTCTAAAAGATATAAGTGAAGCACTAGAGCGAAAGCTATTCAACTCAAAAGATATAAGTGAAGCACATAGAGTGTTCTAACAATTTCTAGGCCATATTTAACTCTCTCAAATAGGTGTGTCCAGCAAGGATGATTGTGGCAAACTAACAAGCAAAGACTCAAATTATACAAGACGCTCCAAGCAAAACACATAACATGTTGCGAATAAAAATATAGCTCCAAGTATAGTTACCGATGGATGAAGACGAAAGAGGGGATGCCTTCCCGGGGCATCCCCAAGCTTAGGCTTTTGATTATCTTGAATTTACTTGGGGTGCCATGGGCATCCCCAAGCTTAGGCCTTTGCTACTCCTTGTTCCATAGTCCATCAAAGCAATACTCAAAACTTGAAAACTTCACAACACAAAACTTAGACAAAAATTCTCGTGAGCTTCGTTAGTATAAGAAAGCAAACCACTACTCAAAGGTACAGCAATGAATTCATTCTTTGGTTATATTGGTGTTAAAATTACTGTACTCCAACTCCTCTATGGTTCATATCCTCCAATACTACTCATAGATGCATCAGAATAAGCAAACAACACACGAAAAACAGAATATGTCAAAGACAGAACAGTCTGTAGTAATCTGCAGGATTCACCTACTTATGGAACTCCAAAAAATTCAAACTAAATTGTTAAATTTGCGGAATTTGTCGACCAATCATCTGCAAAAAGAATCAACTAAAAAGCACGCTCCAGTAAAATCTGAAGACCACTTTAGCCAGCGCTAACGATTTTGTTTTTCACAGCAAGATCATATAAACTTCACACAAGTCTTCCCAAAGATTCTACTTGGCACAAACACTCATTAAAACATAAAAACACATCTAAACAGAAGCTAGATGCAATATTTATTCCCTAACAGCAGCAAAAACAAAGAATATAAAATTGGGTTGCCTCCCAACAAGCGCTATCGTTTTACGCCCCTAGCTAGGCATAATGATGCTCACATAAAAGATAAGAATTGAAACACAACGGGAGCATCATGAAGCATATGAATAGCACATTTAAGTCTAACCCACTTCCTATGCATAGGGATTTTATGAGAAAACAACTTATGGGAACGATAATCAACTAGCATAGGAACGGAAAACAAGCATAACTTCAAAACTTTAACCACATAGAGAGGAAACTTGATATTATTGCAATATGTAGAGGCATATGATCCTCTCTCATAATAATTTTCAGTTGCATCATGAATGAATTCAACAATATAACTAGCACATAAAGCATTCTTTTCATGATCTACTTGCATAGAAATTTTACTACTCTCCACATAAACGAATTTATTCTCATCAATAGTAGTGGGAGCAAACTCAACAAAATAACTATCATGTGAAGCATAATCCAATTGAAAACTAACATCATGATGACAAGTTTCATGGTTATCATTATTCTTAATAGCATACAAGTCATCACAATAATCATCACAGACAGTAACTTTGTTCTCATAATCAATTGGAACCTCTTCCGAAATAGTGGATTCATCACTAAATAAAGTCATGACCTCTCTAAATCCACTTTCATCAATATAATCATCATAAATAGGAGGCATGCTTTCATCATAATAAATTTGCTCATCAAAACTTGGGGGACTAAAAATATCATCTTCATCAAACGTAGCTTCCCCAAGCTTGTGGCTTTGCATATCATTAGCATCATGGGTATTCAAAGAATTCATACTAACAACTTTGCAATCATGCTCATCATGCACATATTTTATGCCAAGCATTCTATGTAATTCCTCTTCTAGTACTTGAGCACAATTTTCCTTTCCATCATTTTCACGAAAGATATTAAACAGATGAAGCATATGAGGTAACCGTAATTCCTTTTTTTGTAGTTTTCTTTTATAAACGAAACTAGTGATAAAACAAGAAACTAAAAGATTCGATTGCAAGATCTAAAGATATACTTTCAAGCACTAACCTCCCCGGCAACGGCCCCAGAAAAGAGCTGGATGTCTACTACGCACCCTTCTTCTTGTAGACGTTGTTGGGCCTCCAAGTGCAGAGGTTTGTAGGACATTAGCAAATTTCCCTCAAGTGGATGACCTAAGGTTTATCAATCCGTGGGAGGCGTAGATGAAGATGTGATGGGCCTCGAACCCCTCGTTGGTTACCCCAAGTGGAAGGTGTAAGATGCAGTATGTAGAAGTGTTTTCCCTTAGCAAAGATACCAAGGATCGAATCCCCAGAGACTCCTAGGTTCAACAAGTAGGTGTCAATTGCTACGGCGCCAGATTAGTAGCAATCAACGTGGACCTGCACACAGATACAAATAACTTTGCTCCCAACGAGTACAGAGAGGTTGTCAATCCCTCCGGCCTTGTAGTTCACAAAGGATTAAAAGCAATATGATAGTAGTGATAGATAATGTTTTGCAATAGTAAGTAAATAGCGAAAAGTAAATAGCGGGTGTGATCAATGATGGTAATATGGACCGGAGTCTCATGATGTTCACTAGTGATGTCTCTCTCCCAAAAGACGATAAAACAGCTATGTGAGGTAAACAAATTACAGCTGGGCAATTGATAGGACCACGAACGCAAACCAATGCTGACTACATTGCAAGAAAGGTTGAGGTTCAAAGCATGGGTGGTACGCCAAAATAAGTAGACCGAAATCCATCAATATCTACTACTAATCATCCACCTTGAGATATCTATCCAGAACATCTCGCTGGTATTAAGTTGCGAGTCCCACCCATAGTGTAAACTCAATGCAACAGACAACTGCATTAAAAGAACTTTGCGTAAAGTAAACAATCCTTGCACCCGCGGGCACAAGCACCGTTGTTTTCCCCCTTGTGGCAACAGCACATCCCCTAGACTCATGTTTCTGTCACTCAAGCTAGTCATCGAGGGGCATGAACCCACAATCAAGCATAACGTCCCCTCTTGGAGTCACTACCTATTACTCGGCCAAAGCAATAAATAACAACGGAGAACATGCAAGAGTTACTTATGAACATAAATATAAAAGAGGTAGATCAAATATATTACTCAAGATCAATCTGAACATAATCCCATAATCCATCGGATCCTAGCAAACTCAACATAGCAACAGCATAAGGATTACATAGATGCCTCGATCATGTAGGGCAGCTCACGAGGACTAATTAGTGAAGCACAAGAACGGGAGGAGAACATCACATAGATACTGGTCATGGACTCATGGTCCAAGGGAGACTACTCACGAGTCATCCGGGAGGCGTCCATGGTGGTGGAGAAGCTCCCGGTGGTGATCCTCCCCTCCGGCAGGGTGCCGGGAAGAGTTCTCCTGGTGCTCCCGATCTTGGAAGCGGCGGCGGCGGCGGAACAGAGATGGGATCGCGAAAAGAGTTCCTGTTCTGAGGGTTTCGGAGGACCCTTTAAATATATGCCAAAGTAGGGCATCGGGGGAGCTTCGGGGGGCCCAGGCGCCCCCCCCCGGCGCGGCCCAGGGGGGGGGCGCCGCCAGGGCGCCTGGAGCCCTGGTGCCCCCCCCCAGGCTGCCCTTCGGACGCAGAGTTGTTTCCGGAACGCTGATTTTTTATATATTTTTTCTGGATTTTTCTGGGCAGTTCTCGAAACATGAAAACCTGAAATACAAAAACAGCCGAAAACAGAAACTGGCACTGGGGTGCACTGGATTAGTAAGTTAGTCCAAATATGATCAAAAGTGTATGGAAGTGTATGAATATCATAGCAATATCACCCAAAAGTGGCATGGAGCAAGCAGAAATTATAGATACGTTTTGGACGTATCAACATCCCCAAGCTTAATTCCTGCTCGTCCTCGAGTAGGTAAATGATAACAAGAATAATTTCTGTGGTGACATGCTATTAACCATATAGGACTTATTATAGTCATATGACAAAAGCTTATGAGACAATGATTCTATAGTAATTAAGTTGCCTCAAGAGAAAATCACAAATGACTGAAAGTTTTACAACATAAAACTGAAACATCAAAAAGATTTGCAATGAACATGATGTGAAAATATGATAAAGTGATATCTAGCTTTCCCCCTTTAGTGATGCAAAACATAAATGCAGGGGCACCTTCAAGGTTTAAGTGATGACTAGATACAATGATTTCAAAATAATGATATCACAATCATGCAAAAGACAATGCTACTTTGGGACAATGCATATTACACTCAGAATGACAATCATGCTCTCAGTAGTTGGTGCTTCAACATAAAAGTAAAAGAAAGGTTAAGTGCTAGAGCTTTTTATTTTGAAAACATGGAAGCAATTGTGTCAACGGCAGTAGTACTTCATATGTGTCATGTATAAGACATCCTATAAGCTGCAAGCCTCATGCATCGTATACCAATAGTGCTCGCTCCTTGTCCTAATTAGCTCGGATCTCCATGGGTTATCATTGTATTACATATGTGTCGGGGGAAACTGTCCGCCACGAACACCTATGGGACCGGAGCCCCTTGTCTGTGCGGTACGAGGGCGGAGGGAGCACAAAGAGCAGATCGAAGCAGACGCGCGGGCAGTTTTACCCAGGTTCGGGCCGCACGGATGCGTAAAACCCTACTCCTGCTTGGTTGTGTATTGAGTGGGGCGCTCGGGAGCTTGAAGAAGCAGCTACACCGTGCGTGAGAGTAATCTAGGTTTCGAACCCCCTCCTCGTTGTGCATGGGCCTCCTTTTATAGTGCAAGGGGTCACCGACAGGTGTCAACGTAGGAGAAAGGGGTAAAAAAGTAAAAGAGGTGGTAGTTGTAACAGTGCGGGAACAGTGGAGCTACAGTACCGAACAGTGGTCTATACCTACTTTAACAGTGGGGGACAAGGGCATTTAATGCCCGTCGCCGTCGACCCCAAAAGCTCCCGCCTTGGCGTCTCCGTCCGCCACGGCGACGGATTTATCGCCGTGGAGTGCCACCGTGTACCCCAGGCTGCACAGCCATCCGCCACGCGTCCCTGGATAGGTCCCAGGGCGACGCGTGGGCCGATGAGCTGGAGCGCGGGCACACAGCGCAGCCCTCCCGGCAAGCACCTTGCCGGGGCCTTGATCTTGCCGGGCCCGGGAACTTGCCGCTCCCCGGGCCCCTTGCCGGGGCGCGCATAGCGCCGAGGCGATGTCTTCTAGTCTTCCTGGCAAGCTCCTCTCGCCAGGGTCTTGTGTTAGTGAAACAGTCTTGAGCCTGGTACGGCCTTCCCGGCAAGCTCCTCTTGCCGGGGTCTCGATCTTCTGTCTTGTATACTTTGTTTTTGAATGGTTTGATAAGAAGCAGGAAGGTCTCCGGCGAGCACGCAGTGAACCTTGCCGCGGGAAGCTGCAACTGCCCGTGCACAAGTTGGGGTACTGGGGTACCCCTACCTTAGTACACCGACAGGAGCCCCCGGGCCTGGGCCACACACGGTGCCGAGCGCTGTTGGGCCAGGCCCAAAACAGTGCACGGGCACCCGCGGCCCGCGGCGCGCCGAATCCACTTCCATATCCGCCGCACCCCACGGTAACGGCACGCGTCGATTGCGGCGCCGTGGGATGGGACGTGCCCACGATCTCTTAATGGAAAGGGCGAAACGCCCCCCACTCCTCCATAAAAGCAGAGGTAGCGGGCGCGGTTCCCCTCCCTGTGCTCTCATTACGTCGTCTTCTACCTGCAAAAGATTCCTTCTTGCGCTCCGCCTCCATAGCTCCGCCGCCGCCGAGCTCTTCGTCCCCTTCCTTCCGCCGCGCCCGCCATGGCCCCAAAGGCCGACAAGGCGAAAGCGGAGAAATCCAAGAAGGAGAAATCCGAGCAAGCAGCCAAGCTCATCGCTTACCGGAAGCGGCACGTCGTCTTCCCACCGAAGCTCGGCGTGCAAGAACTCTGGAACAAGTATTACTTGTTCTGGTCCAAGGGCACCGACGCGCATCCCCGCACCCGAGCATACCCGGCCGCCGCCAAGGACAACTACCCCGGCGGGTATCATTTCTTCGCTGCCTTTTTCCACTGTGGTCTCTGTCCTCCTTTTTCGAACTTCTTCTGTGATATCATGAATACGTATGGCTTCCATCTGCTTGATTTCACCCCCAACGCCATTCTCACCATGGCTGTTTTCGCACATATGTGCGAAAACTTCATAGGAGTCCACCCCAACGTAGCCCTCTTTAGACACTTTTTCACTCCTAGAGCCGAGGCCGATGCCCCCCTCTCCGGAGGAATTTCTTGGGTCTTTCGTCTCAACAAGAAGGGGTCGTACTTGCCGGGGGAGCTCCGCGGCAAGTGGGAAGAATGGCGAGCGGAGTGGTGCTGGATTGTAGAAGACCAGCCGCAAGCCTTCACTGCGCCGCGCACAACGCCTATCGTGCGCGGCAGAGATTGGAGTGATCTAGACTCCGACGACGTCAAGCTCGACATCGCCCTCGTCCGGATTCTTCGTCTTCGGCTGGCCCGGCTGTCAGTTGCCGAGGTGGGCGCAGATTTCCTCCGCCGGCGCATCGCCCCTCTCCAGGACCGGAAGAGGCCGGCCTGGGAGTACGGCGGCCCGGCAGACATCATGAGGCTGCGCCCCGGGCTTAATTTCAACTTCACCACTCTGGAGCTGCGCGGGATGGTACGGGAACTCTTCAAGTACGACCCGACGCACCCCGAGTGGTTCAGGACTCCCCGGGAAGTGGTGCCGCTCTGCAACAACGCCGCGAGTGACCGGATCCTTGCCATGATGCCGATGTGCGACTCGCATGGCTTGGATCGCTCGTGGATCGCCCCGAAGCCCATCGACGTCCTCAACTTCTACGACAACCTCGTCGAGGTGGCGAGTAACAAGGAGGACCTCAAGCTGCATACGCGGGACACCACCGACCAGGAAATCGCCTACATAGCTTCTCGGGCTGAGGAGGCCGCCGCAGCCGCGGCGGCAGGAGTCTTCGGGTTCTCGCCGGAGGAGGCGGAGGCCGAAGAGGCGTCCACCCAGGCGGAAGAGGCGGAGATCCGCCGATTGTTGAACCTCCCACCCGACGCGCTCGCCGGGGTCCCCTCGTTGAGGCACTCCGGGATCCATGGGATCGCGACGGAGGCCGCGGCAAGGGATGGCACCGCCGGAGGGAGCAGAGGCGCCGCGAGGGGCGGAGGCGCCAAGGGAAAGAGGGCCGCAGCGCTGGATGCTGGGCCCAGCGAGCCGGCCGGGGCAGAGGAGGAGGAGGAGGAGGAGGCCGAAGACTCCGGCGGATCCACGGAGTTATACGCCGACGACCTCTCCTCGTCGGAGAGCTCCCCGCCCCCGGCAAGCCCGAAGGAGTCCCCGGCAAAGCGCCTCCGCAAGACGGCGACGGGGGAAAAGGCGCAAGCGCCCCGGCAACAGCCACCTCGGCGGGCGGCTCCCCGGGGGAGTCAAGCCGCGCCAAGGCCGTCCGGCGCACCAGCCGCAGCGGAGGCGGCCCGTGCGCGGACCACGACGGAGGCGCCCCGCAGGCCGGCAGCGAGCCGGCAGGGGTCTTCTCGGAGCGGAGCAACGGCTCTGCCTGCCCCCCGGGCGCCGGCTGCCACAGGGGCTGGGTCTTCGCAGCCCCCAGCCCCGGTGAGCACCAAGCGCGCGAGGGAGTCTTCGCCTCCCGCTCCTCGCGTCGACGCGCCCACGGTGGAGTATGACTTCTCCGCCCTGAGCGAGGACGACGAGGAGGACCAGGAGTAAGGATCCGAGAGTCTTCATCTTCTTGATTTTTGTCTTGAACTTCTGTTGATGCTGACTCTGTTTACTGTTTTGATTTCAGGACCCTGGCCCATCGCGCAGCGAAGAAGGCCAAGGCGCCCGAGGCCGAGGTCGCGGAGGACTCGGCAGCGGCGGCAACAGAGGGCGCGCCGGAGCCGAGCCTGCCGGACTCTGGCACTGCTCCGATGAGCAGCCCGCAGCGCAGCCCCCAGCGTAAGTCTGGGGTTCTTTCTTTTCGCTTGTTGGGGTACGTCTGAGGTTTTTGATTTTATCTTCATGTTTTGACATCTCTTGTCTTGTTCTGTACAGAGGACGAACCCCAGCGGGAGGAGCGCCCGGAGGCCACAGCTGAGGAGCCGCAGGCCCCGCCATCCCCGCCAAGGCAGAACTCTCCGGCAAGGGAGAGTGCTCCGTCAAGGGCGGGTACTCCGCCAAGGCAGAGTACCCCGCCAAGGACGAGCAGCCCGGCAAGGGCGGCCACCCCGCCAAGGCCAAGTTCCCCGGCGAGGGCGACTACTCCGACGAGGCCGAGCTCCCCGGCGAGGGAGCCCGCCGCTGAGGACGTCCGCCAAGGTAACCTTTGTAACTTGTCTTCTTGGCTTGTCTCTTTTTTTGGATATTTGCTTGAGTCTTGAATTTCTTTGTCTTCTTCTTCTTTCTAGATCTTCCTCCTCCCGCGCCCATGGAGACGGAGGTGATTATCCTCGAGGAGGAGGACGCGCAGGGCGGCGGCGACGCTCCAGTCGTCGAGGAAGTGGGCGGGGCCGCCGAGCCGGCCGCGCAAGAGACTGCTCCGGCTGCGGACGCAGCGGCCGGGGAGGGGGACGGTGGCCGCACCGCCGACCCGGAGGTGGCGGGAGCATCGGATGCTGCACCGGCCACCGGTCCCTCCGCCGGCGAGGAGCAAAGGTTCTATCTCGAGGCCCCCAATGGCGTCTTCATCCAGATGCCGTGGGGGTCCTCGTCGCGAGCTCCTGCGGAGGGCGAGGCGTTCGACGGAGAGGTCCTCGCCTCCGCAGGCCTGAAAATCGTCCAGGCGCCCGGTGGAGGTGAGGGGCCCGAGGAGGAGCGATTGCTTCATCAGCTCCTGGCCCTTTACCGGGCCAGGCAAGCAAAGCTCGCTTCCCGGGAGGCTCTTGCCGCCAAGGCCGCGGCAGAGATGGAGAAGCGTGCGGCGGTGCTCAGCGCCGCCAATCAGGCTGCCCTCCGCCAGGTGGCGGAGGAGCGTGAGCGTCTCGCCGGCGAGTACCAAGAGTGGGTACTTGAGAGGGCCGAAGCCGATGAACAGCAGCGTCTCGCCGGGGTGGAGATGTCCCGGCGAGAGGGAGAGCTCGCGCAGCGGAAGGTTGAGCTGGATTCTCATGAAGAAGACCTTGCCGCTCGCGAGGCTGCCCTTGGCGGGGAGCTGAAGGAGGCGAAGGCCGCCGCGGTTGCCGCGGAGGACGCCAAGAAGGAGCTCGCCGCCAAGGTCGAACAACTGGAGAAGGCGATGAAGGTGAGCGCCGAGAAGGTTGCCGCGCTCATCCTGGAGCGCGAGAAGGATGCTCACACAAACTCAGAGCTCCAGGTGAGTTTATCCAAGAGGGGTGACGAGCTGAAGGCCGCCAAGGATTCCATTGAAGACTTGGAGCTGAAGGTCACCACCCTGAAGGAATCGCTTGACGCTGCCCGGGCCCAGGAGACCAAGTTGAAGGATGAGCTCCGCAAGGAGCGAACCTTGGTGGAGAGCGTCAACAAGGCCTCCGAGCTCTTCCGGCAGACTATCGAGGTGTGGACCGAAGAGCTGGTTTCTTCTGCGTCCAATATTGACCAGGAGTTGCTGGCGTTGAAGGTCGAACATCTTATCTACTCGCCGGATCCAGATCTCCCGCACAGCGCCAAGCTCAGCCTCTTCTTCAGAGGCGTCGCTCCGGCTCTTGCAGGTCTCCGGAACCGCATCCCCGCGCAGCTGGCCGAGGAGTCGCGCCGGCTCTGCGCGGGAACTCTGGAGCGGGTGTTGACGAAGATCGTGTACCGCAACCCGGGGATCAATCTCACGAACGTTCTTCGCACCCTGCCGGCAGATGCAGACACGGAGGCCCTGAAGGAGCAGGTCGGCCACATCATCGCCAAGGTAGCAAAGCTTGGCAGGAAGGAAGGCGACCGCGTAGACTAGGGCTCCATTTATCTTTATCTTTTTGTTGCTGCACATTAAGTTATGAACTCATTAGTCCATTGCGACAAGTTATCCTTGTAAGATATTTGCTTTACTTCAATCAATCAGTGCAATGTTATCTTCCTTGTTCCAATCTTTGACTTTGTATGTTTTTCACCCTATGCTCCCGGGGAGCTTGCCGGCAAGGGGCCCTTGTCGCGAGCGCTGAGTGTTGAACTCTAAGCAGCCTGCTGGCCAAGGTCCTCGCCGGCAAGCAACCTTGCCGCAGCTGGTCGCAACGCACTTAGCTTGCTGAGCGTACTCGGAAACGAAGCAAGGGCGCGACACTTGTCGCAGCTCACTTAAATCGTTGAGTGGACTCGAAAACAAGATAAGGGTGCGGCAAGCTACGGGTAGGTTCCTCCGCGCACAGGTTTTCCATACAAAGTGTGATCGTTCAAGGAAAACAACCAAAATTTAAAATTTGAACTGGTCAAATTCTAACAACTTATCTTTCATATGCTGCTTGCTCATATTGTTTATTCTCCGGTAAGGCTTCTCTTACTTGAACAGCACTTAGTTCCTCCTCCATCTCCTTCCCCCCCGGCAAACTTGTGCGCGAGGAACGTTCCTTCTGCTTAAGAGAAAAGGAAAGGGAGAGGGAAACAAGCATATTGCCTTTCGGCGTAATAGTGCTTACCGTATGTCTGAGTGTTGCATCAAATGCCAAACAGAACATGCAAATAGCAAAGAGAAGCATGCAAAAGGCAATCGATGCGAAAAACACGAAAACTTTACTGATGCACGGGGTCTGCGCCCGGCTTTGTACAAAGGGTTACATGCAACAGCGGCAAGGCTTGTACAAAAGGTGGTTGCCGGAGCGGATCACGGCAACCGCGCCTTAGGGGTGAAACTTGCGAAGATGCTCTATGTTCCAGGAGTTGCTCACCGGTAAGCCTTCTTCGGTCTCGAGGCGGACAGCGCCGGGCCTCGTAACTCGTCTCACCCGATAAGGGCCTTCCCACTTCGGCGTCAACTTGTTGGAATTCTTGGCGGACTGAACACGCCGAAGAACAAGGTCGCCTTCCTCGAGACTCCTGGCCTTGACTTTGCGGCTATGGTAGCGGCGCAAAGCTTGCTGGTATCGAGCAGCTCGTACAGCAGCCTGGAGACGTCCCTCCTCAAGGAGCAACGCGTCATCTTGCCGCAGTTGCTCTTGCTCGAGCTCATCATAAGCGAGTACTCGAGGAGATCCGTATACGAGTTCCGTGGGGAGAACTGCCTCTGCTCCATAAACTAGAGCAAAAGGTGTCTGCCCGGTGGCCCGACTTGGTGTCGTTCTGATTGACCAAAGGGCCGCCGGGAGCTCCTCTATCCAATTTCTTCCGCACCTGCGCAGCCTGTCAAAGGTCCTTGTCTTGAGTCCGCGCAGCACTTCAGCATTCGCCCTCTCCGCTTGGCCGTTGCTCCTCGGGTGAGCAACAGAAGCGAAACAGACCTTGGCGCCAAGGTCTTGGACGTACTGCATGAAGGTGCGACTAGTGAATTGCGTACCGTTGTCGGTGATGATCCTGTTAGGGATCCCGAAACGGCAAACAATCGACCTGAAGAACCTGACTGCTGACTGTGCTGTCACCTTTCTCACTGGCTCCACTTCTGGCCACTTTGTGAACTTGTCGATTGCAACGTACAAGTACTCAAAGCCCCCGACAACACGAGGGAAAGGGCCGAGGATATCGAGCCCCCAGACCGAGAAGGGCCATGACAAAGGGATTGTTTGGAGAGCTTGAGCTGGCTGGTGGATTTGCTTTGCATGGAACTGGCACGCTTCACACTTGGTTACTAGTGCAGTTGCATCTTGGAGGGCTTCTTGCCAAAAGAACCCTTGCCGGAAAGCTTTCCCGGCAAGTGCCCTTGCGCCAATGTGGTGGCCGCATATGCCTCCGTGTATTTCTGCCAACAGCTTCCGTCCATCTTCTCTGGAGATGCATTTCAACCTGACACCGTTGAGTCTTCTTCTGTACAGCTCGTTATCTACAAACTGATACATACTTGACTGCCTGGTTATCTTCTCTATCTCTTGAGGGTCGTCGGGAAGTTCTCCGGTTTGCAGAAAACGGACGATCTGCTGCGCCC
This sequence comes from Secale cereale, assembly GCA_902687465.1. Taxonomy (NCBI): domain Eukaryota; kingdom Viridiplantae; phylum Streptophyta; class Magnoliopsida; order Poales; family Poaceae; genus Secale; species Secale cereale. The sequence goes on along the minus strand of LR738713.1, from coordinate 638,610,435 downwards.
ATGCCGGAGCCCGAGGCTCGACGGCAAGGACTAAAGGCTCGAGGGCCGCTGCGGGAACCTCAGCTTCTTCGGCAAAGACCTCTGGTCCTGCCGGAGCTGACGGTCCCCCGGCAAGCTCGCCGGGGCGAGGCTTGTCGGGAACACTTGCTTCAACTGCACAAGCCCGAGGGCTTGCAGGAGCAAACTGTTCCTCAGCGTTGTTGTTGATCTTGGGAACTTTGGCGGCGGGTTCAGGAAGATCCGCCGGCAAGTAGTCGCCGGAGACCAACTTTCTCTTCTTGGACTGCCCAATTGATGGTGTAACTGATGGCTGAGTCAGCTTGAGTAAGAAGGTCCCTGGTTCCACAGGTAACTTCATCGCGGCGCACTTTGAAAGGCCATCTGCAATCTCATTTTGAGCTCTTGGGACGTGCTCCATCTGCAGACCTTCAAAGTGCTCTTCAAGCTTTCTCACTTCATCGACATATGCTTCCATCAAAGGGCTCTGATAGCTTTTGTTAACTTGTCGGACCACCAACTGAGAATCGCCCCGCACAATCAGCCTTCTGATCCCAAGTTCGGCCGCAATCCTGAGGCCGGCAAGCAAGCCTTCATATTCTGCAGTGTTGTTTGTCGCTTGCTCCCTGGGAAAGTGCATCTGGATAACATATTTGAGGTGCTCTCCGGTGGGCGCGATGAGTACCACGCCGGCACCGGCGCCTTGCAGCGAGAAGGCACCGTCAAAATACATTACCCATTCACTTGTTGCTTCTTGCACGGGTGCACTTGTTTCTTGAACTTCATCTTCTGGTGTTGGGGTCCACTCAGCAATGAATTCTGCCAAAGCTCGGCTCTGTATGGTTGAAGTACTTTCAAACTTGAGTCCAAAGCTTGACAGCTCCAGTGCCCACTCGACGATCCTGCCTGTTGCTTCTGGATTGTGCAATATCCTCTTCAACGGAAAGCGAGTGACCACTGTTATCTCATGGGCTTGGAAGTAGTGGCGCAGCTTCCTCGAGGCCATGAGGAGGCCGAAAAGCAATTTTTGCACACCAGAGTATCTTGATCTAGCTCCCTGGAGAAGGGAACTTACAAAATACACTGGGCGCTGCACCATCTTCTTCCGCACCTCTCCTTGTTCCTGCGCAGAGTCTTCCTTGTCGGGGCCAGAGCTTGTCGGGACAGCCCCCTGCTTGTCGCTAGATTCGCTTGCCGGTGATGCTGACTCCTCGTCGGACTCCCTCTCCGCCACTAACGCAGCACTAACCACCTGGTTGGTTGCCGCTAAGTATAGCAACAACTTTTCCTGTGGTCTAGGTGCGACAAGTGTAGGAGTGGAGGACAGGTACCGTTTCAAATCCTGCAACGCCGCCTCCGCTTCCGGAGTCCACTTCATGGGACCTGCCTTCTTCAAGATTTTGAAGAAAGGTAGGGCGCGTTCTGCGGACTTTGAAATGAACCTACTGAGGGCAGCAACACAACCTGCAAGCCTTCTGACATCCTTGACGCGCTTCGGGGCCTCTATCTGCTCGATGGCTTTGATCTTGTCGGGGTTGGCTTCTATCCCCCTCTGTGATACAAAGAACCCGAGAAGCTTGCCGGAGGGGACTCCGAAGACGCACTTCTCGGGGTTCAGCTTGAGCTGTATCCTGCGCAAGTTCTGAAACGTTTCTTCCAAGTCTTGAATCAGGGTTTCTTTGCTCTTGCTCTTCACCACGATGTCATCCATGTAGGCTTCTATATTCCTGTGGATCTGTGGCTCAAAAGCAGTGTACACTACCCTTGCAAAGGTTGAGCCTGCGTTCTTCAATCCAAATGGCATGCGGATAAAGCAATAAGTGCCACATGGGGTGATAAATGCAGTCTTCTCTTCATCTTCCTTGGCCATGAAAATCTGGTGATAGCCTGAATATGCATCAAGAAAACAGAGTAGCTCACATCCGGCAGTGGAGTCAACGATCTGGTCAATGCGCGGCAAAGGGAAGGGATCCTTGGGACATGCTTTATTGACATCGGTGAAGTCTATACACAGTCTCCACTTCCCGTTGGCCTTGCGCACGACGACTGGGTTTGCCAGCCACGTCGGATGGATCACACCTCTAACTAGGCCTGCTGCCTCTAGTTTCTTGATCTCCTCATTGATGAACTCTTGGCGTTCCACGGCTTGCTTCCTCGCTTTCTGCTTGATGGGCCGCGCATGAGGACAGACAGCAAGCTTGTGCTCAATCACCTTCCTGGGAACGCCGGGGATGTCAGATGGTTGCCAAGCAAACACATCGACATTCGCCCGCAGGAAGGCGACGAGCGCGCTTTCCTATTTGCTGTCAAGGGTGGCACTGATGGTGAAGGTACCACCAGTGCCATCCTCCTTTGCGGACACCTTCTTGGTTGCCGGAGGAGCAGCCATTCCTTTCTTGCTCTTGCCGGTGGAGCTCGATGGAACGTCCTCGACGGCGGCGCAGCACTCCGAAGAGGTGCGGTTACCGGAGTGGGTCCCAGAGCATTTGCCGGACTTGGTCTTCGTCTTCTTCCCCCCGGGAGCTTCAGCGGCAAGAGTATCCTTCTCGGCCGCAGCTGCCGCATCCCGGTAAATCTTGTCGGCGCAGATAAGCGCATCCTTCTTGTCGCTGTGGACAGTGATGACGCTTATCGGCCCCGGCATCTTCAGCACGTTGTAGGCATAGTGGGAAGCTGCCATGAACTTGGCGAGGGCGGGACGGCCGAGTATTCCATTGTAGGGCAATGGAATATCAGCGACGTCAAAGGTGATGCGCTCAGTCCTGAAGTTGAGCTCCCCGCCAAAGGTCACCGGCAGAGTGATCTTTCCCTTGGGCTTGCTCCTTCCCGGGTTGATTCCTTGGAATGAACCGGTCTCTTCGAGCTCGCCGTCTTGAATCTGGAGCTTCTTGATCACAGCGGAGGAGATCAAGTTCAGCCCGGCCCCGCCGTCAACCAACATTTTGGTGACCTTGAGGTTGCGGATGGTGGGAGAAACCAGCATCGGCAAGCACCCGACCGCCGTGGTGCGGTCGGGGTGATCCTCCAGGTCAAAAACGATGGGCGTGCTGGACCATTTGAGGAGCCTGCGCGACTCCACGGGCGGCTCCGCTGCATTCACCTCACGCACCCACTGTTTCAGCTGGCGGTGGGAGGTGTGCAGGGAGGCGCCACCGTCGACGCACAGGACCTCCGTGGCCTTCTGGAACTCCTGCTCGCTGTTCTCGTCGTCCTCCATGTCTTCATCGTCGTCTTCGTCGTTGTCGCGGCCCCGGGGAGGTCGATCTCCTTGCCGCTGCTTGGCCTTGCCGCGGCGTCCTCCCCGGCCGTTAAACGGCCGCTTCTTGCTGGGCTCTTCCCCGCCACCTTGGGCCTTCTCCTTGTCGCGCCTCTCGTACTCAGCTTTTTGCTGCTCGACGAGGTACTCGACGCGCTTGCAGTTGGAGAGATCGTGACCCTTGGTGCGGTGAATCTTACAGTATTGCTTGTCGGAGCTACCCGGCTTGTCGGCCGCCGCCGCAGGGGCAGGCTCCTTGCCGGAGCCGCCAGCCTGCGCTTGCTTGGCGGTGGCCTCCTTGCCGGACTTCTCGACGGCAAGCACTTCCTTCTTGCCCTTCTTTCTGTTGTTCCGCCGCCGGCTCTTCTTTGCCGGGGCGGCGTCGTCGCTGTCGCTTCCCCCTGCGCCGGCATCCTCCCCGGGGAGTTTCCTCCCCTCTTCCGCACGGGCGCACTTGTCAGCAAGAGCGTAAAGCTCGCTGACGTCCCTGATCTTGGTCATCGCCATCTCCTCACGCATGCGGCGGTTACGCACGTTCTGATGGAACGCGCTGATGACCGCGGCAGGGTGAACGTCGGGGATGTTGTGCTGCACCCGGCTGAAGCGTTGGATATATTTGCGCAGGGGCTCGCCTTCCTTCTGGGCCAAGATGTGGAGATCGCTCTCCTGGCCATGGGGTTTGTGGCCGCCGGTGAAGGCGCCAACAAACTGATGGCAGAGGTCGGCCCAAGAAGAGATAGAGCCTTCCGGCAAGTGCATGAGCCACGAACGGACGTTCGGCTTCAACACGAGCGGGAAGTAGTTGGCTAGGATCTTCTCGTCGCGCCCCCCGGCAGCTTGCACTGCGATAGTGTAAACGCTGAGAAACTCCGAGGGGTGCGTCTTGCCGTCGTACTTCTCCGGTACGTCGGGCTTAAAGTTCTTCATACTGGGCCACTGGACGCGCCGCAGCTCGCGGGTGAACGCAGGGCAGCCTGCCGCGTACGGCAAGTCGCCTGGTTCACCGGGCGCGGGTGCGTCGACAGTGTTCCCAGCTCTCTTGTCGGATTGTCGCCGAGCTTCTCGGCGGCGCTCGATCGTGGTTCGAGCGTCTTCATCTCGCCGGTCGTCGAGGACCTGGCGCTGGTCCCGGCGGGCCCGCGGGTCCGACGAGGCTGTGGAGCCGTCGTCGGGGTTGTTCCGGCGGGGCGGCGTCTTCTGCTTCTGCGGCGGGGAGTGCACGCTTGTCGCACCCCCGGCAGTCTTGTCGCCGATAGCCTTTGTCTTCTCAGCCTGCCGCGGCCGTGAGGTCGACGGCTGCTGCGGAGAGTCGTTGTTGGCGAAGTCTATCAGGCTCCGGATAGTGGCCCTCCATTCTTCGGCCTTGTCGGCCGCTGGAGGAAAATCGAGGAGCAGCTGCGCCCTTGCGAGCGCTTCTGCCGGAGTAGTGGGGAACGCGGGTGAGCGGTGCGAGGAGCGGGATACGCTCGGACTTCTAACGACGTTAGAAGGAGCGGGGTCCCGCGCCGGCGCCTTCGCTTTGCTTGTGCCCGGACGGGGGTCCGGGGCGTCCCGCGAGCCTCCAGTTTGGCCTTGTCCCAGCAAGCGGATACCACCTCCCGTGGTATGGCGCTGCGGGGTCGTCGTGTGCTGTGATGGACGCGGCGCGTCCACGGAGACCGAGGTCCGGTCGTCTGTCTTGTTCTTGGATCTGGTGGCACCGTGAGTGTCCTCGCCGGCAACCACCCTTCCGACGGCGTCTCCCCCGCCCACCGTTGGCTCCGGTGGCGGCGGGTGAGACGCAGACGGGCCTCCGACCTCCGAAGGCTTCTTCTTCGGGGCCATGGAGTTGTCGCTGATGAAGTTGCTGATGAAACTGGAGAGGTTGATGAAGAATGCGCCCGCGCGAACGCCGGATCAGGTTCGCACAACCTCGACGCCCCCTACCTGGCGCGCCAAAGGATGTCGGGGGAAACTGTCCGCCACGAACACCTATGGGACCGGAGCCCCTTGTCTGTGCGGTACGAGGGCGGAGGGAGCACAAAGAGCAGATCGAAGCAGACGCGCGGGCAGTTTTACCCAGGTTCGGGCCGCACGGATGCGTAAAACCCTACTCCTGCTTGGTTGTGTATTGAGTGGGGCGCTCGGGAGCTTGAAGAAGCAGCTACACCGTGCGTGAGAGTAATCTAGGTTTCGAACCCCCTCCTCGTTGTGCATGGGCCTCCTTTTATAGTGCAAGGGGTCACCGACAGGTGTCAACGTAGGAGAAAGGGGTAAAAAAGTAAAAGAGGTGGTAGTTGTAACAGTGCGGGAACAGTGGAGCTACAGTACCGAACAGTGGTCTATACCTACTTTAACAGTGGGGGACAAGGGCATTTAATGCCCGTCGCCGTCGACCCCAAAAGCTCCCGCCTTGGCGTCTCCGTCCGCCACGGCGACGGATTTATCGCCATGGAGTGCCACCGTGTACCCCAGGCTGCACAGCCATCCGCCACGCGTCCCTGGATAGGTCCCAGGGCGACGCGTGGGCCGATGAGCTGGAGCGCGGGCACACAGCGCAGCCCTCCCGGCAAGCACCTTGCCGGGGCCTTGATCTTGCCGGGCCCGGGAACTTGCCGCTCCCCGGGCCCCTTGCCGGGGCGCGCATAGCGCCGAGGCGATGTCTTCTAGTCTTCCTGGCAAGCTCCTCTCGCCAGGGTCTTGTGTTAGTGAAACAGTCTTGAGCCTGGTACGGCCTTCCCGGCAAGCTCCTCTTGCCGGGGTCTCGATCTTCTGTCTTGTATACTTTGTTTTTGAATGGTTTGATAAGAAGCAGGAAGGTCTCCGGCGAGCACGCAGTGAACCTTGCCGCGGGAAGCTGCAACTGCCCGTGCACAAGTTGGGGTACTGGGGTACCCCTACCTTAGTACACCGACAATATGTTTCAACCAAGTGTCACAAAGGGGTACCTCTATGCCACCTGTACAAAGGTCCAAGGAGATAAATCACATTTGATTTCTCGTTTTTGATATATCTCAACTTGAGGACATCCATACCGGGACAACATAGAAAATAGATGATGGACTCCTCTTAAATGCATAAGCATATTCTCATAAGAGATTGAGGATTAAGTCCAAGCTAAAACTTCCACCATGATGCATGGCTTTGGTTGGCGGCCCAATGTTCTTCTCTAACAATATGCATATTCATTCAACCCACGGCAAATCACCCTTACTTCAGACAAGACGAACATGCATAGCAACTCACATGATATTCAACAAAAGTGTGACAGTTGATGGCGTCTCCAGAAACATGGTTACCGCTCAGCAAGCAACTTATAAGAAATAAGATACATAAGCAACATATTCTTTACCACAATAGTTTTTAGGCTACTTTCCCATGAGCTATGTATTGCATGGTTAGTTTGCTTAGTACAGGTGGAGGTTAGCAAAAAGACTGGGAGCGACCAACTAAAAGAGCAATGACGGTCATAATTATGCAGAGCGACAAAGCAATATTGAATCAGGCATGGTAGTTACATCGCTACTTAGAAATAAAAGATCATCAAGGCTTGACAGACTTTCTTTACAGTCTTGAATATGCGTGAGCATACGCCAAGTCAATCAAAATAAATTCTCGAAGGAAGATATTACTAAACCATACCACATCATCTGGAAACAAATCAAGTTGGTATTCTAATAACACATTGGGAATCCCCCAGCTATTTGAGATTAACCATAAGAAAACCTGAACTACTAAGCACCATCATGCAAGTAGCATCTTTATCATAGACACATTAACCAGTGCAACGGAAGCAAACTCTCTTAATAAGGTGAGCATGGTAATTAAAGAGAGTTCAAGCATCCAACTAAACAAAAGCTCTTTGAAAAGATAGGCATGAATACTAAGAGCAGAGCATGGTAGTAGCTATTAAAAGACAAAGAACACACACATCATAGATAGACATAAAAATTCTATGTTATGTTCTAGGTAGAAGTGGAGCGTGTTTCTCTTCCACATAAAGGAATGCTGAGTTCTGACTCGTTATGAAAAACTAAAAAGAAAACTAAAAGCAAGACGCTCCAAGCATAGCACATAACACATGAAGTGATAAAAATATAGCAAAACGAAAGATGAACAGATAATGTTGATGGAGAAGGGGATGCACGGGGGCATCCCCAAGCTTAGACGCTTGAGTCTCCTTGAATATTTCTTGGGGGTGCACGGGGGCATCCCCGAGCTTGAGCGCTTGACACTCCTGAATCTTTTTATCATCTTCCCTCGCACACTTGAAAACTCCCTTCATACATAACTCATCATAATCTGATTAGCGAGGTTAGTACCCTTAATAAAATAATTATACCTTGCTGGAAATAAATATATTATTGAAGTTCTACTGTTTCTCAAGATTGCCAAAAGGTTTTTGCAAAGAAAAAGCAAGCTCTTGATTTGCAAAATGAAGGAAAGGCAAAACAGGACAGAATCTGTGAAAAACAGAACAGCAGGCAGTAATTGATCTGTTCGGGATACTTCTGCAACTCAAATCAAAAAACTCAGAACAGACGCACGAAAGGAAATTATATAGAGAACGCTGTCGAAAAAATTCAGACCAAAAAGATGATCTGGTGATTTTATACGAATTTTTCTATCAAAAGACAGAATCTGTTTCCTGGACAGCACCTCACAACTTTTGAACTTTCTAGCAATCAGAGGCTATACTTGGCACAAATATGAAAAGCAAAGATACAATGATGATGCTACAACAGTAAACAACATCAAGACACAACAAAAGCAAAAAATTTATTTATGTGGGCTGCCTCCCAAAAGCGCTTTCTTTTATGCCTTTAAGCTAGGCATAATGCATAGATCAAGTTGTATCAATTGAACCATCATCAAGATCATCAAAAAGGTCTTCAATAATACAACTAGTTTTAAGAGGACTCTCAAATAAAGGCCTCATAGAGATACTCCTAGGTAGAAGACCAAAAGGATAAAAGTCAAGGGAAGATTCATTTATAAATTTATCAAAGACAGGTATTTCTTCCAAGGTCTTAACAGTTTCAACCCCTTTGGCAATAGATGGATTACTCTTAGAACGGGGAGCCTTTGGAACGTGAACGAACTTAGGCTCCCTCTTTGCCGGAGTTTCTACCTTTTTGGTTTTGATTGAGGAGAAGGTGGTTCCTAGAGTGTCAAAGATATCCTCAATCTTGTCTATCCTAGAAGAGTCTAAGTCATGGAATTTGACGGTCTCCAAAATTTTAAAAAGTTTATGCATGGAGCTATCAAGTCTATTCAAATTCCCTTGGATCTTGCGATCCAACTCATTTATCTTATTAATGCTTGGCATCTCTAGCTCTATCTTTTCAAGTTTTTTCATAATGTGAGCTAGGGTGATGTCCTCTCGAATGCTAACAACAGGGAGATTCCCAACAAGATTTTCAATAATACTAAGAGACTCCCAAACTGGGGCCTCTAGGAAATTCCCATTGATAGCAGTATCTAGAATAAACCTATTCCAAGAAGTAATTCCAACATAAAAATTTCTAAGCAAGATAGTAGTAGGTTGCTTCTTGGTGGCTCTTTTTTGTGAATCATTAATTATATACCAAGCATCTTTCAAACTTTCCCCACCTCTTTGTTTAAAGGTGAGAACTTCTGCCTCGTCAAAGACAAAAGGACCCGACATAATGATAACTAAAGAACAAGATAACTATTTTTGTGATTTTCGATAAAAGGTACTAAAGCAAAAACTGAAAGGTAAACTAACAAGACTAAAAACAAAGGTAAAAGATAGCGTGCAACTCCCCTATCCTGAAGAGTGGAGTCCCCGGCAACGGCGCCAGAAAATACTCCTTGATGGGCCTTGAACCCCTCGTTGGTTACCCCAAGTGGAAGCTGTAAGATGCAGTATGTAGAAGTGTGTTCCCTTAGCAAAGATACCAAGGATCGAATCCCCAGAGACTCCTAGGTTCAACAAGTAGGTGTCAATTGCTACGGCGCCAGATTAGTAGCAATCAACGTGGACCTGCGCACAGATACAAATAACTTTGCTCCCAACGAGTACAGAGAGGTTGTCAATCCCTCCGGCCTTGTAGTTCACAAAGGATTAAAAGCAATATGATAGTAGTGATAGATAATGTTTTGCAATAGTAAGTAAATAGCGAAAAGTAAATAGCGGGTGTGATCAATGATGGTAATATGGACCGGAATCTCATGATGTTCACTAGTGATGTCTCTCTCCCAAAAGACGATAAAACAGCTATGTGAGGTAAACAAATTACAGCTGGGCAATTGATAGGACCACGAACGCAAACCAATGCTGACTACATTGCAAGAAAGGTTGAGGTTCAAAGCATGGGCGGTACGCCAAAATAAGTAGACCGAAATCCATCAATATCTACTACTAATCATCCACCTTGAGATATCTATCCAGAACATCTCGCTGGTATTAAGTTGCGAGTCCCACCCATAGTGTAAACTCAATGCAACAGACAACTGCATTAAAAGAACTTTGCGTAAAGTAAACAATCCTTGCACCCGCGGGCACAAGCACCGTTGTTTTCCCCCTTGTGGCAACAGCACATCCCCTAGACTCATGTTTCTGTCACTCAAGCTAGTCATCGAGGGGCATGAACCCACAATCAAGCATAACGTCCCCTCTTGGAGTCACTACCTATTACTCGGCCAAAGCAATAAATAACAACGGAGAACATGCAAGAATTACTTATGAGCATAAATATAAAAGAGGTAGATCAAATATATTACTCAAGATCAATCTGAACATAATCCCATAATCCATCGGATCCCAGCAAACTCAACATAGCAACAGCATAAGGATTACATAGATGCCTCGATCATGTAGGGCAGCTCACGAGGACTAATTAGTGAAGCACAAGAACGGGAGGAGAACATCACATAGCTACTGGTCATGGACTCATGGTCCAAGGGAGACTACTCACGAGTCATCCGGGAGGCGTCCATGGTGGTGGAGAAGCTCCCGGTGGTGATCCTCCCCTCCGGCAGGGTGCCAAGAAGAGTTCTCCTGGTGCTCCCGATCTTGGAAGCGGCGGCGGCGGCGGAACAGAGATGGGATCGCGAAAAGAGTTCCTATTCTGAGGGTTTCGGAGGACCCTTTAAATATATGCCAAAGTAGGGCATCGGGGGAGCTTCGGGAGGCCCAGGCGCCCCCCCGGCGCGGCCCCGGGGGGGGGCGCGCCGCCAGGGCGCCTGGAGCCCTGGTGCCCCCCCCCCCAGGCTGCCCTTCGGACACAGAGTTGTTTCCAGAACGCTGATTTTTTATATAATTTTTCTGGATTTTTCTGGGCAGTTCTCGAAACGTGAAAACCTGAAATACAAAAACAGCCGAAAACAGAAACTGGCACTGGGGTGCACTGGATTAGTAAGTTAGTCCAAATATGATCAAAAGTGTATGGAAGTGTATGAATATCATAGCAATATCACCCAAAAGTGGCATGGAGCAAGCAGAAATTATAGATACGTTTTGGACGTATCAAGATGGTCTCTCTCAAGCAACCCTGCAACCAAATAACAAAGAGTCTCTTGTGTCCCCAACACACCCAATACAATGGTAAATTGTATATGTGCACTAGTTCGGCGAAGAGATGGTGATACAAGTGTAATATGGATGGTAGATATAGGTTTTTGTAAACTGAAAATATAAAAACAACAATGTAGCAAGTGGTAAACGTGAGCATAAACGGTGTTGCAATAATAGTAGAGAAGGCCTAGGCTTCATACTTTCACTAGTGCAAGTTCTCTCAACAAGGATAACATAATTGGATCATATTACTAGCCCTCAACATGCAACAAAGAGTCACTCCAAAGTAACTAATAGCGGAGAACAAACGAAGAGATTATGGTAGGGTACGAAACCACCTCAAAGCTATTCTTTCTGATCGATCTATTCAAGAGTCCGTAGTAACGTTCAATCTATCATAGAGTTCATACTAGAATAACACCTTAAGACACAAATCAATCAAAACCCTAATGTCACCTAGATACTCCATTGTCACCTCAAGTATCCGTGGGCATGATTATACGATATGCATCACACAATCTCAGAAACATCTATTCAACAAACACATAGAACTTCAAAGAGTGCCCCAAAGTTTCTATCAGAGAGTCAAGACGAAAACGTGTGCCAACCCCTATGCATAGATTCCCAAGGTCACGGAACCCGCAAGTTGATCACCAAAACATACATCAAGTGGATCACATGATATCCCATTGTCACCACAAATAAACATGCGCAAGACATACATCAAGTGTTCTCAAATCCTTAAATACTCAATCCGATAAGATAACTTCAAAGGGAAAACTCAATCCATTACAAGAGAGTAGAGGGGGAGAAGAAGATCCAACTAGAATAGCAAAGATCTCGATACATCAAGATCGTTCCATCTCAAGAACACAAGAGAGAGATCAAACACATAGCTACTGATACATACCCTCAGCCCCGAGGGCGGACTACTCCCTCCTTGTCATGGAGAGCGTCGGGATGATGAAGATAGCCACCGGAGAGGGATTCCCCCTCCGACAGGGTGCCAGAACGGATGTAGATTGGTTTTCGATGGCTACAGAGGCTTTTGGCGGCGGAACTCCCAATCTATGTTAATTTCTGGAGGTTCCAGTATTTATAGGAATTTTTGGAGTCGGGGCCAAGTAAAGGGGAGCTACGGGCCGTCCTCGAGATAGGGGGGCGCGCCCTCCACCCTCGAGGGCAGCCCGTGGCTCTCCTAGCCCACCTCTTTTGCTTCAGGGGCTTCTTTTGGTCCAGAAAAAATCATAAAAAATTGGCTCGTCAATTGGACTCCGTTTGATATTCCTTTTCTGTAAAACCCCCAAACAGGAGAAAAACAGAAACTGGCACTGGGCTCTGGGTTAATAGGTTAGTCCCAAAACTGATATAAAAGTGAATGATAAAGCCCATTAAACATCCAAGACTTCATAAATAATAGCATGGAACAATAAAAAAAATAGATACGTTGGAGACGTATCAAGTACCGGACCAAAGCATTAACACATAGTGAATACATGAACTCCTCAAACTATGGTCATCACCGGGAGTGGTCCCGATTATTGTCACTTCGGGGTTGCCAGATCATAGCACATAGTATGTGACTATAGACTTGCAAGATAGGGTCAAGAACACACATATATTCATGGAAACATAATAGGTTCAGATCTGAAATCGTGGCACTCGAGCCCTAGTGACAAGCATTAAGCATAGCAAAGTCATAGCAACATCAATCTCAGAACATAGTGGATACTAGGGATCAAACCCTAACAAAACTAACTCGATTACATGATAGATCCCATCCAACCCATCATCGTCCAGCAAGCCTACGATGGAATTACTCACACACGGCGGTGAGCATCATGGAATTGGTGATGGAGGGAGGTTGATGATGACGATGGCGACGATCTCCACTCTCCGGAGCCTCGAACAGACTCCAGATCAGCCCTCCCAAGAGATATTAGGGCTTGGCGGCGGCTCCGTCTCGTGAAACACGATAATTCTTTCTCCTTGATTTTTTTCTCCCGAAACGGAATATATATGACCTGGGGATACGTCGGTGGAGCATCGGGGGGCCCTCGAGGCAGGGGGCACGCCCCCACCCTCGAGGACAGGCCGTGGGCCCCCCGGTGTGGATCTTCTTGCAGGTATTTTTTATATTTTCTGAAATAATTCTCCGTTGATTTTTAGGCGATTCCAAGAACTTTTTATTCTGCACAAAAACAACACCATGGGAGTTCTGCTGAAAACAGCGTCAGTCCGGGTTAGTTCCATTCAAATCACGCAAGTTAGAGTCCAAAACAAGGGCAAAAGGGTTTCAAAAAGTAGATACGTTGGAGACGTATCAACTCCCCCAAGCTTAAACCTTTGCTTGTCCTCTAGCAATTCAGTTGATAAACTGAAAGTGATAAAGAAAAACTTTGACAAACTCTGTTTGCTCTTGTTGTTGTAAATATGTAAGCTAGCATTCAGGTTTTCAACAAGATCATGAACTAACCACATTCACAATAACTTTCAGGTCTCAAGACTACTCACATCAATGGCATAATCAACTAGCGAGCAATAATAATAAACCTCTGATGACAACACTTCTCAAAACAATCATGATATGATATAACAGGATGGTATCTCGCTAGCCCTTTCTGAGACCGCAAAACATAAATGCAGAGCACCTTTAAAGATCAAGGACTGACTAGACATTGTAATTCATGGTAAAAGAGATCCAGTCATGATCATACTCAATGCAAATTAATAGTAATACATGCAAATGACATAGGTTCTCTCCTATTGGTGCTCTTTTATAAGAGGATGATGACTCTGCATAAAAGTAAATAGATAGGCCCTTCGCAGAGGGAAGCAGGGATTTGTAGAGGTGCCAGAGCTTGATTTTTAAATAGAGATTGAGTAACATTTTGAGCGGTATACTTTCATTGTCAACATAACAACCAAGAATCTCCATATCTCCCATGCTACGCACATTATAGGCGGTTTCCAAACAGAATGGTAAAGTTTGTACTCCCCCAACCACCAACAAGCACACTCCACGGCCAGCCGAATCCACGGGTTACCATCCAAACAAGCAACAGCCCTGGGGGAGTTTTGTTTAATTATTATGATTTTGAGCATGGGACTGGGCATCCCGGTTACCAGCCATTTTCTCATGAATGATGAGCGGAGTCCACTCATCGTGAGAATAACCCACCTAGCATGGAAGATATAGATAGCCCTAGTTGATACATGAGATGTTCGAGTATACAAAATAGAATTTCATTTGAAGGTTTAGAGTTTGGCACATACAAATTTACTTGGAACGCCAGGTAAATACCGCATATAGGAAGGTATGGGGGACTCATGTGGAATAACTTTGGGGTTTATGGAAGTGGATGCACAAGCAGTATGCCCGCTTAGTACAGGTGAAGGCTAGAAAGAGACTGGGAAGCGACCAGCTAGAGAGCAACAACGGTCATGAACATGCATTAAAATTAATCAACAATGAATGCAAGCATGAGTAGGATATAAATCACCATGAACATAAATATCGTGAATGCTATGTTGATTTTGTTTCAACTACATGTGTGAACATCTGATGACCCACAAGTGTAGGGGATCTATCGTAGTCCTTTCGATAAGTAAGAGTGTCGAACCCAACGAGGAGCAGAAGGAAATGATAGGCAGTTTTCTGTAAGGTATTTTCTGCAAGCACTGAAATTATAGGTAACAGATAGTTTTGTGATAAGATAATTGGTAGCAAGTGACAAACGGTAAAGGTAAATAAGGTGCAGCAAGGTGGCCCAATCCTTTTTGTAGCAAAGGACAAGCCTGGACAAATTCTTATGCAAGGTAAAGCGCTCCCGAGGACATATGGGAATTATCGTCAAGCTAGTTTTCATCACGATCATCTGATTCTGATTCGGTACTTTGATAATTTGGTATGTGGGTGGACCGGTGCTTGGGTGCTGCCCTTACTTGGACAAGCCTCCCACTTATGATTAACCTCTAATGCAAGCATCCGCAACTACAAAAGAAGTATTAAGGTAAACCTAACCATAGCATGAAACAAGTGGATCCAAATCAGCCCCTTACGAAGCAACGCATAAACTAAGGTTTAAGCTTCTGTCACTCTAGCAACCCATCATCTACTTATTACTTCCCAATGCCTTCCTCTAGGCCCAAATAATGGTGAAGTGTCATGTAGTCGACGTTCAGATGACACCGCTAGAGGAGAGACAACATACATCTCATCAAAATATCGAACGAAGACCAAATTCACATGACTACTAATAGCAAGACTTCTCCCATGTACTCAGGAACAAAAGTAACTACTCACAAGACATAATATTGTTCATGATCAGAGGTATATTAATATGCATAAAGGATCTGAACATATGATCTTCCACCAAATAAACCAACTAGCATCAACTACAAGGAGTAATCAACACTACAAGCAACCCACAGGTACCAATATGAGGTTTGGGTACAAAGATTGGATACAAGAGATGAACTAGGGTTTGAGAGGAGATGGTGCTGGTGAAGATGTTGATGAATATAGCCCTCCCCGAGATGGGAGAGTTGTTGGTGATGACGGCGGTGACGATTTCCCCCTCCCGGAGGGAAGTATCCCTGGCAGAACAGCTCTGCCGGAGCCCTAGATTGGTTTCCGCCTCGAGACGGCGGCGTCTGGTCCCGAAAGCCTCCTCTTGATTTTTTCCTGGTCAAAACGCTTCATATAGGGGAAGATGGGCACCTGGGGCCCACCGGCTGGCCCTCGAGGCAGGGGGCGCGCCCCCCACCCTCGAGGCCAGCCCGTGGCCCCTCTCGTGGATTTCTTCCGCCAGATATTTTTTATATTTTTCGAAAAAATGTTTTGTGGAGTTTCGGGGCTTTTGGAGTTGTGCAGAATAGGTTTCCAGAGTTTGCCCCTTTTCCAGCCCAGAATTCCAGCTGCCGGCATTCCCCCTTCTTCATGTAAACCTTGCAAAATAAGAAGGAAAAGGCATAAGTATTGTGACAAAACATGTATGAACAGCCCATAATGCAATAAATATCAACTTGTAACCATGATGCAAAATGGACGTATCAACATGTGCCAAGTCAAGTCACTTAAATCGTTCAGAGGAGGATACCATCCATCATACCACATCACAACCATTTTAATATCATTTTGGCACGCAAGATAGACTATTATAAACTCTCAGCTAATTAAGCATGGCATAAGCAGCTATGATCTCTAATTGTCATTGTGATACGTCCAAAATGCATCACTATTTTGTATCATAATTTATCCTTATTCATTGATATATTTCACGTTACGGTGATGTTCTTATGTTGTTTTGGTCTATTTTACACGGTTTGCAAACTCTCCGATGCCGGAACAGCAGACACATGATTCAGTAGTAAAAAGTGGACGCTGAGTTGCTGAAGAAGAATACCTCCAAATTACCTAAAAATTGACGGGAGATATTTTTCAGAAGAATCACGAAGGCACGCAAAAGGGGAGCCAGAGGGGGGCCACAGGGTGCCCAGGCGGCCTGGGGGCGCCCCCCCCCCCTTGGCCGTGCCGGGGGGGCGCCTGGAGCCCCTGGCCCACCTCCGGATGCCCCCTTTTGCATATATATTCTCCGTTCTCCGAAAACCCTAAATATAATACTTTTTATGGAGTTCCGCCGCCGCTTCGAGGCGGAACCCTACGGAGAAGAAAAGGGCATCTCCGGCGGGCAGATTCCGCCGGGGAGATCACCTCCCGGAAGGGGAGATCGTCGCCATCGTCATCACCATCGTCACGGGCATCATCGAGATCATCATCAACATCATCCCCAACACCAGCACCATCTCCATCTTCATCCAAATCTCATCTTACAATCACAACTCGTGTTGTAACTTGTACTACCTATCCTCTCTACTCCATCGGTGTTGATTACTACTTTGTGGTGAATGCTATTGAGTTTTGTTGGAGAAATATTATTATGTCCAGATTGTTTATCACATATTTATCCCGCTGATCATGGTCTCTTTTATGTCTCGTGAGTAGTTACCTTAGTTCTTGAGGACATGGGGAAAGTCTTGTTGTTAGTAGTCATATGTTGTTGAAGTAATATGTGTTGTTTGATACTTAAGTTGCGTTGTCATTCTACTAGTGGTGTTGTGTGAGTCGAACACCCAACACTTTGCCTTATTAAGGACCTAGGAGAATACATTGTGTATGAAGAATGCTTATGGTGGGTTGCCGGAGTGACAGAAACCTGAACCCCAGTTCGCACGCTTTTGCATAAGGGAATAATGGATCCTCGATCGTCTTGCTATGGTTAGGCTTTTGCCTTAAATTCTATCTTGTATTTGCGGATGCTTGCAAGGTGTTTAATCATAAGAGTGCATTCATCTTAGTCTAGAGAGTGCACTAGCATAGATCCACCCACTCAACACTTATCAACACATAACATAGTATCGATACGGAATATGGTGAAAGCACATGACTACCTCTCCCGTGTGTCCTCAGGAACGCTTTAGTCTTTATAAGTTCAGTTGCTAGGCCTCTCCTTTGCTAAGAAAGGATTGGGCCACTTGTTACTCTCAGTACCTTTTATATTACTTGCTTTTACTATCCTGTTGCTTATACCGAGAAAACCCCTAAAAGTTATCTTTCAGTGCTTGCAGTAATTTCTTGCTCAGAATCGCTTATCAATACCTTCTGCTCCTCGTTGGGTTCGACACTCTTACTTATCGAAAACGCTGCAATAGATCCCTTACGGTTGTGGGTCATCAAGTACCGTTTTCTGGCGCCGTTGCCGGGGAGCGTAGCGCTATTGGTAAGTGAAACTGGTAAGAAAGTTTTTTTTATAATTCTGTTTTTATTTTTGCTATTGCTGCTCCTTGTCCTTATGGACAACCCTATTATTGGAGCGTTGCTTGCGGGAAGACGCCCCACACCTGTGGTGGTTGATCCTCCCCCTACTGAAATTGTGCCTTATAAAATACCA
This sequence comes from Secale cereale, assembly GCA_902687465.1. Classification (NCBI taxonomy): domain Eukaryota; kingdom Viridiplantae; phylum Streptophyta; class Magnoliopsida; order Poales; family Poaceae; genus Secale; species Secale cereale. The sequence continues at coordinate 638,592,710 of LR738713.1, read as the reverse complement.
GCTGGCATTATCGATTATGTTTTGGCTAATCGTTATGCAGGAGACAGACATCCCGGTGAACACTTGCTATATTTGTCACGACTATGTTCATTATTTAAGCTTGCAGGTGTATCGAGGGAGTTTGTCATGAGGAAATTGTTTGTCGTATCACTTATAGATAAAGCTTCAGATTGGTATGGGCTTCTCGATAACTCACACTTGCTGGACTGGCAGGAGCTTATGTCTCTCTTTTATACTAAGTTTTATCCTCTTCATGAAATTCATCGAGACAGGAATTATATCTATAACTTTAGGTCTCGTGACGGAGAAAGCATTGCTCAAGCTTGGGGGAGATTGAAGTCCCTAATGCTCAAATGCCCTATTCATAAGCTTCCCAAGGAAATTATACTTACAAATTTTTATGCCAGGCTTTCTCATCAGGATAATGAGATGCTGGATGCCTCCTCTAGTGGGGTATTTCAGAAGAAGAGTGTTGAAGAAAGGTGGGATCTCCTTGAAAGGATCCAGAGGAATACCGAAGATTGGGAAATTGATAAAGGTATTGAACCCGCTATAAATTATGAACATGATTATATTGAGAGCTATGTGGAAACTGATTACTTCAATACTTTTTGCTCTAAGATTGGTCTTGACTCCCATCTAGTGATTGATTTGTGTAAGAATTTTGCCTCTCACGTTGACTCTTTTAAAAAGAAGAGAGACCAGCACCATGAACCTTTTAAAGAACCACCTATTGATATTTATGTTGCTGACCCTATTTTGCCTGCAGTTATATATGAAAAGCCTTCTTTTCCCACGAGGATAAGGGAGCACTCTCTTGTGACAGGCATAATAAATAAAAGTGAGAGAAGAGTTGATGAGCCTGAGGACCAGATCAGGGTCGATCCTCAAGTTGCATTGATTAAAGACCTTGCTACTAATGATGTTTTGGATTCCAATATAACTTTTTGTGCTGTTTCCACTAACCTTGTCACAGCCAAGAATAAAGGCCCAATTTCATGTACTCCGGTGGTATCTGTTAAAATAGGAGATCACAATTATTATGGGCTATGCGATTAGGGATCGAGTGCAAGTGCTATCCCCTATTCACTTTATGAAGAGATCATCGGTGAGATTTTCCCCTTGTGAACTTGAAGAAGTTGATGTTACCATTCATCTTGCAAATAGAACAACTATCTCTCCTATCAGAATTGTGAGGGACGTTGAAGTCCTATGTGGAAAGGTAAAATACCCTACCGACTTTCTAGTACTTGGTTCAGAGAGGGACAATTTTTGTCCAATTATTTTTGGTAGACCTTTTCTTAGAACTTGTGGAGCTATAATAGATTGCAAGAAAGGTAAAGTTTCTGTTGAATTCGATGGTGAGCCATATGAATTTAATTTTTCTAAGTTCTCTAAACAGCCTCGTGGTACTGATTTACCTAGTGATGATAAGATTATTGAAAGTATTGCCTCTATTGCTATTCCCCCTAATGATCCTTTGCAGCAATACATGGAGGACCACGAGAATGATTTGCATATGCAGGAAAGAAATGAACTAGATGAAATATTCTTGAGGCAACCTGTTATCCTGAAGTACAACCTTCTGGTTGAACCTTTGGGAATTTTATCAAAACCGAAAGAAGACCCGGTGTTCGATCTTAAACCCCTTCCCGATACGCTCAAGTATGCTTATTTAGATGAAAAGAAAGTATATCATGTTATTATCAATTCTAACCTTTCAGGATATGAAGAGGAGCGATTATTGGGAGTACTTCGTAAACACCGAGGCGCAATTGGCTATACCCTTGATGACCTTAAGGGGATTAGTCCATCTATCTGTCAACATACTATCAACCTTGAGCCTGATGCTAAACCAGTTGTTGATCATCAACGACGGTTGAACCCGAAGATGATGGATGTTGTGAGAACTGAGATTCTCAAGCTTCTAGCCGCATGTATTATCTACCCTATAGCTGATAGTAAGTGGGTAAGTCCGGTACATTGTGTTCCTAAGAAAGGAGGTACAACTGTGGTTCCTAATGATAAAAATGAATTAATACCTCAGAGAATTATTATTGGATATAGAATGTGTATTGATTATAGGAAGTTGAACAAGGCAACCAGGAAGGATCACTATCCGTTGTCGTTCATCGACCAAATGCTTGAAAGGTTATCCAAAAATACCCACTTTTGTTATCTCGATGGTTATTCTGGCTTCTCTCAAATTCCTGTTAACACTGTTGATCAAGAGAAGACCACTTTTACTTGTCCCTTTGGTACTTATGCTTACAGACGTATACCTTTTGGTTTATGTAATGCCCCTGCTACTTTTCAAAGGTGTATGTCTGCTATCTTTCATGGTTTCTGCGGGGATATTATGGAAGTCTTCATGGACGACTTCTCCGTCTATGGAACTTCTTTTGACCATTGTCTTCACAACCTTAATAAAGTTTTGCAGAGATGCGAGGAGACAAATTTGGTACTCAACTGGGAAAAGTGCCACTTTATGGTTAATGAAGGAATTGTTCTTGGTCATAAGATTTCCGAAAGGGGAATTGAAGTGGACAAGGCCAAGATCGAAGCTATTGAGAGGATGCCCTATCCAAGGGACATCAAAGGTATTCGCAGTTTTCTCGGTCATGCAGGTTTTTATAGAAGATTTATTAAAGACTTTTCTAAAACCTCGAGACCCCTCACTAATCTTCTCCAGAAGGATGTTCCTTTTGTATTTGATGAAAATTGTAAGGAAGCTTTTGAAGTCCTTAAGAAAGCTTTAATAACTGCTCCTATAGTACAACCACCTGACTGGAATTTACCTTTTGAGATTATGTGTGATGCAAGTGATTTTGCTGTTGGAGCTGTTTTAGGACAAAGAGTTGGTAAGAAATTGAATGTTATACATTATGCTAGTAAAACCCTTGATAGTGCTCAAAGAAATTATGCTACTACTGAGAAAGAATTCTTAGCTGTAGTTTTTGCTTGTGATAAGTTTAGGCAGTATATTGTTGATTCCAATGTTATTATTCATACTGATCATGCTGCCATTAAGTATCTTATGACGAAGAAGGATGGCAAGCCAAGGCTTATCAGATGGGTACTCCTTCTTCAAGAATTTGATTTGCAGATTGTTGATAGGAAAGGGGAAGACAATCCGGTGGCGGACAATCTTTCAAGGATGGAAGATATACCGCACGACCCCATCCCAGTTAACGATAGTTTTCCAGACGAGCAACTTGCCGTTGTAAAAGTACAATCTCTTTCCGATCCTTGGTATGCATATTATGCTAATTTTATTGTTGCAAAGTATTTGCCTCCAAGTCTAACATTTCAGCAGAGGAAGAAGTTCTTTCATGATTTGAGGCATTACTTTTGGGATGACCCACATCTTTTCAAAGAAGGTCCCGATGGGATCGTGAGAAGATGCATTCCGGAACATGAGCAAAAGGACATTCTCAAACGGTGTCATGATAGTCCCTATGGAGGACATCACGCCGGTGAGATGACTGCACATAAGGTTCTTCAATCAGGTTTTTATTGGCCTACTCTCTTTAAAGATGCTAGAAATTATGTTTTAGCCTGTGATAAATGTCAGAGAGTTGGTAACATTAGTAGAAGGAATGAGATGCCTATGAATTACTCACTAGTGATTGAACCTTTCGATTGTTGGGGTTTTGATTTTATGGGTCCTTTTCCTTCTTCGCACAAGTACACTCACATTTTAGTAGCTGTTGACTATGTGACCAAGTGGGTTGAAGCAATCCCCACTGAAAGTGCTGATCACAAGACATCTTTGAAAATGCTTAAAGATGTAATTTTTCCTAGGTTTGGTGTACCAAGGTATCTCATGACCGATGGAGGATCACACTTCACGCACGGAGCTTTTAGAAAAGCTTTGGCTAAATACGATGTTAATCATAGAATTGCTTCACCTTATCATCCTCAAACTAGTGGGCAAGTTGAGCTCACCAATAGAGAGATTAAGTTGATCTTGCAGAAAACAGTAAACAGAAATAGGAAAGATTGGTCAAACAAGTTAGGAGATGCTTAGTGGGCATACAGAACTGCTTATAAAAACCCCATGGGCATGTCTCCCTATAAGATGGTGTATGGCAAGGCTTGCCATTTGCCATTAGAGTTAGAGCACAAAGCTTTCTGCGCTGTTAGAGAGCTTAACGCTGACCCAAAACTAGCTGGTGAGAAGCGTCTCATGAACTTGACTTCTCTAGATGAATGGAGAAGTGAAGCTTACGAGAGCGCTAAATTGTTTAAGGAAAAGGTAAAAAAGTGGCATGATAGGAAGATTCTGAAACGTGAATTTAATGTTGGTGATAAAGTTTTGCTGTTTAGATCCTGTTTCAGGTTTTCTCCAGGTAAACTACTTTCCAGGTGGGAAGGACCATTTCATATTAAAGAAGTTTATCGGCCTGGTGCAATTAAGATTAATAATTTTGAAGGCACCAAACCTCAGGTTGTGAATGGGCAAAGACTTAAACATTACATAGCAGGAGACCCTGTCGATGTTGATGTGAATATAATATACACAACAAGCCATGAAGAACATGTTGCATTCCTGTTTCAGACGCCAGCAGAAGCAGAATAAAGAAAAGGTATGTAGTACGGTAAGGAAACACCACAAACCATCATAAAAGTTCCGTATTACGAGTTTTTGCAAAATTAGTAAAATTCCAAGTCAAAGTGGAGCCGGAGACGACCTCCAGGGAGTCCAGGCGCCCCCCTGGCGCCCCCCCCCCCTGGGCCGTGCCGGCAGGCCGCCTGGACACCCAGGAGCCCGTCTCCGACCCCGCTTTGGTCCGTTACCTTCCTTTCTGTGCATAAATTTTTCCTATATATTTGCCCGGATTGTTCCGGCAACGTATCTTGCGATTTCGTGTGTTTTCTCTTCGATCTGTTTCTGCCAGAAAATCTTTCAGCTGAATTTAGGTGCCATGGCTTCTCCAAGTTCCCCCAAGGACAAGTTCGTCGTCAACGTCATCAACCCTTACCTCGCTGAGGTGAAGAAGCACCCTCAGGTTGTTCGGATGGAGGGCGGTGTCCTTCATCAAGAAGATCTGAAGGGACCTATCAAGGAGGGAAGCATCCAGGCCAGGCTGGAAGAAGTGGAGCAGGAAGTCTTCGAGTACAAGAAGATGACCGAGCGTGGTGTCGAAGCTAACTTTGACATCACCAACGAGCTGAAGAACTACTTCCTGAAGGAGATGAAGGAGATGTGGGAAAGAACCGCCGCGTCTGAAGACAGAATTATAGAACTCCAAGGGCAAATTAATGATCTACATAACCAGAACTGTGAGTATGAACTAAGGTTTCTGCGCATGGGTTTGGATGCTGAATGCAGGATTCAGGAGACGAGCTTCTCATATGAGACTGGAGAACCCCTTCCATGGAAGCGTTTCGCCAAGGACTACTTGATCAACGCCAACAAGGATGATGAGTGAAATCTCCTGGGGTAATGGCATTCCCTTGGCTTGTTCCAAGCTTGGGGGAGTGCCCGGTATCTTTATTTTTACCTTTTGTCTTTTAGAGTCAAGTAGAGTCGTATCATGTCTAGGGAGGTTGTTATATGAGATAGGTGTGTGCATTGAGGTCTATCGCTCCTTCGGTGAGGAATTGTATCCGTGAGTGTGGAGTCGTTTATGATGGAATATTAATGAGAAGTTTATTGGTTCCTTTTGCTGCACTCGGTATTCTCTTCACGCAATCGACCTTATATGATGATTCTTATGGGGAGTATTGACCTTATGACAGGTATGGCTATGAAACTTTATTTACTCTTGGCAAATATAGCTTTGGTCATAACAACAAGCATGATTTTCTTAAATTATCAACATAGCCAAAACTTTATGTTATTATGCTTGAAGTGTTATGCTGACAAGGAAGACAACTTGATGTGTTATGCTTATTTCAATGTTCATGCTTTATATTGCTTTGCATCTTAGTCATCATCAATTGTCTGTTCTCTCAAAACCTTTGCTAGCCTAACTCTGTACTAAGCGGTATTCTGCTTGTGCATCCATACCCTTAAGCCAATACCTTCCATATGAGTCCACCATACCTACCTACTCGTGGTATTCAGCTACCACCTCCTAAAAGTATATAATTTATGTGTTATCCTCAAATGTTCAGAATCTTTTATTTTGTGCCTCTGTTCTAGCTCATGAGGAAGTAATAGCTAATTCATAGTCTTTTTGAGTTGGACAAGCTTCACCCCGGGATTGCATGTATAATGTGCAAACCGATAATACGAGAAGGAGCTGGCATAGAGTGCGCCTGGCTTAAAAATAATATAACAAACAAACCCTCCTTCACGCTTTGTTCATGAGAAATCACAAAACTTTGGCAGTGATAAACAAAGGAGAATAAGAGGATGTTATCGTCCTCGTGCGGGAGCCGTTCCTCGAAGCTTGTCCAGTTCGAAAAGCAATTGAGTTATCTATTAGCATTCGTTGACAAATCATGCACCCCTAAAAAACTTGTTTTCATTCTGTTTGATTTGAGGATAGCACATGAGTTTTCCCTACTACCCTAGAGCAGGGCCTATCTTTTAATTTTAAGTTGAGTCAGTTACTTCTACTTCCTTCTATTTCTCAAAGAGAGCAGACGTTTGATGTTGATAAGGATGCATTCATATAAAGCTGCATTAAGATTTGTCATATCATATCCTTGTTGACATTATCATTCGATAAGTAAGTTGTTTGTCATGCCCAGCTGAGGCAAACATCTTCCTTTGTGTTAACATTTTCACTTCTTGCCTATTAACATGTTATTTTCAAAAAGCTTCAATTGATCTCATCAAATATAAGAGCAAAAGTTAAATCTATTGTTGTTCTTTGACCAAAGGACATGTTTGCCATGATATAATGAGTTTCCTTAGCCCTACTTTCGAATATAAGTGTTATCACTCTTTCATAAGGGCCTTATGAGTTGAAGATTGTTGTTGAGGATATTTGAGTTGGTAAAGAAACTATGATGCTTCTTGTCCGTATTCTATTTATCGACACTTCACTCTCTAAACTTGTGGACAGGTTTACCGAGTTCATATTCGCTTGGGGACAAGCGAGGTCTAAGCTTGGGGGTGTTGATACGTCCAAAATGCATCACTATTTTGTATCATAATTTATCCGTATTCATTGATATATTTCACGTTACGGTGATGTTCTTATGTTGTTTTGGTCTATTTTACACAGTTTGCAAACTCTCCGATGCCGGAACAGCAGACGCAGGATTCAGCAGTAAAAAGTGGACACTGAGTTGCTGAAGAAGAATACCTCCAAATTACCTAAAAATTGACGGGAGATATTTTTCAGAAGAATCACGAAGGCACGCAAAAGGGGAGCCAGAGGGGGGCCACAGGGTGCCCAGGCGGCCTGGGGGCGCGCCCCCCTGGCCGCGCCGGGGGGGGCGCCTGGAGCCCCTGGCCCACCTCCGGATGCCCCCTTTTGCATATATATTCTCCGTTCTCCGAAAACCCTAAATATAAGACTTTTTACGGAGTTCCGTCGCCGCTTCGAGGCGGAAGCCTACGGAGAAGAAAAGGGCATCTCCGGCGGGTAGATTCCGCCGGGGAGATCACCTCCCGGAAGGGGAGATCGTCGCCATCGTCATCACCGTCGTCACGGGCATCATCGAGATCATCATCAACATCATCCCCAACACCAGCATCATCTCCATCTTCATCCAAATCTCATCTTACAATCACAACTCGTGTTGTAACTTGTACTACCTATCCTCTCTACTCCATCGGTGTTGATTACTACTTTGTGGTGAATGCTATTGAGTTTTGTTGGAGAAATATTATTATGTCCAGATTGTTTATCACATATTTATCCCCGCTGATCATGGTCTCTTTTATGTCTCGTGAGTAGTTACCTTAGTTCTTGAGGACATGGGGAAAGTCTTGTTGTTAGTAGTCATATGTTGTTGAAGTAATATGTGTTGTTTGATACTTAAGTTGCGTTGTCATTCTACTAGTGGTGTTGTGTGAGTCGAACACCCAACACTTCGCCTTATTAAGGACCTAGGAGAATACATTGTGTATAAAGAATGCTTATGGTGGGTTGCCGGAGTGACAGAAACCTGAACCCCAGTTCGCACGCTTTTGCATAAGGGAATAATGGATCCTCGATCGTATTGCTATGGTTAGGCTTTTGCCTTAAATTCTATCTTGTATTTGCGGATGCTTGCAAGGTGTTTAATCATAAGAGTGCATTCATCTTAGTCTAGAGAGTGCACTAGCATAGATCCACCCACTCAACACTTATCAACACATAACATAGTATCGATACGGAATATGGTGAAAGCACATGACTACCTCTCCCGTGTGTCCTCAAGAACGCTTTAGTCTTTATAAGTTCAGTTGCTAGGCCTCTCCTTTGCTAAGAAAGGATTGGGCCACTTGTTACTCTCAGTACCTTTTATATTACTTGCTTTTACTATCATGTTGCTTATACCGAGAAAACCCCTAAAAGTTATCTTTCAGTGCTTGCAGTAATTTCTTGCTCAGAATCGCTTATCAATACCTTCTGCTCCTCGTTGGGTTCGCCACTCTTACTTATCGAAAACGCTGCAATAGATCCCTTGCGGTTGTGGGTCATCACATTGCAAGCATGTTTCATTCATGACAAGCTGAATCAAGAACAACGAGCAATCATATTTACAAAAACAAAAGAGGTCGAGTTCATACCAGCTTTTCTCATCTCAATTAGTTCATCATATATCATCCTTATTGCCTTTCACTCGCACGACCGAACGGTGTGGATAATAATAATAGTGCACGTGCATTGGACTAAGATGGAATCTGCACGCATTTAATACAAGAGAGAAGACAAGGTAATATGGCTCAAGGTTAAATTAACAACAAAGCATATGCGAGCTACTAAGCATTTTAATCATGGTCTCCTACTCTTAACCCCTAAAGAAAAGAAAAGGAACTATTTACACGGGAAAGCTCCCAACAAGCAAAAGAAGAACGGGAAATCTTTTTGGGTTTTCATTTTTAGTTACTACTACAAGAAAAGAAAGTAAACTAGCTAGAACCTACAACTATTTTTTTTTGTCTTTCTGGGTTTTTCTAGCACACAAGAAAAAGACTAAGAAAAAGAAAAATTTAAACTAAGCATGGATGGTACAGTGAAAGAGTGTGAGCACCGACAACTAGCATAAGTGTGAACATGAATGTAAGTCGGTGAGAAACACGTACTCCCCCAAGCTTAGGCTTTTGGCCTAAGTTGGTCTATGGCCAGTATTGGCCTGACAGATATCCAAAGTTGTAGTTGGGGTCGTACTGAGATGCAGCAGATGCTGCCTGCTGAGCTGCAGCTCGAAGGCGGGTTGCCTCCGTCATGCTATAATAGGCATTTGCCTCCTCCATAGTTATAGTGTATCTTCTTTTTTCCTGAAAGTTAAACAAAGTAGGGGCAGGAAGAGCAATAGGAATGGCATGCTGCCTGTTAAAGATTAGTCGATATTTGAGGGTTTGATTATCCCACTCTATAAACCGATGACTAGCCATAGCATTACAGTCTAAATAAGCAGGAGGTAAAGGGTCATCATAGGGGTGCACAGACACACCAAGATAGCGGGCTATGCGAGTAGCATAGATCCCACAAAATAAATCTCCATACAAACCATTATGGTGTAGTCTTCGTGCAACAATAGCTCCCAGATTATATTGCCTATCACCTGGTATAGCATTCCTGAGAACGCTAAGATCAGGGACACACATGTGACAAGCCTCATCTTTACCATTTATGCATCTACCGATAAAGAGAGCAAAGTAATGAATAGCGGGAAAATGTATGCTCCCCGTGGTGGCTTGTGTGATGTCCCTCGATTCCCCCACTATAATACTAGCTAGGAATTCTCTAAATTCAGATTTGCGAGGATCACTCATACTGCCCCACTGTGGGAGCTTGCAGGCAACATTAAAATCCTCTAAGTCCATGGTATAAGATTTATCATAAAGGTCAAATAGGACAGTGTGAGAAATACGTGATGATGAAAATTTAAACCTTCTCACAAAGCTATCAGTTAAGCCACGGTATTGGAGACACTTATCTTGCATGAAATCCTCAAGGTCAGCGTTGCGCACATATGAGTAAAATTCATCTTTGATGCCCGCTTGACTCATAAATTCATCTGACGGCCATTCACAAGGCCTCACATCAGCATCCCTCGGTGGTTCATCGTCCGGCTCACGGAACGCGAGCCTCGGTTCTTGCTTCCTTGAAGGACCACCTTGGAAGTTTCTCCTAGACATTTTTCTGAAATTTTCTGAAATTTTTAGTAACTTCAAAATAAAAGTTAACCAAACTCAACAAGATTGATAGCAACAAACCCTATAAGTGCCTAGAGGCTAAATCATGCATTAGAACCACTTGGGACCAAGAAAATTTGACATGCAAGCTCAAGAACAAGGTCACCACAACAGCATAAATTTGCAACAAATAAAGCACTAGAACAAAAACTAATTGGACCAATGGAGGAGTCACATACCAAGGAACAATCTCCCCAAACAGTTCGGTGAATGGTGCTTTGAGCAAGGAGATCGAAAATGGCAGCAAAATGAGCTAGAACTCGGGTTTGAGCTGGTTGAGGATTTTTTTTGGGAGGAAGAAGAAGAGCATGGGTGAAAGGATAAGTGGAGGGGGGCCACGTGGGGCCCTCGAGGCAGGGGGCGCGCCCTGTGCCCTCGAGGCCACGTGCTGGCTCCCCTCGCTGTGTGTTCAGTGCCATATTTTCTTAAATATTCTAAAAAAATCATATTTCATTTTCATGGCATTTGGAGAACTTTTATTTTCGGGATATTTTTTATTGCACGGAAAAGTCTGGAAACAGACATATAATATTATTTTTTGTTTTATTTAACCTAATTAACAGAAAGTAAAAGAAGGGTACAGAAGATTTGTGCCATCTAGATTCACCTATCCCATGTTCATCAAAAGGAATCCATTATCAAGGTTGATCATGTCTTGTTAATAAACTCTTTCCGAGTAACATGAAACCGGAGAATTTTCGAATAACACTATGTTACCTCAATGGGGATATGTATGTCCCCAACAATAAGTATGTCATATGCCTTCTTGATAGTAGGAATAGGAAACTCAAAACCTCCAATAGTAATAGTTGAAGTTTTTCCAATATAGTTGATACTATAGACCTAAGGTTGTTTCCTCGGAAAGTGTACTGTATGCTCATTACCATTGACATGAAAAGTGACATTGCCTTTGTTGCAATCAATAACAGCCCCTGCAGTATTCAGAAAAGGTCTTCCAAGAATAATAGACATACTATCGTCCTCGGGAATATCAAGTATAACAAAGTCCGTTAGAATAGTAACATTTGTAACTACAACAGGCACATCCTCACAAATACCGACAGGTATAGCAGTTGATTTATCAGCCATTTGCAAGGATATTTCAGTAGGTGTCAGCTTACTCAAGTCAAGTCTACGATATAAAGAGAGAGGCATGACACTAACACCGGCTCCAAGATCACACAAAGCAGTTTTAACATAGTTTCTCTTAATGGAGCAATGTATAGTAGGTACTCCTAGATCTCCTAATTTCTTAGGTATTCCACCCGCAAAAGTGTAATTGGCAAGCATGGTGGAGATTTCTACTTCAGGTATCTTTCTTTTGTTGGTAATAATATCTTTCATATACCTGGCATAAGGATTTGTTTTAAGCACACCAGTCAAACGCATACGCAAAAAGATAGGTCTAATCATTTCAGCAAAGCGCTCAAAATCCTCATCATCCTTTTTCTTGGATGGTTTCGGAGGAAAAGACATGGGTTTTTGAACCTATGGTTCTCTTTCCCTACCGTGCTTCCTAGCAACAAAGTCTCTCTTATCATAACGTTGATTCTTTGATTGTGGGTTATCAAGATCAACAACAGGTTCAATCTCTACATCATTATCATTGCTAGGTTGAGCATCATTATGAACATCATTATTAATATTATCATTAGGTTCATGTTCATTACCAGATTGTGTCTCAGCATCAGAAACAGATATATCATTGGGATTCTTAGGTGGGTGAGCTACATGTTCACTAGAAGCATGCAAAGTCCTATCATTTTTCTTTTTCTTCTTCTTAGAAGAACTAGGTGCATCTAATTTAGCTCTCTGAGAATCTTGCTCAATTCTCTTAGGGTGGCCTTCAGGATACAGAGGTTCCTGAGTCATTCTACCACCTCTAGTCACAACTCTAATGGCATTATCATTATTCTTACTATTTAATTCATTGAGCAAATCATTTCGAGCCTTAAGTACTTGTTCTACTTGAGTGGTAACCATAGAAGCATGTATACTAATAAGTTTCAGTTCACTTTTAGCACTAGATAGATAATCACTCAAGCGTTCAATCATATAAGCATTGTGTTGTAATTGTCTACCAACATAAGCATTGAAGTTTTCTTGTTTCACAATGAAATTGTCAAACTCATCTAAGCATTGGCTAGCAGACTTATAACGAGGAATATCACCTTCATCAAACCTATAAAGAGAATTTACCTTTACTACCTGTGTCGGGTTATCAATACCATGTATTTCTTCAATAGGTGGTAAATTCTTAACATCTTCAGCTTTAATACCTTTTTCTTTCATGGATTTCTTTGCCTCTTGCATGTCCTCAGGACTGAGAAATAGAACACCTCTTTTCTCCGGAGTTGGCTTAGGGGCTGGTTCAGGAAGTGTCCAATTATTTTCATTGGCTAGCATATTATTCAATAGTAATTCAGCTTGTTCCACTGTTCTTTCCCTGAGAACACAACCAGCACAACTATCCAGGTGGTCTCTGGAAGCATCGGTTAGTCCATTATAAAAGACATCAAGTATATCATGCATCTCAAGAGGATGATCATGCAAGGCATTAAGTAACTGGAGAAGCCTCCCCCAAGCTTGTGGGAGACTCTCTTCTTTGGTTTGAGCAAAGTTATATATTTCCCGTAAGGCAGCTTGTTTCTTATGAGCGGGAAAATATTTAGCAGAAAAGTAATACATCATATCCTCGGGACTACGCACACAACCAGGATCAAGAGAATTAAACCAAGTCTTAGCATCACCCTTTAACGAGAACGGAAATAGCTTAAGGATATAGTAGTAACGAATCTTCTCATCATTGGTAAACATGGTGGCTATGTCATTCAACTTAGTAAGATGTGCCACAATAGTTTCAGACTCATAGCCATGGAAAGGATCAGATTCAACCAAAGTAATTAACTCAGGATCAACATAGAATTCATAATCCTTATCTGTGACACACATAAGTGAAGTAGCAAAAGCAGGGTCATGTTTCATTCTAGCATTCAAGGACTTTTCTTTCAGCTTAGCTAATAACTTCTTAAGATCATATCTATCATTGCAAGCAAGAAAGTCTCTAGCCGTTTCTTCATTCATAACATAACCCTCAGGCACAACAGACAATTCATATCTATTGGGAGTAGTTTCATCATCACTTTCATAAATATCATCAACATTTGCACTCTCCCCAATCTAAGCAATTTGTTCATCTAGAAATTCACCTAGTGGCACAGTATCAGGCATAGAGGTAGTTTCATCATACATAGCAGAATTAGCATCATCAAGAACATACGACATATCAGATTCAATAGCAGGAGTAGGTGTCGCAAGTTCACTCATAACAGAAGGAGAATCAAGTGCAGAGCTAGATGGCAGTTCCTTACCTCCCCTCGTAGTTGAGGGTAAGATATTGGTTTTTGAGTCCTTCAAATTCTTCATAGTGATAAACAGATATAAATCCCAAGTGACTTAAAGAATAGAGCTATGCTCCCCGGCAACGGCGCCAGAAAATAGTATTGATAACCCATAAGTGTAGGGGATCGCAACAGTTTTCGAGGGTAAAGTATTAAACCCAAATTTGTTGATTCGACACAAGGGGAGCCAAAGAATACTCTTAAGTATTAGCAGCTGAGTTATCAATTCAACCACACCTGGAAACTTAGTATCTGCAGCAAGATAGTTTAGTAGCAAAGTAATATGATAGTGGTGGTAGCAGCAATAAAAGTAAAGATAGTGTTTTTGTAGTTTTTGTGATAATAGCAACGGGAAAGTAAATAAGCAACTAGCAATATAGGTAAAGCTCGTAGGCATTGGATCGGTGATGGGAAATTACGTCGGATGCAATTCATCATGTAGAAGTTACAACCTAGGGTGACACAGAACTAGCTCCAGTTCATCAATGCAATGTAGGCATGTATTCCGAATATAGTCATACGTGCTTATGGAAAAGAACTTGCATGACATCTTTTGTCCTACCCTCTCGTGGCAGCGGGGTCCTATTGGAAACTAAGGGATATTAAGGCCTCCTTTTAATAGAGTACCTGACCAAAGAATTAACACATAGTGAATACATGAACTCCTCAAACTATGGTCATCACCGGGAGTGGTCCCGATTATTGTCACTTCGGGGTTGCCGGATCATAACACATAGTAGGTGACTATAGACTTGCAAGATAGGATCATGAACACACATATATTCTTGGAAACATAATAGGTTCAGATCTGAAGTCATGGAACTCGGGCCTTAGTGACAAGCATTAAGCATAGCAAAGTCATATCAACATCAATCTCAGAACATAGTGGATACTAGGGATCAGACCCTAACAAAACTAACTCAATTACATGATAGATCCCATCCAACCCATCACCGTCCAGCAAGCCTACGATGTAATTACTCACACACGGCGGTGAGCATCATGGAATTGGTGATGGAGGGAGGTTGAGGATGACGATGGCGACGATCTCCACTCTCCGGAGCCCCGAACAGACTCCAGATCAGCCCTCCCGAGAGAGATTAGGGCTTGGCGGCGGCTCCGTCTCGTGAAACGCGATAATTCTTTCTCCTTGATTTTTTTCTCCCCGAAACGGAATATATATGACCTGGGGATACGTCGGTGGAGCATCGGGGGGCCCTCGAGGCAGGGGGCGCGCCCTGGGAAGGGGGCGCGCCCCCCACCCTCGAGGACAGGCCGTGGGCCCCCCGGTGTGGATCTTCTTGCAGGTATTTTTTATATTTTCTGAAATAATTCTTCGTTGATTTTCAGGCGATTCCGAGAACTTTTTATTCTGCACAAAAACAACACCATGGCAGTTCTGCTGAAAACAACGTCAGTCCGGGTTAGTTCCATTCAAATCACGCAAGTTAGAGTCCAAGACAAGGACAAAAGGGTTTGGAAAAGTAGATACGTTGAAGACGTATCAGTGGCCTCCTCTACAATACCCATGTCCATCTCCTGTACAACTACATCTTCATGTCCATCATCATTCAGATGACCATGCTTAATGAGATATGCCTCATAACTCTGCTCCCAGTGCAAAAAATCACATGTAACCTTCCAAGACATGAGTGAGGTAACCCCCCCCCCCCACCTAGATATGGTACTGCGAGGTCGGTGAACATACGTTACCTTGTGCATCTCGCACTTGAAGAACCGCCATCCTGGGTGTTTTTCAATGGTAGAAACGTAGGTACGCACCACCATACCTCAAGATGGCAACGGGGACGAAACCCATCGGGTTTTGCCTACTCAAACCCATCCCCACGAGAAAATCACAAAACCGTCCCCATCCCCGTCAGCGTGCGCGGGACTAGTTTTTTGCCCGTCCCCTAAACCCATCGGGTTTTCTAAACCCACGGGGAACCCAGGGGGAAATCGGTATATTTAAGAGAACATAATAGCAGCAAAGAATAACATTTTGGCAGCAAAAGGAGCATATTTCAGCAGCATAACTTGCTGAAAATTTCAGCATAATACAATAGTACATGGTTCAACAGCTAAAAGGAGCATATTTCAGCAGTATAACCCGAGCAAAAAGAGCAATAACAACAGCTACAAGGAGCATATTTTAGTGGCATAACTTGATCAAAAAGAGCAATAACAATAGCCACAAAGAGCACTAACAACATCTATATAAGCATATTTCCGCAACAAACATGAGCATTATTCAGCCATACATGGTTCAACAAGATGTCTAATCAGGCTTAGTGTAGTCTTTTGACAGGGATGTCGAGTTTCGGGTTCGGATATTGCTCAAACGGGTTTGAACCCATGAAACGTGTCGGGTTTTATATTTTACCCAGCAGCAGCCCCGCGGGGTTAAAAACACGCCCATCCCCGTCCCCAAATAGGGTAAAAACCCGCGGGGAAGCGGGTTTCGGGGCCCCATTGTCATCTTGAACCATACCGCAGTCCGGGCAATCGATCAAAGGGAGGCGCCTCCCGGAGTTGGCAGCGGACGAAAAAGAGAGGAGATACGGAGGAAATTGGGTACGAAAGGGGAGGGAAAACAGAGGAGGAAGCGACGAGAGGAATAAGAATAGAGAAATTGGGGATTTAGGGTTAGGGATGCAGAGGAAATTTGAAAAATTGGCCCGTCATGGAATTTTACAAAAAGCACCCTCCAGTCACAACATTTCATTCCAGCGGTCCCTCAAAAGATGACGTGCCAACGTACGGCGAGTAAGACGGCGCCACACAAGCAAAACACGTATGAAAACGGCGGCGGTGACCATATGTGCACACGCGGAACAAGTTTGTCAACCCGAACATTACAGTTTCTGAAATCAGTGACTATTTTGCACCTGTCAAACTAGCTGAGTGACTGTTGATGAATTTTACTCTAGCTCGTATGAACATTTTGCTCATCATTCGGCTAAGATCAACATTGTATTCATACCCGCCATCCCGTCCGTTTTGTACCCTACCCCTGAGTCGTATTCTAGTTCTTGAGCAGTTGAGCCAGTGGTCGTGCCATTTCCCATGTCAGGTTTAAGTTCCTCGCTCTCCAACCTACACCTACCTCACCCGTACGAAAACAAGAGCGATCAATCGGCTCAACCACACAAGAACACCAGCAGCCTCGCCGTCAAACGTTGGCGTCCCGGCACGGACACGTCCAGCCGAAAACACGTCCAGCCTAGCACGCCACCGGTTTTTCATTCCCAAGACGAAACGACACGGCACCGTTGCGTTGATGAATAGGCCAGCCGAGCCCGTCTCGCTGGCAGGTGGGGCTGGGGCGATGGGGGACGGAGCCATCGAGAGGCGACTACTGCAGAGATCGTCATGGGCCGGGCCTCGTGACCTCCGCCAGCCAGCCAGCCGCGTCGGTCGATACGCCCGATGCCGCGCCCACGTGCAAAGCCCGGCCCGCGCTATAAGACGGCCCCGCTAACGTCCTTCGACGCGCATCCAACCCTCCTGCTGCTGCTGCCTGTGTTGCCTTGCCCCGTTGCCGCCCCGACCGCCGCCTCCACCACCACCCACCCACCCCCACCGCGCCAGCCTCTCCTCCTGTCCCGTCTCCCTCATGGCCTCCGCCGCCGCGTCCGCCGTCTCCTTCGCCAGGCCCGTCAAGGTACCGCACCACGTCCGCCCGCTCCCCTCCCCCCTCCCTCACGCCGTTCGATCTGCGCCCGGTAGGGTTTAAGTGGCGGCGGGGTTTCAGAATCTGGAGACGTGAGTGCTCCTAAGATTCGGCGTGGATCCGCTCCGGTCCGCCTTCCGTGGCTGGGATCCCTGGAGGCCCTAGGTTCCGCCGATTCCGTAGCTTCTAGTCGGTCGGAACGTCCGTGGAGTTCGGTTCGATTGGATCTGGCACCGTACCGTAGGCCTGAATTTCGCGCTCGTCATCGTAAGACAATCGATCTGGGCGGTGTGCTACCGCATTCATCATGATAGATATAGCCGCATGCGACCGTATGTGCGTGCTCGTTGGATCGGATGTTTGGGAATTCTGTGCGGATTGTTCACTGGATTTTGTTGTGCCCGTAACCTTCTTTTATTTATGTGATCTGATGCCATGATCGTGCTTACAGATCTTGATCAGAAGAGTTAGATAAATATAGAATTAGTGTTTTATGGTGCATGCCAAGTCTTCATTCATTCATAAATCTGCAATGGCACGCCACCTTATCTGGTGGACTGTTGTTTGCATTGTTTCATGGTAGCACGCCTTAAGGGTTGCCCACTAAAGGCGTCTCACTTTACGTGAAAGATTCCCAGGTTTAGGTGATTGATACATAACCTCATAGGTTGCTTCACACTCAACTTGTATGCATGATGTGTAGTAGCTCCGAGGATTCCTCGATTACATGATTCCGCATTTAAGATATGCAGACAGAAGAAACATTCAATAGTAAAGCATGGGGTTGTTTATTAAACTGCTGCTGTCTTCAATGAGAAAAGGTGTAGTTAATTCAGGCTGTGAACATTTCTTATCTTAGGAGTAATGTTAAGACAAATACATGCTTCACAGCACTTTGTTGAAACCAAATGGAGAACAATGGAATAGCCAAACAGGTCCTGTTTGACAGTTTTTTAACATAGCATTACTTAGGGATATACGTAACTGTTTTGGTTACTATTTTGTACTCTAGTTTCTGCTTTTCAGTTTCAGTGAAGCAGCATTGATAATTTTATAATTTATTTATGCCTGAGCACTATATTTGATAGAATGATAGTGAACAAACCTAGTTTATAATTTTTTGTATTTATAATTTATTTATGCCTGAACACTATATTTGATAGAATGATAGTCAACAAACCTAGTTTATAATTTTTTGTAATGTGCCGTTGTTTTTCCACTGTCAATCTGGTTTGCTATTCCCTAGTTCACTTATTTTTGCCTTACTTACGAAATCTTGTTTGGTGATTTACAGGCAATCAATGCCAACTCAGTCTCCTTCTCTGCTCCAAGGAAAGACAATGTATCCTTCCGTCTTCAGCCAGTTCCCCAGAGATTTTCTGTTTGCTGTGCTGTAAGTATCATCCTTTTCTGGTATTGCAGTTGTATCAATCATTAATTGATGCATTAGTTAATGCACTTCAAATTTGTTTCCCTACCTATTTGATGTCATTAGTTTCATATATATGAAGGCAACATCCTTTTTTGGAATAATTAATCATGCATGCTATCTGAGGCTATTCATCTCAATCTATTTTATTCCAGTTTTATCATAAGTCAACAAACCACTATTGCATCATATAGAAAACCCTGTCGTGTTTCATCACAACAGTGCTTCCATTTGTTTCTTGCTCTCTTACAAAAGAAATTTGGAGATAATTCCAGCAATGGTAGTTTCTTTTTTGTATCGTGCATTTTGCATGCTTGGCCTATAATTTGACTTCAGTAAGCCCTCCTATTCTATGTGTGCCACATTGATCAACCATAATTTAATTCTGATTTAATAGGCAGGTAAATTTACCATGCAATGTTTCTGAAAGCCTACTATCCATCATAGGGCTTCGTTGCTAGGATTCTAACTGCTTCATATTGGTGTTATAATTTAACAGGCCAAAAAGGAGACAGTAGAAAAGGTTTGTGATATTGTGAAGAGCCAGCTTGCGCTTGCTGATGACACTGTAGTTTCTGGCTCCTCTACATTTGCTGATCTTGGTGCCGATTCCTTGGACACGGTAAGTCAGCTGGATACTGTAATGTTTGTCACATCTTCATCCTAGCAACATACCTAGCTGGCTCCACCAAATGGATACGATCTTGTTAAGTTTGTAACAGTGCATCATTCATCTAAAAACGCCTTGAAGGACATTTGGCAGTAGTTTCTGTTTGTTATACAACAACAAATAGTTTCTGTTTTTTTAAGTATTTTGTGAGTACGACTCACTAGTAAATTGGAACCCAAGCCTGGGAATGTGTAGGTCTGTTCTCTTTTAGCAAAAGTTCCAGTGTGTCTGCGAGAACCACGCTGTTCTACTTCATTTTGATCCATCGGAGCAGTTTTTGGCAGCAGTACTTTCTTGCTGCAGTTTATCAACACTCCTTTGTGCATGAAAATAAGCACTCGAAAGTGTAGTTTTCAGTTTGAGATTGCACAGGTCCTAACTAGTGAAACTTTGTGTGGCTCTGTTGTGTAGGTTGAGATTGTCATGGGCCTCGAGGAGGCTTTCGGGATCAGCGTGGAGGAGTCGAGCGCGCAGACCATCGCAACGGTGGAAGACGCCGCCAACCTCATCGACAGCCTTGTTGCAAACTAAACATATTTCCTGGCAATAATGTGCTACCCGCTGCAATCGTTGCTGCTGGAGATGGATCCCATTTGACGTGCTAGATTTTATTTACTTTGGAGAGTCGGTGACATCTGTATCAGTGTTTTTGCCTGTCTTGCGATATCACGACATTATTTATTAAGCCATCGTTGAAGGAATTTTTTCTTGTTGAAGCTGTGTTGGGGACTGATTTTTTCTTGCTGTGCTGGAATGAACTAATCCTATCTTTTTTGGTTTGAATCTACACCTTGTTTTCTAGAGCAGCCGATCGTTTATGCTTTGTGATGCGAGAATTTCAACATTTTGACCGCTGCAGATACTACTCCCTTCGTCCCAAAATAAGTGACTCAAAAGTGACTCAACTTTGTACTAAAGTTAGTACAAAGTTGAGTCATTTTTGAGTCACTTATTTTGGGACGAAGGGAGTATTATATACTACCTCCGTCCCAAAATAAGCGACTCTAATACAAACTTGAGTCACTTATTTTGGGATGGAGGGAGTAGATGCACAATGGACCATAGATGCTGGCCATTTTGAAACGCACTCCCCTGATATTTGCTTTCGGAAAGTTTGTCACCTCAGTTCCACTAGAACCAAGGGGCTAAGAAATTTGATATTCTGTATTATGATGTTCTAGTACATTTGGTTACCGTATGAATGCACAATGGACGTGCATTCGATCCTAATCTCATGGTTAAACTAGCAATGACTAGTCATCGACTCATTATGGGGAATCTTTTGTCTACCCAGCCGTATTATCCACATACTACGTACTAATCACAAGCAGCCTGGCTAGTTGTTATACTCTAGCGGCAGTACAATCATCTGGGAGGTAGTTTTAAATCCTGCTGGTTTGGGCGGCATCGTTCGTTCTAAGTAGTTTATGCTCCTCTTTCCGGCTCCCCGACCCGATGAAGAAAAGGGCCATCATCGTGTCCGCCACGCGGACGGGACAGGACAAACGACGACGACGCACGAGCCTCCGGCGTGCGCCCCTAGCCTCTCGGTGACACAAAACAAAACTAAAAGATGCCGCCTGGATGCTCGATTAGCCTCGAGCAGGAGTATTATTTCGCCTTTGCAGATGTGATTAGCGAGCTCGTCATCATCAGTGGATAAACGCGCCTGCTAGCCAGGCCTCTGTTGCCATGCCGGACTGTCACTGACGAGAAAGGTTTACTATTCGTACAGGACAGAGAGTTTGCTGTGGCCCTGCAGCCTGCGGCCTGCGGGTGGGAGAAATGTAAAATGCTCTGCCGCTGCCATGGTCGGAGCGAGGGAATTTAATCCCCCGACAGCGGCTCGCACGGGCTGCGTGCTTGCCCTGCTGCCGGCGCGACAGCCACCCCCTCCAGCCATCGATTGCTCTCACGAGCTCTGCCTTTTTGGCGCCTGGCCTGGCCTGGCTGCTCGCTCGGGTCGCGGTAGCTGCTAGCCTGCTATACATATAGTAGCTCCACCACCCCGGCGCAAAGGCGAGCAAAAGCCGGTGAAGCCAGCAGAGGCAGCGCAAGAAAGCGTCGTGCCGTGCGTGCCTAGCTAGAGCGCGAACCACCGGGGAGCAGAGCAGAGAGAGGCGGCAGGGCTGATGGCGGAGGCGGGGAGGAAGGAGGGCAAGGCGCCGCGGAGGGAGGAGGAGCTGGTGGAGGCTGCGCTGGCGGCGGCCGCGGCCGCGCTGTTCGTGTCCGGGGTCAAGAGCCTGGCGCCGGCCGTGCTCGTGGACCGCTGGTGGTGGCCGCTGCCCGCGCAGGTGCTCGCCGCGGCGCCGTCGCCCGTGCTGTTCCTGCTCCTCAACGTCCTCGTCGCCTGCATCGTCGTCGTCTCCGTGCAGCCCACCAAGCGAGCATCCGCGGCGTCGGCGACGGGCGGCGTGGGCGTCGTCGCGGAGGTCGCGCCGGCGGGCGACGGCGCGGCGAAGAAGCTGAAGAAGAGGCGGAGCAGCAAGAGGCGCGGGGACGGCGCCGAACCGGCGGCTCTCGCGCCGCCCTACGTCGCGGCCGACCGCTGCATGGCGCTTGTGGTTGACCGCGGTATCGTGATGGCGGCGGCGGGCGGAGCAGAAGAAGAAGAAGAAGGAGAAGGAGCCGCCGGCGACGCGGCGGAGGTGGACAGGCGCGCGGAGGAGTTCATCTCGGCGTTCCGGCACCGCCTCAGGGTCGACTCCTTCTCGTCTCGCCGCGGGGAAGCCGGCGACGCGGCGGCGCGAGCCATCAGCAGCACCGCGCCGTGCTTTTGACCCTGTTGGTTTTGTTCAAATTGCAGTCAGTTTCTTTGGCTTTCTTGATTGTTCTTCTTCTTCTTCTTGCTCTTTGATCCGAGCAAGTGAGCTGTAGCTAGCACTAGAACTTTGAGATCAACTGCTTGGATGAATCTTCAAGCATGCTTGCTTTGCTTGGTGTTCTGAAGAAATACACGTGAGAATCTACAGACATTTCTTCCGGTCGGACTAGTAAATCACTCCAATAAAATACTACGAGTACAAGAATGCGTGTGCACACTCCAATAAGATACTCCCGTCTCATGTGCACCGAAACATATTCTTGGAGGCATCGTATCAGTATTTGAAATCCATTTGAAGAATCAAAAGTCACACAAAAAACTCGGAATGTTTCTCTGCAGTATTATCCTCTGAAATCCAAGTGATTACTTGTTTTTTTTTCATTCCGAGAAATACTCAGGCGTTTTTTTTGTTTTAACGAGAGGAGACAGCAAAAGGGCCACAGCCCAGAAAGCCCGCTACATCTCCAAGGCCCGGACTTTTGGGCCCAGGAACCCCAACGGCCCCGGTTCTAGAGCCTTCCTCTCTGCGACGCCGGAAATAAAAGGCGCCTCCCTTCCCCTCCCTCCCATTCCACCCCACCACCACCCCCACTCGCCTCCGCTCCTAGGGTTTCCCGCCGCGCACCACCCCCAAAACCCTCGCCCCCCTCCCCCCTTCCTCCCCGGCGATCGGACCAATGGCGGCGGTGAAGAAGCTCATGCTCAAGAGCTCCGACGGCGAGGAGTTCGAGGTGGAGGCGGCTGTGGCGATGGCGTCGCAGACCATCAAGCACATGGTGGAGGACGGCTGCGCCGACAACATCATCCCGCTCCCCAACGTCACCGCCAAGATCCTCTCTAAGGTCATCGAGTACTGCACGCAGCACGCCCAGAAGGCCGACGACGCCGCCGCCGCCGGCGACTCCACCGCCGCCCCCGTCAAGCCCGACGAGGAGAAGCTCACGGCCTTCGACACCGACTTCGTCAAGGTCGAGCAGGCGACTCTCTTCGACCTCATCCTGGTGAGCCAGACTTCCGATCCCCCCC
>LR738713.1:638547232-638569303 GCA_902687465.1 Secale cereale | reverse complement strand
GTGCCGCTCCTTGTACGTGCTCGTTGAGGGCTCGTGTTCCGGCTGTTTAGATGCGATTGCGTTGTGGTTTTGAGCGATTGGCGCCCAGATTCGCGGTTCGATTGTGGACAACAACTCGTTGTTCTAGGGTTTAGGGTTTTGTGTCGTTGTTGGTTACGAAATGGGAGGCATTGCAGTTGCAGGTTATGTTCATCCGTTATGATTGTAGATTTGAAGTGTGTAGTTTTTCCCAAGAAAAAAAAGGCGGATTTTGTCTTATTTATGCGATCTATTGGATGGAACAACTGTTATGTGATGAGCGATTTGATGATATTACTGAATTGTCTGATGTTTGCATGATTTAGTTGTCGGCTGTTCTACTTTCAGTGATGATGCTAGTTTTTCTATGTTCAGTTCTGGTGCATGATTTAGTCCCTGTTAAATACTACTCCCTCTGTACCATAATATTTGTCTTTCTAGCAGTTCAATTTGAACTGCTAGAAAGACAAATATTATGGTACAGAGGGAGTAGTATTTAGTAGCCTGCTGTTTAGATGCATCACTGCAATTCTGGTATTATGTATCTCTGGCATGATCTGTTTCAGATTATAAATGATGCCTGCTATGAATTTCTGTGCAAGTGAAGGCATGCTATGTTGTTGCAACCAGCTGTTTTCTGTTTCCTCATTTGGATTACTCTGTTAATTTGTTACTTGGAAACAGTTCTGTGAGAAAAAAAATTGGTCATCTCCATTGAATTGTTAAATATTGTACTAGGAATCATAGTCACCGACTTGCATTACACTGTTTGGTAGGTTGGTAGGGCGCGATATTGTGGTGGTCTGCAAGCCAGTAATAAGATATTAGTATGGTCCTAGTTGTTGCTTTGTGGTGGCCTTGTCGGGCGTCAGTGGCATTACTATAGAATGCTTCTTGCCTGATCTGACAAGAATGCTATTCTAGAATCTGAGTCTGTTAAACAATTCATTATCTGACCTCCATCACCATCAGGCTGTAAAGCACGTGATGTTTATTTGTTGCTTTGTGGTGTTCTTTCTTGTGGATTAGTACCTTTGCGAGTCTTGTACATGGACACATTACAATGCTACTGTGGGTGATTCGTTGTTGTTTAGCTTTGTAGTATGTGTATCCCATTGTTTTAAACACAGTACTGTATATAATATTACCTCCGTCCCAAATTAGTTGTCTAACCAATTTGGGAGGAGGGAGCATAATATGTCTTCCTTTACTGCTCAATAGTTGGTATGTTTGTTGTAAATAGTTGTTCTCGGTTATGCACCTTACTGAATTTTGAATTGTGCGCACTGCATCTGTCCCCAAATACATGGTGTATAAATTCAGTATTGAATAAATAGGTTATGGCAATTAGACAATATATCTAATGCTGAATATATTGATATTGGTTTGGCATATCTTCATATTATTGTATATATTACTTGGTAAAATTTGGAAAGCATCGACTTCTTTGACTGGATTTATATGCCATCTATTTGGGGACAGAGTATTGCTACTTTCTTTCTTGAGCATGAAGATTGCTTACTCACCATGATTTATTGCTACTGTCTCGCTTAAATATGAACTGCAAGTTTTTTCATTATGTGCGTGTTGCAATAATCTGCTGTATATGGTGCTCCTGTTCTTTATCTGTTAAGTATGTGCCTGACCTTTACTGCTTCTATTTGCAATAATCTGCTTCAAGTTGTAAATAGTAGTTTTGTGTTATTCACCTTCCTTAATTATAATTCATCTTGCCTGTATTGGTTGTACTTGGCACTGTCTGGATTAAATACAAGTTTTGCCTCCCTTGCCATGATATATTGCTGCAGTCTTTCTTAGTTATGAACGTTATATGAACTGAAGCTCTGTCTTGCTTAAATATGGTATATTTGCTACTATCTTGCTTTAAGTATGAACTGAAGCTTTGTCTCCTGTAGATGATTAACTGATCTACTGGATCTGATACTCTTATATCTGTCAAATCTGTTTAATGTGAGGCCTGACCTTGATATTTGCCTGGACAGGCTGCGAACTACCTGGACATCAAGGGGCTGCTGGACCTGACCTGTCAGACGGTTGCCGACATGATCAAGGGCAAGACTCCGGAGGAGATCCGCAAGACCTTCAACATCACCAACGACTTCACCAAGGAGGAAGAGGAGGAAGTGCGGAGGGAGAACCAGTGGGCCTTTGAGTGAAGGTCTGGTCCGCGACGCGAATAACCAGCATGGAAGGAAACATGGCTTCGTCGAACGCCTGGGAGCAGCCGTTTAACCGTTTTGTGGTTCCGTGACAACGCTAGTAGGGAAGATGTAAGTAGGTTCTGGTTCGGTCGACCTGGAGTGTCCTCACCATTTGGCTGACTCTGCTTCGCTTTTTGATTGTGGTGGCATTTTGCTGCACTCTTGGACCTGGTTATGAGGAAATGAGATGGTATGCTGGTTATTCTGCACTAAATTCTACCGAGTAGCTGTGTCTGTCCTTCTTGTGATGCTCTGAGATCCGTTTTTCCATCTTGCATTTGCTTTTGGGTTGTGAACTACTACTGCTTTGCCGTTGTGGTTTCTTGCTAGGTTGGTGAATTGCTTCGTGGTGGGTGGTGGGTGTTTCGGGGTGGTTTTGCCATCTTGTTTCTTCTGTATGTCTTTTTCAGGCTCTCTCTCTCTGTTTTCGCTGGTGGCTAATTTGTTCGGTCACTTTTATGCAAGGCATTTTGTTTGTAGGGGTTGTAGGCCGGCTGGCCGTGCAACCGTGAGCTTGTGCTGTTGTTGGCCTTTGCTACACTTGTAGGGTGCGTTCCAACTCTAATCAAATCTTAGATTTTTTAAGAAAGTGATACTACCGTCGGGTCTTAAATACAGCTGACAAGCAAAGGTTGCAGAGGATGGGAGCAAGATTTTGTCTTCTCTTGATTGCCTCTCTGGATTTTAGCCTGTTAACCACAAAGGCTAAAATAAGAAATAAAAAACGCAATGGCCTTCTTGTGGCTGGCAGGTTTGATCAGTCCACAACTTTTGTCTGAGCTCGCTTGCTCCTGCTAGGTGGACCAATCGTGCGGGCGTAGGAAACAGGAAAGGTACGCAGCGTCCAACGGTATACGGTGATGCCGCCGTTTAATGACTGCACGATGACGGTAGAACGTGCATTGGAAGTGGGTCACTGCGCGGGGAGGTCGGGGCATGGCGCATTGGCCGGGGGCGGAGTGTCTACTGGGGCTCGGGCTGGTTAAGGATTATATTGTTGGGTTACGTCTTACTATTACACATGATGATTTTGATGAATATAATATGTATGTATTTGCTGCTTCAATTTGCAAATTATTATGAGAGAGGAACTACATCTTCGCCTCTTTATGTTTTTAATACGATAAAATTGCAAGAAACTGCGTATACTATGTATTGGCCTTTACTTGACGTGCATGAATGTTCTTTTATGACATGCCGATGCATAGGAAGAGAGTTGCATGATATATACTCCCTCCGTCCCAAAATTCTTGTCTTAAATTTGTCTAGATAGAAAAGTATCTAACGCTAAGATGTGACTAGATACATCCGTATTTGAACAAATTGAAGACAAGAATTTTGGGACGGAGGGAGTATTACTTTGTGCTCACTATTAAATCATAAATTATCGTTAATTAAAATTGGCTTTGATATACCTTGGGATCCCGGTGGATCCATTACTTGAGCACTATATGCCAGTGTAGGTCTACAATGCGACTAGCAAAATATGTGTTATTTGTCAAAAATATATTTAGGAACTTAATCGATGACGAACTTTTCAAAAAGTGAGTTTGTCATTATCACGATTCATATATACCAAAATGTTGTCGTGTTTTAATATTTCAAAGACATGAATAAAAACTAAAAAACAGAGTAAAAAATGCCATGACACAATGAAAAAGAATCCACCTATATATATGTAATATGAAATTGCCATGCTACATACAGAACAACAATTTGCTGTGGCATAGTCAATAGATTTTCCATGACACATACAATAAATTCGTGGTGGTACAATACATAAAAAGCATACGTAGGATAAAATTGACATGGTATTTATACAAGAAAACATGTAAAATGAAATTTTGCTATCGACCATGGCAACTTTGAAAGGAAATGTTCTATAGATCATGGGAAACTTATAAAAAAGATGTACTTGCAAACGATATTTTTGTTATATAAAAACATGGCAAATTTTTGGGAAACCAGTATTCATCACATGAAAACTTGTTGGAAAAAGCTTAATTTATCACATGGCAAATTAGAAAACTTAGATCTCTATATGTAGGAATTTTTGTACTTTGACATGGCAAAAATGAATTTAAAGATGTCTAGTGACATGGCGGATTCAGATAATAAAAGGATGAACATGTGTAGGGAAGTGTAAGAAAAATTGTACTAGTGATAAGGCAAAAATAAATAAATTAAAATGCCATGTCACCGGATCAATCATTTTTAATTTTTCCATGGCGCAAAATAGAAACACACCTACATTTTAAATGTAACAAAAAGGTTCCATGTTAAAGCATGTTGTATAACATATCTAACTTTTGTCGTCTCGGTAGTACACATGATGGTAAAAATATGAAAAACACAATACAAAAATGACACAGCAAATTTACTAAAAATTGCTCTATTTGTCATGGCAAAATGTTGAAAAAATGTGTGTTGCATGGAAAATTTAGGGGAAAAAATTCTCATTGAACATAGTTGCGTTCACCTATGCCTCGGTGCGTCAACGAAGGGGTTGCCTTTGCCACGATGTTCGGACACCAGACGGACCACATCGCGTCCGAGGAGGTAGCCGTGAGGCGCCTCGCGCCGAATCCAAGCGCCATTTGCTTGGATGTTATGGGTTCCCGACCGATCGAGTCCAGTCGCTATCGAGTGCTCTCTTCACAAGCGTGTCGGAGGGCAATGCGGACGACCATCTTCTCCTTGTGCCTGCATGGGATGAGCTGCCAGTCCGCATATCGGGTGGCAGAGGACTCGGATCCATGGGACGCCATGACGGAGAAGGTCGGAGTTTGCCACAAGGGAGCTTGGAGACAGAGTGAAGCCAAGGTGAGTGGAGTGGCTAGGATTTGATTCGCGGAGCGAATGTGAATGAATATATATTGGGTCGGTGTGGTGATCATGTGTACATTTTACGTAATCCTTTATCACACGTAAAATAGCCACCCTTGATAATCTGTGTCACTGTGTGGTGATCGTATTAGGAAAAATGATGATTGTCAACGAGGCATGTTCAATTCTCTGAATCGTTATTGCGCAATGCGCTTAATTAATCGTCTTTCCTATTTATTTCCTGATGGAAATAACTTGTCTTGCGCATGTCACCTTCTATGTGCTCGGCAGCGGAAAAAAGGTTGTTTGAATTTTGAATACGGCCCGTGATGGATGTGGGCTGACAGCTTCCGCCGTATCCAAACGACACCATATGCACTGTGGGGCCAACCCGCCTTGTTTCTTCAGGCCCAATACTGGCCATACGCGACGGGTACCTCACCCAGTACGGCCGGGTGCTCCGATCCCGATAAGAACAAGCGCGTGGAGATAACCTGAGCATGCGAGGTAGGCCTGGCCATGGGCAGCCCGCCCCGGACCGACGCTGCTCCCGGGCCGGGCTCGGGCCTAGATTTTGAGCACGTTGTCTGGGCCGGGCCGGGCCTGGCCGTCAAATTTGTGTTTTTCTGAAGGGGTCCGGCCCGAGGCCCGAGGCCCGTCGGACTTTTGCGTGTTCGAACCGGGCTCGGGCCCAAAAAATAGGCCCGATGGCCGGGCCGAACCGGGCTCGGGCCTACGTGTTTTCCCTCGGGCTTGGCTAGGCCCGGCCCGAGGCTTGGCCAGGTATAATGCGAGGACGGGTGCTCCTATGGATTTTCGTATCTCGAACGCTATTCCCGAACATGTAAAGCAAAGATACCTATAAAAATACTTATCTGTCTTTACCTAATAATAAAGCAAATTGGATTTCTTTTCGTCCGTCATGACACTTTTTAGAAAAGTCCCTCTATTTTAGAGAATTCAACCCGCAGTCTTGCTTTAAGTTAAAGCGGATCGTTTTTCGCATTTTACACAAAAGTCCCTGTGTTTTGTTGAAATCAACCCGCAGTTCGGATTTAAGTGACACCCAAACAGTTATTTTACATTATTCGAACCCCCGTGATGTTTTAGTAATTCATCTGCGGATCATATTTAAGTCAAACAAATGCTTTTTTAAATCATCCATATCTTTTAAACGGTAATTCCGATTTAAACATGTTATATATGAAATTTGATTAGAAAAATATGTAGAATATGAATAAGAGATTATTTTTAGATGTCCAGTATTTTTAAATATTATTTTGGAATATATTTAAGTCAAACAAATGATGTTCTAAATTATCCGTATATTTTAAACCGTAACTTCGATTTTAACATATTATATATAAAATTTTATTAAAAAAATGTGTGGAATCTAAATATGATGTTAATTTTATCTATTAAATATTTTTAAAATATTGTTTTGAAAGCAAACTTATAATTTATTGCGCAAGATACGTTTTTTTCCGTATTGGCGGCGGTCCGGATTGCAAATAAACACCCCACTATAACCATACAGAGAAAAGAAAATATCGATAACTATACACGCATACAGGGAAAAATAACAGATTTCTCATCGCGCGCGCGCGAGAGAGAGAGACAGACGCCTTGTGATTAACCATATTCAAACACATTTTTTTGTTTTGTGTGAACACCGAAGCCATCGTTGACGAGGGTGAGAAAAAGGATAAGCGGCAACATAAATATGATGCCTCGCAAAAATAAAGGCGATGAATCTATTGTGGTCTTGAGTGATGGTTGTTGGGTTAAGAGCGTGTGTTATGTTTTCTCTCCCGGTGCAACGCACGGGCTTTTTTGCTAGTAATAATAAAGTCATTAGTGCATTTGGCCGTCAATCGATAATTTTACAGAAAATACCCTGTGTTTTTGAGTATTCAACCCATAGTACATACTTAAGTCACAGCCGAACCAATTTCTTGCATTTTTTTCCAAAGACCCCCTATTTTTTAGCTTATTCACATGTGGATCATATTTAAGTCAAACATGTTATACTCTAATAAATCACAAGTGGGCGCGCACCCGAGTGACCATTTTCTTCCTTTTCTCTCTAAATACTTAGAAGATGGGCTGCATTCTGCCGAGTAAGTCTCTGTTTAACCTTTCTTTTTTTAGACATATTCAAATGCTTTTTTAAATATTCTTATCATTCAGACTCCAATTCTAAATCTAACATGTTATATATGAAAATCACTCATAAAAATATGTAGATTCCAAATATGCTAACATTAGTTTTGTCAAGTCAAACTTTACTGTTTGTCGGAATGAGGTGTATGATATACCGAAAATATGTTAGTCAAACTTGAAAAATATGTAGATTTTTGTGAAGTCAAACTTTAAAAATATGTTATATATACAGCTAGCCTATTCTGTTAACACTTACGAACTGCACGCTCAACGCGAGGGCACTGCACTTTTTGTAGCAAGTATACTGCAATACATAAACTAGTGAACTTCGCATCGGAAAAAACTGCATGCACTGTTTTTTTGTACTGTTTTTGCTCTAGTTTTTAACCGTTTGTCGGAACGAGTCGTATGATATACTGTTGGAAAGCTATGGATTAGGTGCAACTTCGCCATGTTGAACACTTTTTGAGATTGCTCGCGGTTTAAGAGCAGGGAACATATTTTCATGCTTTTTCGCAAACCGCTTATCGGAATGAAGCAAATGATACGTCATTGGAAAGATATCGTCGAGGCGCAACTTTTTCATATTACCACTTTCTCTAATTCGTTACGCTTAAGAGAAATTTCAAATTTACTTAATGGCGGAATTTCGATTTTTCAAATTTTTGGTACTATTTTAGCTCCATTTTTTAACCGTTTGTCAAAACGAGGCGTGTAATATGCTGTTGAAAAGCTACGAACGAGGCACAACTTTCATATGTATAAATGTTTTTGAGATTCCTTACATAAGTTAACTTTGAAAAAAATTATGTGACAAGTGGGAGCGGTCGTTTTTCACGAATTGTTTACAAATCGCTGATCAGAATGATTCAAATGACGCGCTGTTGGAAAGATATCGTCGAGGCGCAACTTTTTCATATATATTACTTTCTCTAATTCATTATGGTTTAATAACAGTTTTGAAATTACAAAAATGCGGACACTCTGTTTTTCGTGACACCAAAATCGACGTGTGTACTGCATCAAACAGAAAAACACACTACTTCAAACTAAAAACCGCACTGCATCAGGCGGACAAGCGAACTGCATGGGTTCTTTTGTCGGACGTAAATTTTTTTAGACGAGAAGTGGGGTGCACTTCACATCGGACGTAAGTGGACCGCAACACTACCGAAAGTGAACCGTTGCACTACCGAAAGTGAACCTCATGTTTTTTTGTTCTTTTACATATTTATGTTTTTTTACATGCATAGACTGGGCGTGTGGACTGGAGGGGCTGGGCGAGTGAACCCCATAATTTTATTTTTGTTGGGCGAAGAAGACAAACCACATGGTCAAGAAAAATGAACGACAACACGATGTTGGATGCACTTTTTTTAAAATAAAATCATATATAGAGTGCCTGAAAAACAACACAATTCATCCCTGAAAAATGAAATATGCTTCTTAAATACTTTGCTTTCAAATTGGAGTGTACTGTAGATTCCTTCGAAGTGGACTTCTCTTTTTAGACCAGAGTGCACTGCATTTTATTTTATAGTTTATTTACTGCACATGGCAACCGAGTGAACTTCATCGAAAAATAATACATCCAAACACAAATAGAACTACACGCCCAATCCACACTTTTTTTATCACAACAGCTACCCATGATCCCTGCCTGACTACATGCACGTCTGTATTGAACTGGACTTTTGTTCACAAGTAGAGTAGAAGTGTTAGTTTCCCTGTAGGATACTTGGCAACAGCCAACCGCAATCCACTTGTCTCTTTTCTTAAAAGAAAAACACAATCATGCCCGTGGATTCTTTTCTGGGCTGCACGCGCAGGTGGACATAACTGCATCACTACCTGTAGCTGTAGGGCTCTCATCGTCAGTGGATGCTCTTCTTTGACGCTCTTTTCCTCTCCTGCAAAAATATACTCCCTCCGTCCCATAATATAAGAACGTTTTTTTTACACTACTATAGTATCAAAAACGTTCGCGACAGAGGGAGTGGCAAACTGAGTCGCGAGACAGGCAATAGCAAACTCCAGTGCACTGTATTTTTTCCTCCCAAAATCAAATGAGCGAACTGCAAACAACGACAGGGCGGAGGAGTGCACGGGGAGAAGAAGGGTCATGCTGGGAAGTCGCGGCATGTTGGTGGCCACGCTGGGAAGCCGCGGCGTGACAGTGACATGGCGGAGGAGCGCATGGGGGAGAAGAAGGGTCACCCCCGGCCCTCCTCCTTTTCCTCGGTTGAGCCTCCTCCTATTACCGCCACCCGAGGCTTGCCATGGCCGAAGCCCTGCTGCCTGTGCCGGCGTGCGAACAACTGGAGGACCAAAGAGGGGCCTACGGTGGGATCTTCGCGAGACGGGGGTCGTCGGTTACCAGTAGACCGACGAGAGTCGAAGGAGCTGCCTGCCCGACGACGGAGGATGGTGGATCTGGTGCTGGAGGGCCTGGTGGCGGGAGGAGCCCGGGGTCGCATCGTCAGTGCCGCAGGAGGAGGAAGAGGGGCGCTCGGACCAGTCACCGATGGCTGGATCCGCGACGACGCTGGCCGGCTGGGTGGCGCCGCCACCGGATCCGGTGCTGGTGGATCCGCAACGGCGCGGGGCAGGTGCGGTGAGGAGCGAAGGGGGGGGGGGATGGGCCGTTGGAGTGGGTCACTGCGCGGGGAGGTCGGGGCATGTCGCATTGGCCGGGGGCGGCGCGTCTACTGGGGGCTCGAGCTGGTTAAGGATTATATTGATGGGTTGCGTCTTACTATTACACATGATGATTTTGATGAATATAATATGCATGTATTTGCTGCTCCAACTTGCAATTATTATGATAGATGAACTACATCTCCGCCTCTCTATGTTTTCAATACGATAAAATTGCATGAAACTGCTTATACTATGTATTGGCCTTACTATTATACTATGTATTGGCCTTTACTTGACGTGCATGAATTGTTCTTTTATGACATGCCGATGCATAGGAAGAGAGTTAGACTTCTTTGTTGCATGATATATATTACTTTGTGCTCACTATTAAATCACAAATCAGCATTAATTAAATTGGCTTTGATATACCTTGGGATCCGGGTGGATCCGGATCTTGAGCACTATATGCCTAGCTTAATGGCTTTAAAGAAAGCGTTGCCATGGAGACAACCAGAAAGTTTTAGAGAGTCATTTATTTCTGTTGTGTGCTTTTATATAGTTTTAAAACAAATAAAATAAAGAGGTGAGCCTAAAACTTCTTCAAAAAGAAAAGTGAAAGTGAGAAAGACGAACACCGTTGAAGTGGGGGACGTCCTTGAACTTTGTTCATGCCCATGGAAACTTTGTGAATCTCGATTACAGAAACTTTTCAACAAAAATAATTATCCCCTTGTATAAATCCATTGTATTATAAAAATAATGTGCCAAGATTTTCCATTAGGATGATTAGATTGCTTGTTTGGTTTGTGCGGTGCAAAAATAGAAACTTTGGCTATAGTGCGTGATTTTACATTTTTTTACTGGAAAGTCAAATGCTTCTGAAACTTTTTGGACAATAGTTATATACATTTTTTTATTTTGTCCTATTTTTCAGAATGTTTAGTGGTACAGAAATATGGTTAATGTTGAGATTACTACAGACTGTCCAGTTTTCACAGATTGCTGTTATAGTTTCATTATTTGCTTATGTTTGAAATCTTGTTGAGCCTCCTTTGACTTGCGGCCATAGAATTTTGATACTCCCTTCATTTTTGTATACAAGGCCACAAACCCATATTACCGGTACCAAGGTAAAAGTAAGTGTGTGCTTAAGCCAATATTGCAAGCTAGCTTGTCCTCTTGTTTGTCATGTTAATTAATGCATATTTTTCTGTTCCACCCACAACAAGCCAATGCTATCACTCCTTTTAGTTGATTAATGAGGCGCATGCAAGCCAAACTTATCACACCCACATGCATGCAAGAGATAATTAATATCCTCCTTTGCTAGTACGAGGCAAACACCATAAATTTTATCTCGATTAGTGTTAGTGGCCTTGTATAGCTGCAAATTGTAATTTTGATAGTGGCCTTGTATATAAAAATGGAGGGAGTAACATACAATGGGTAATGTTTGATTATAATTATAATATAATGTTAGAGTAGTACATAATGGGATTTGATGTTATATGTACTAACCCCTCTAATAAAAAAGTTTTGTTAAATTTTGTGTGGATGAATGATGTCTACACACGCTTCTATTCTTGTAGACAGTGTTGGGCCTCCAAGAGCAGAGGTTTGTAGGACAGCAACAGATTTCCCTTAAGTGAGTAACCCAAGGTTTATCGAACTCGGGGAAGTGGAGGTTGAACGTACCCCTTTCAAGCAACCCTGCAATCAAGATACAAGAAGTCTCTTGTGTCCCCAACACACCTAATACACTTGTCAGATGTATAGGTGCACTAGTTCGGCGAAGAGATGTTAAATGGCAAGTGATATGGATGGCAAAACAAAGTAATATAAATCTGTAATAAAAAGTGCAGCAAGCAAACAAGTGGTAAACGTGATCACAAATGGTATTGCAATGGTGGAAACAAGGCCTAGGCTTCATACTTTCACTAGTGGCAACTCCCAACAACATTAACATAATCGAATCACATGATATTTCCCATAAAACATGCAATGGAGACGCACCCGGAGGTCATTCCTTTGTGGTCAAGAGAGGACGAGAATTATGTAGGGCTACAAAAGCACACCTCAAAGTTCGTAGTTCTCAATCTATGGATTTCCCAATGTCACCGCGGCCATCCAAAGAGAGTTCCACAATCACCACAACATATCTAAAGGATAGTTAAAGACAAGCACCAAGAGACTCTCAATCTTCAATCAACACACAAAAGAGGAAATCACTCATGAAAATATTCTTCTAATCCATGTCCAATAGACCGCTGTCACCTTGGTCTCGGGGATTATACTAGATAAAGACAAGTGAGTACATCAATCCAATACATAGAGGAAGGGGAAAAATCGTTGGATCACCCTAGATTAACATAGCCTATGATCACAACGAAGATCACATCATGGGAGAGAGAATTGACCACATAGCTACTGGTAGAGACCTCAGCCCCGAGGAGGAACTACTCCCGCATCATGGAGGGAGGAAGCAACGTCGATGGAGATGAATCCAGGGGCACTTCCCCGTCCCGGCAGGGTGCCGACACCGGAATTCTGGTCCCCCGAAACTTGGTGGCGATGGCGGCGGAGATCGGAATAGCTTCTGGAGAAAAGGGTTCCGGAATCGAGGGTTTCGGGACGCGGTGTAAATATATGCCAAAGGGGGGCATCAGCGGAGGCCTGGGGGGCCCAGGCGCCCCCCCCCCGGCGCGGCCAGGAGGGGGGCCACGCCCCTAGGGCGCCTGGAGCCCTGGTGGCCCCCCTCCGGCCCTACTTTGGCCGCATGGAAGCTTCCGGAACGCTGATTTTTTATATATTTTTCCCGGAATTTTTCTGGCAGTTTACGTAATGGGAAAACCTGAAATACAAAAACAGCAAAAAACAGAAACTGGCACTGGGGTGCACTGAGTTAATAGGTTATTCCAAATATGATCAAAAGTGTATGGAAGTGCATAAATATCATAGCAATATCACACAAAAGAGGCATGGAGCAAGCAGAAATTATAGATACGTTTTGGACGTATCAACATCCCCAAGCTTAATTCCTGCTCGTCCTCGAGTAGGTAAATGATAACAAGCATAATATCTGTGGTGACATGCTATTAACCATATAAGGACTTTTCACAGTCACATGACAAGTGCTTACTGAGACAATGGGTCTGTAGTAATTAAGTTGCCTCATGAGAATATCACAAAGAACTGAAAGTTTTACAATATGATACTGAAACAGTCAATAAATTTGCAGTGAGCATGGTGTGCAAACATGACAAAGTGATATCTCGCTTGCCCCCTTTAGTGAAGCAAAACATAAATGCAGGGGCACCTCCAAAGTTTAAGTGACGACTAGATACAATGATTTCAGAATAAACGATATCATAATCATGCAAAAGACAATGGTACTTTGGGGCAATGCACATTACACTCAGAATGACAATCATGCTCTCAATAGTTGGTGCTTTAAAGAAAGAAGGTGGAGACTCTCGAACCGTGGCTTTTGATGGCAAGGTTGAAAACCCGTGGTCGGAAACAAAAACTAAACATGTACCAGACTTCTTGGTTTTTAAAAACAGAGGTAATTTTTTTTAGAGATGCATATTTCGTCAACGAATGCTAGCAGATAACTCAATTACTTCTCGAGCTGGACAAGTTTCGAGGAACGGCTCCCGCATGAGGACGATCACATCCTCTTAATCTCCTTTGTTTATCACTGCCAAAGTTTTCTGATTTCTCATGAACAAAGCGTGAAGGAGGGTTTGTTTGTTGTATATTTTTTAATGAGCCGGGCGCACTCTTTGCCAGTTCCTTCTCGTATTAGGGGTTTGCACATTAGACATGCAATCCCGGGGTGAAGCTTGTTCAACTTAAAAAGATCATGAATTAACTACTACTTCCTCATGAGCTAAAACCGAGGCACAAAATAGAAATGCTTTTTTGAATAATTTTGAGATGGTACATGAAAGTCTTCGTTAGGAATGGCAGGTAAATACCATGTATAGGAAGGTATGGTGGACTCATATGGCATAACTGGTTTAAAGGATTTTGGATGCACAAGCAGTCAGTCCGCTTAGTACAGGCGAAGGTTAGCAAAAGACTAGGAGCGACCAACTAAGAGAGCAATGACGGTCATAATCATCCAGAGCGACAAAGCAACATTGAATCGGGCATGGAAGTTATATCGCTACTCAGAAATTAAAGATCATCAAGGCTTGATAGACTTTCTTTACAGTCTTAAATATGCGTGAGCATATGCCAAGTCAATCAAAATAAATTCTTGGAGGAAGATGTCACTAAACCATACCACATCATAGGCAAACAGATCATGTTGGTACTTCAATAACACATTAAGAACCCCCCAGCTATTTGAGACTAACCATAAGAAAACATGAACTACTAAGCACCATTATGCACATAGCATTTTTATCATAGACATATCAACCAGTGCAACAGAAGCCAACTCTCTTAACAAGATAAACATGATAACTAAAGCGAGTTCCAGCGACCAACTAACAAAAGCTCTTTAAAAAGTAAAGCATGAAAACTAAGAGCTGAACATGATAGTAGCTATTGAAAGACAAAGAACACACACAACAAAGATAGACATGAAAATTCTATGTTATGTTCTAGGTTGAAGTGGAGCGTGTTTCTCTCCCACACTAAGAAAGCTGAGTTCCAACTCGTTATGAACAGCAAGCGAAGCTAAAGAAAACTAAAAAGGAAACTAAAAGCAAGACGCTCCAAGCATAGCACATAACACATGAAGTGATAAAAATATAGTGCGAAAGACGAACTGATAATTGTCGATGGAGAAGGGGATGCACGGGGGCATCCCCAAGCTTAGACGCTTGAGTCTTCTTGAATATTTCTTGGGGGTGCACGGGGGTATCCCCAAGCTTGAGCGTTTGACACTCCTGAATCTTTTTATCATCTTCCCTCGTACACTTGAAAACTCCCTTCATACATAACTCATCATAATCTGATTAGCGAGGTTAGTACCCTTAATAAAATAATTTTTCCTTGCTGGAAATAAGGATATTCTTGAAGGTCTACTGTTTCTCAAGATTGCCAAAAGGTTTTTGCAAAGAAAAAGCAACCTCAAGGTTTGCAAAACGAAGAAAAGGCAAAACAGGACAGAATCTGTGAAAAACAGACCAGCAGGTAGTAAATAATTTTTTGGGGCACTTCTGCAACTCAAATCAAAAAACTCAGAACAAACGCCCGAAAGCCAATTGTATAGAGCACGCTGTCGAAAAAATTCAGACCAAAAAGATGATGTGGTGATTTTATACGAATTTTTCTGTCCAAGGACAGAATCTGTTTCCTGGACAGCACGTCACAACTTTTGAACTTTCTTGCAATCAGAGGCTAAACTTGGCACAAGGCTGAAAAATAAAGATACAATGATATTGCTACAGTAGTAAGAAACATCAAGACCACTAAAACGGAAAGCAAAGATAACAAGGGTTGTCTCCCTAGAGCTTTTTCTTTATAGCCATAAAGATAGGCTTAAGACTTTAATGATGCTCTCGTAGGAATAAGAGTTGAAGAGCAGAAGAGAGCATCAAGAAGCAAATACCAAACACGTTTAAGCCTAACATGCTTCCTATGCATAGGAATATTGCAATAGAATAATTCATCGAAGCACAAAGCAATAAGCATAGGAAGACAAAACAAGTGCAGCTTCAAAACCTTCAACATAAAGAGAGGGAACTTGATATTATTGCAATATCTATAAGCATATGTTCCCTTTTCATAATAATTTTCAGTGGGATCACGAATAAACTCAACAATATAAGCATCACATAAAGCATTGTCACCATGATCCTCATGCAAAAAGGCACTCTTACTCTCCACATAAGCATAATCTTTCTCATCGGTAATAGTGGGAGTAGGACTATCATAAACAACTTGAACACTATAGATTAATTGTGTATTAGGAAGATGGTGTTCAACAAGGGAGTAATTCCCTCCATG
Source organism: Secale cereale (assembly GCA_902687465.1). Lineage (NCBI taxonomy): Eukaryota > Viridiplantae > Streptophyta > Magnoliopsida > Poales > Poaceae > Secale > Secale cereale. Next base: position 638,553,470 of record LR738713.1, on the reverse strand, counting down.
ATTATGACAAGTTTCATAAGGATAATTTCTCCTTATGTCATAGATACCTTTATAATCACTATAGATTGGAGTTATAACATCATCATGGTAGAGAAGAGCATTATCATTGCTAGCAACTATATTTGTAAACATGTTGTCTTTATTCTTACTAGCAAAAGAATTATCAATTATCACATCACTAGTGGGTAAAGGATTTGCAATCCTATCATCCCCAAGCTTAGAGCTTTCCATATCATCACTTTCAGAGTTGGTACCAAAAAGATTTTCAAGATCATAAGTAGCATTATCATCATTTTCCCAATCACAATAAGTAACATGCATATCATAATCAAAATCATCTTCAATAGTACCTACGGACGTATCATCAAGATGATAATTAGGGCAATAAACTTCACCTTCTTCTTTAAACTTACAACCGTTAGGATAAAAGTTGATGGGAGGAATATGCTCAGGCCAGGTTGATACCCATTCTTCTTCCTTCTTGCTCCTCTTCTTCCTCCTCTTCTTTTTCTTCTTCTTCACCTTAGGAGGGAGTGGTTAGAGATGAAGCTTCTCCACATATCCTGGTTTATCATTAGAAACAATAGGGGAAACTCGGGAGAAACTCTCCTTTTTATTAGCAGAAATATAAGAGACATTTTTATACTTTGGTAAAGTTCCCTCCTTTCTAATCTTACTTATGTAATCATTTTCATGGCAATTAACAACACAATAGAGATGGCAATTTTGCAAAGTGTTTTTTATTCCTATGGCATTAACATCTAGCTAAGAAGTCTTTTCTGATAACTCTTCACACATCAAAAATAACATAAGCTCATCATAAAGATCAGAGGTGATCATGTTATCACACAACTGGTTAACAATTATGTTTTGAAAGTGCATGCATTGAAAATTAAAGTGACCCTCTATACAGCAAAGTTCACAAGTAAAAGGATAAAGGTCACACAATTCTCTAGCAATTTCATTTAAATCTCTGACCCAAGTGATTGTTCTTTCATGCTTATGTTGCTTACAATACTTCTCTTCATCAATCATAGGCCTTTCACAAGGTCTATCCACTCCACAAAATATAACATGATTATATAAAACCTCATTTTTAGGAATTGGATCATGCATGTTGCAATCATCATGAACAATTTCATTTTCTTTGCAAATCTCTTTAAAAGGTTCATGATGCTTGATCCAATCCTCCTTAGGCATATTAAGATGTGAAGCAAAATATTTGAGGAAATCAACAAGGAGTTGAGAATCAAGCCCAAACTTAGCACTAAACTTATTAAAACTTGTAGTTTCAATAAAGGACTTAATGCAATCATACTCATAAACTATACCTGACTCTTTACCTTTGTCGATCTCCCAATCTTCAGTGTTGCGTTGAATTCTTTCAAGGAGTTCCCATTTAGCATCAATCTTTTCGTTTGTGAAAGAACCCATAGAGGAAGCATCGAGCAAATCTTTATCCTGTCGAGAGAGCCTCGCATAGAAATTAGTAATAATCATATCTTTGGGGAGCCCATGGTTAGGACATTTTAGCATTAACATTTTTAGTCTCCCCCAAGCTTGAGCAACGCTCTCTCCGTCATCAGGATAGAAATTATAAACATAATTCCTATTCTCATGGACTTCATGAAGAGGATAAAACTTGGAGTAAAAGAGAGACTGGATCTCTTCCCAATCTAGCAGGTGAGAGTCATCTAGTAGCCTATACCATTCCAATGCTTTTCCTTTCAGGGACAAGGCAAATAATTTCCTCATGACTCCATCTCTTGTCAAACCCGAAATCTTAAACAACTCACAAAGTTCTGTAAGTTTCAACAAATGAATACTAGGATTGACTGTCCCATCATAACGATCATTCATAATTATTTCAATTATCCCAAGTGGTATTTTGAACGGGATACATTCAGTAGGTGGAGGAGACTTCTCTACCACGGGTGTGGTAAAGCGGCCTTCCCCAAGCAGCGAACTAAGAGCGCGGTTTTCCATAAACATAACTAGTGAAACTAAAAACAAGAAACGAAAAGATTTAATTGCAAGATCTAAAGATATACCTTCAAGAACTCACTTCCCCGGCAACGGCGCCAGAAATAGCTTGATGTCTACACACGCTTCTATTCTTGTAGACAGTGTTGGGCCTCCAAGAGCAGAGGTTTGTAGGACAGCAGCAAATTTCCCTTAAGTGAGTAACCCAAGGTTTATCGAACTCAGGGAAGTGGAGGTTGAACGTACCCCTTTCAAGCAACCCTACAATCAAGATACAAGAAGTCTCTTGTGTCCCCAACACACCTAATACACTTGTCAGATGTATTGGTGCACTAGTTCGGCGAAGATATGTTAAATGGCAAGTGATATGGATGGCAAAACAAAGTAATATAAATCTGTAATAAAAAGTGAAGCAAGCAAACAAGTGGTAAACGTGAGCACAAATGGTATTGCAATGGTGGAAACAAGGCCTAGGCTTCATACTTTCACTAGTGGCAACTCCCAACAACATTAACATAATCGAATCACATGATATTTCCCATAAAACATGCAATGGAGACGCACCCGGAGGTCATTCCTTTGTGGTCAAGAGAGGACGAGAATTATGTAGGGCTACAAAAGCACACCTCAAAGTTCGTAGTTCTCAATCTATGGATTTCCCAATGTCACCGCGGCCATCCAAAGAGAGTTCAACAATCACCACAACATATCTAAAGGATAGTCAAAGACAAGCACCAAGAGACTCTCAATCTTCAATCAACACACAAAAGAGGAAATCACTCATGAAAATATTCTTCTAATCCATGTCCAATAGACCGCTGTCACCTTGGTCTCGGGGATTATACTAGATAAAGACAAGTGAGTACATCAATCCAATACATAGATGAAGGGGAAATATCATGGGATCACCCTAGATTAACATAGCCTATGATCACAACGAAGATCACATCATGGGAGAGAGAATTGACCACATAGCTACTGGTAGAGACCTCAGCCCCGAGGAGGAACTACTCCCGCATCATGGAGGGAGGAAGCAACGTCGATGGAGATGAATCCGGGGGCACTTCCCCGTCCCGGCAGGGTGCCGGCACTGGAATTCTGGTCCCCCGAAACTTGGTGGCGATGGCGGCGGAGATCGGAATAGCTTATGGAGAAAAGGGTTCCGGAATCGAGGGTTTCGGGACGCGGTGTAAATATATGCCAAAGGGGGGCATCAGCGGAGGCCTGGGGGGCCCAGGCGCCCCCCGGCGCGGCCAGGAGGGGGGCCGCGCCCCCAGGGCGCCTGGAGCCCTGGTGGCCCCCCTCTGGCCCTACTTTGGCCGCATGGAAGCTTCCGGAACGCTGATTTTTTATATATTTTTCCCGGAATTTTTCTGGCAGTTTATGTAATGGGAAAACCTAAAATACAAAAACAGCAGAAAACAGAAACTGGCACTGGGGTGCACTGAGTTAATAGGTTAGTCCAAATATGATCAAAAGTGTATGGAAGTGCATAAATATCATAGCAATATCACACAAAAGAGGCATGGAGCAAGCAGAAATTATAGATACGTTTTGGACGTATCAATGAAGTGTTCGAAGATCGAGAAGGTATTGATATGAGAAGAATGAGGAGAGGCAAGAGCTCAAGCTCGGGGATTCCCAAGGCACCCCCAGTAAATATTCAGGGATACTCAAGCGTCTAAGCTTGGGGATGCCCCGGAAGGCATCCCATCTTTATTCGACAATTATCGGTAAGTTTTAGTTTTTGTTTTGTTCACATGATATGGGTAAATCTTGGAGCGTCGTATGTTTTTTCTTTTTCTTTTGACAATGCACCATGCTGGTATGAGATAGTCCTTGGTTGATTTATATAATGCTCATTGCACTTCACTTATATCTTTTGAGTATGGCTTTATAGAATGCTTCATCTGCTTCACTTATATCATTTGAAGTTTGGATTGCCTGTTTCTCCTCATATAAAAAACCGCCATTTGTAGAATGCTCTTTTTCTTCACTTATATTTGTTAGAGCGCGGGCATATCTTTGGTAGAAAGAATTAAAACTCTCTTGCTTCACTTATATCTATTTAGAGAGTTGACAAGAATTGGTCATTCACATGATTAGTCATAAAATCCTACATAAAGCTTGTAGATTGCTGAATATGATATGTTTGATTCCTTGCAATAGTTTTGCGATATAGAGATACTAATATGTGGGAGGTACTAGTTTAGTAGGAATATTTGTGTTAAAGTTTGTGATTCCCGTAGCATGCACGTATGGTCTCCTAACTATGTAACTAAATTGGCGCACATTGTATCTTGATTGTTTATCTTTGCGTGAAGGACGGGGGCGCGCGATGGTTAACTCCTACCAACCTCCCCCCTAGGAGCATGCATCGTAGTATTATGCTTTGATGACTAAGTAGATTTTTCGCAATAAGTATGTGATTTCTTTATGACTAATGTTGAGTCCATGGATTATACGCACTCTCACACTTCCACCTTGCTAGCCACTCCAGTGCCACGCAACTTTCACCGGTGCATCAAACCACCTTATACCCTTCCTCAAAACAGCCACCATACCTACCTATTACGGCATTTCCATAGCCATACCGAGATATATTGCCATGTAACTCCACCATTCCGTTTATTATGACACACATCATCATTGTCATATTGCTTTGCATGATCATGTAGTTGACACAATATTTGTGGCAAGGCCACCGCTCATATTTTCATACATGTCACTCTTGATCATTGCACATCCCGGTACACCGTCGGGGGCATTCATATAGAGTCATATCTTTATTCTAGTATCGAGTTGTAAGTAAATAAAAGTGTGATGATCATCATTATTAGAACATTATCCCATGTGAGGTTATCAAAATAAAAGAGGCCAATGAAGCCCAAATAAACAAAAGAGGCCAAAGAAGCGCACCAAAAAAGAGGCCAAAGAGCCCAAAATAAAAAAATGAGAGAAAAAGAGAGAAGGGACAATGTTACTATCCTTTTCCACACTTGTGCTTCATAATAGCACCACGTTCTTCATGATAGAGAGTCTCCTATGTTGTCACTTTCATATATTACTAGTTGGAATTTTTCCTTATAGAACTTGGCTTGTATATTCCAACGATGGGCTTCCTCAATTGCCCTAGATCTTCATGAGCAAGCAAGTTGATGCACACCCACTTAGTTTCTTTTTTAGCTTTCATACACTTATAGCTCCAGCGCACCCGTTACATGGAAATCCCAACTCACTCACATTGATATCAATTGATGGACATCTTGGACATCTCCATAGTCCGTTGATTTGCCTAGTTGATGTGAAACTTTCTCCATCCTTTTGTCTATCACCACCTTCTATTCCACCCATAGTGCTATGTCCATGGCTCACGCTCATGTGTTGCTTGAAGAGTTGAAAAAGTTTGAAAAAGTAAAGAAAACAATTGCTTGGCTGAAACCAGGATGGGCATGAGGGGTACCTTGTGTTAAGAAAAGGGAGCATAAAAGACTACATGATTTTGTAGGGATAACGTTCTTTAGCATTGATATTTTGAAAAACATGATTGTTTGTTGGGATGCCTGAGTATTAAATTCTTTTATGTCAAATGATAAACTATTGCTTTGAATCACTCATGTCTTAATATTCATGCCATGATTAGATTACATGATCAAGATTATGCTAGGTAGCATTCCACATCAAAAATTATATTTTTTATCATTTACCTACTCGAGGATGAGCAAGAATTAAGCTTGGGGATGCTGACGCGTCTCCGTCGTATCTATAATTTTTGATTGTTCCATGCCAATATTCTACAACTTTTACATACTTTTGGCAACTTTTTATACTATTTTTGGACTAACATATTGATCTAGTGCCCAGTGCCAGTTCTTGTTTGTTGCATGTTTTTTTGTTTCACGGAAAATCCATATCAAACAGAGTCCAAACAGGATAAAAACTTTCAAAGATTGTTTTTGGAATATATGTGATTTTTGGGAAGAAGAATCAACACGAGACGATGCCCGAGGGGTCCAGAAGGTAGGGGGTGCGCCCCAGGGGGTAGGGCGCGTCCTGGACCCTTGCGGCCACCCCGTTAGGTGGTTGGTTCGCTTCTTTTGCTGCAAGAAATCCAATATCCGGATACAAATCGTGTTAAAATTTCAGCCCAATCGGAGTTACGGATCTCCGGGAATTTAAGAAACAGTGAAAGGCCATAATTTGGGAGCGCAGAAACAGAAGGACACACACACACACACACACACACAGAGAGAGA
>LR738713.1:638402952-638547170 GCA_902687465.1 Secale cereale | reverse complement strand
AGAGAGAGAGAGAGAGAGAGAGAGAGAGAGAGAGCATGAATATGATTTGATCATATTTTTTGCAATACAGTTATTCATTTAAAGCCATAGAATAATTGTTATTTTGTTTACATGAATAAAACCTTCGATGGTCATACACCCAATGAAAATAGTTTGTTGGATCTCGATCATAGTGATACACATATTCATAATCTTGAAGCCAAAAGATGCAAGGTTAATAATGATAGTGCAACTTATTTGTGGCACTGCCGTCTAGGTCATAATGGTGTAAAGCGCATGAAGAAACTCCATAGTGATGGACTTTTGGAATCACTTGATTATGAATCACTTGGTGCTTGCGAACCATGCCTCATGGGCAAGATGACTAAAACTCCGTTCTCCGGAACAATGAAGCGAGCAACATATTTGTTGGAAATCATACATACTGATGTATGTGGACCAATAAGTGTTGAGGCTCGTGGCGGGTATCATTATTTTCTGACCTTCACTGATGATTTAAGCAGATATGGGTATATCTACTTGATGAAGCACAAGTCTGAAAGATCTGAAAAGTTCAAAGAATTTCAGAGTGAAGTAGAGAATCATCGTAACAAGAAAATAAAGTTTCAATGATCTGATCGTGGAGGTGAATATTTGAGTTACGAGTTTGGTCTTCATTTGAAACAATGTGGAATAGTTTCACAACTCACGCCACCCGGAACACCACAGCGGAATGGTGTGTTCGAACGTCGTAATCGCACTTTATTAGATATGGTGCGATCTATGATGTCTCTTACCGATTTACCACTATCGTTTTGGGTTATGCATTAGAGACAGCTGCATTTACGTTAAATAAGGGCACCATCTAAATCCGTTGAGACAACGCCTTATGAACTATGGTTTGGCAAGAAACCAAAGTTGTTGTTTCTTAAAGTTTGGGGCTGCGATGCTTATGTGAAAAAGCTTCAACCTGACAAGCTCGAACCCAAGTCGGAGAAATGTGTCTTCATAGGATACCCAAAGGGGACTATTGGGTACACCTTCTATCACAGATCCGAAGGCAAGATATTCATTGCTAAGAATGGATCCTTTCTAGAGAAGGAGTTTCTCTCGAAATAAGTGAGTGGGAGGAAAGTGGAATTTGATGAGGTAATTGTACCTTCTCCCGAATTGGAAGGTAGTACATCACAGAAACTAGTTCTAGTGATTCCTACACCAATTAGTGAGGAAGCTAATGATGATGATCATGAAACTTCAGATCAAGTTTCTGTTGAACTTCGTAGATCAACCAGAGTTCGTTCCGCATCATAGTGGTATGGCAACCCAGTTCTGGAAGTCATGTTACTAGACTATGATGAACCTACGAACTATGAGGAAGCGATGATGAGCCCAGATTCCGCAAAATGGCTTGAGGCCATGAAATCTGAGATGGGATCCATGTATAAGAACAAAGTATGGACTTTGGTTGACTTGCCCAATGATTGGCAAGCCATTTAAAATAAATGGATCTTCAAGAGGAAGACCGACGCTGACGGTAATGTTACTGTTTACAAAGCTCGACTTGTTGCGAAAGGTTTTCGACAAGTTCAAGGTGTTGACTCCGATGAGAATTTCTCACCCGTAGCGATGCTTAAGTCTGTCTGAATCATGTTAGCAATTGCCGCATTTTATGAAATCTAGCAAATGGATAACAAAACTGCATTCTTTAATGGATTTATTAAAGAAGAATTGTATATGATGCAACCAGAAGGTTTTTCCAATCCTAAATGTGCTAACAAAATGTGCAAGCTCAAGCGATCCATCTATGGACTGGTGCAAGCATCTCGGAGTTGGAATATACGCTTTGATAAGTTGATCAAAGCATATAGATTTATACAGACTTGCGGTGAAGCCTGTATTTACAAGAAAGTGAGTGGGAGCACTAGAACCTTTCTGATGAGTATATGTGACTGAAATATTGTCGATCGGAAATAATGTAGAATATTCTGGAAAGCATAAAGGAGTGTTTGAAAGGTGTTTTTCAAAGAAAGACCTCGGTGAAGCTGCTTACATATTGGGCATCAAGATCCATAGAGATAGATCAAGATGCTTGATAAGACTTTCGATGAGTACATACCTTGATAAGATTTTGAAGTAGTTCAAAATGGATCAGTCAAAGAAGGAGTTCTTGTCTGAGTTGTAAGGTATGAAGTTGAGTATGACTCAAAGCCCGACCTCGGCAGAAGATAGAGAAAGAATGAAAGTCATTCCCTATGCCTTAGCCATAGGTTCTATAAAGTATGACATGTTGTGTACCAAACCTGTTGTGTACCTTACCATGAGTTTGGCAAGGAGGTACAAAAGTGATCCAGGAGTAGATCACTGGACATCGGTCAAAATTATCCTTAGTTACTGGATGACTAAGGAAATGTTTTCTCAATTATGGAGATGATAAAGAGTTCGTCGTAAATAGTTACACCAATGCAAGCTTTGACACTAATCCAGATGACTCTAAGTATCAATCTGGATGCGTATTAAAAGTGGGAGCAATTAGCTAGAGTAGCTCCATGGAGAGCATTGTAGACATAGAAATTTGCGAAATACATACGGATCTGAATGTAACAGACCCGCTGACTAAACTTCTCTCACGAAGAAAAACATGATCACACCTTAGTACTCTTTGGGTGTTAATCACATGGTGATGTGAACTAGATTATTGACTCTAGTAAACCCTTTCGGTGTTGGTCACATGGCGATGTGATCTATGGGTGTTATTCACATAACGATGTGAATTATCGGTATTAAATCACATGGTGATGTGAACTAGATTATTGACTCTAGTGCAAGTGGGAGACTGAAGGAAATATGCCCTAGAGGCAATAATAAAGTTATTATTTATTTCCTTATATCATGATAAATGTTTATTATTCATGCTAGAATTGTATTAACTGGAAACTTAGTACATGTGTGAATACATAGACAAAACAGTATGTCCCTAGTATGCCTCTACTAGACTAGCTCATTGATCAAAGATGGTTATGTTTCCTAGCCATAGACATGAGTTGTCATTTGATCAACGGGATCACATCATTAGGAGAATGATGTGATGGACAAGACCCATCCGTTAGCTTAGCACTATGATCGTTTAGTTTTACTGCTATTGCTTTCTTCATGACTTATACATGTTCCTATGACTATGAGATTATGCAACTCCCGAATACCGGAGGAACACCTTGTGTGCTATCAAACGTCACAACGTAACTGGGTGATTATAAAGATGCTCTACAGGTGTCTCCGAAGGTGTTTGTGGTGTTGGCATAGATCAAGAATAGGATTTGTCACTCCGAGTGTCGGAGAGGTATCTCTGGGCCCTCTCGGTAATGCACATCATAATAAGCCTTGCAAGCAAATGACTAATGAGTTAGTCACGATATGATGTATTACGGAACGAGTAAAGAGACTTGACGGTAACAAGATTGAACTAGGTATTGAGATACCGACGATCGAATCTCGGGCAAGTAATATACCGATGACAAAGGGAACAACGTATGTTGTTATGCAGTTCGACCGATAAAAATCTTCGTATAATATTTAGGAGCCAATATGGGCATCCAGGTTCCGCTATTGGTTATTGACCGGAGAGATGTCTCGGTCATGTCTACATAGTTCTCAAACCCGTAGGGTCCGCACGCTTAAACGTTCGTTGACGATATAGTATTTAATGAGTTATGTATGTTGGTGACCGAATGTTATTCGGAGTCCCGGATGTGATCACGGACATGACGAGGAACTCGGGAATGGTCCGGAGATAAATATTAATATATTGGATAATAGTGTTTGACCTCCGGAAGGGGTTCCGGATGTTTCCCGAAATGTTTGGGTACGAGAACACTTTATTTTGGCCAAAAGGGAAAGCACACAAGGTTTTTGGAAGGCACAAAAGGAAGTTTTGTGGAGTCCAGAGGCCAGACACCAGGGTCCCTGGCGTCTGGGTCCAGACGCCGGGAACCCTGGCGTCTGGCCCTGGAGTCCGAGAAGGACTCTTGCCTTTCGGGTGAAACCGACTTTTTGAAGGCTTTTACTCCAAGTTTCGACCCCAAGGCTCAACATATAAATAGAGAGGTCGGGCTATGTAATGTCCCGGATGTAATACTTTCCCTTTTGGGTATATAATAAATCTCCGGCTTCATCTTTTCCTTTTCGGGTTCTTTGTCTTTCGGGCTTTTGTCGTTTTGTGGTGTGAGTGTGTGGCATTCATTCATATCATGTAGACATGTGCATTGCATTGCATTTGTGTTGTGGGTTGCATCCGGTTCCGTGTGTTCCTTCCCGTCGTCCGTTTCGTGTTCCGAAGCTCCCTCACGTGTCCGTGACGTCCCGTAGGCCTACTTTGTTGTTCGGGCGTTTTTCGTTACCGGTGTGCCGCGAGGTTGTTGTGTGTGTTGTTGTTTTGTTGTGTGCAACCCGCCTCTCAAATCTCGTCTCGTTTGGACTCCGTTGACTTTTCCATCCGTTGCCCGTGTGGGTCCGAAGTGCCCTTACTTCGTGTCCCGAAAATACCCCTACTGCAGTCTTTTATCTCCGTCTAGGCCCTTTAAATCATCCCCGCGATCGGATCCGTTGGATCAGATCGGAGGGCTCCTAAACACCCCTAGTCTCTAAACCCTAGTCTAAAACTGCTATATATAGACCCCTAAGTCTATTTGGGCATCCCCTTCTTCTTCCCCTTCTCCACTTTCTTTTTTTTTTCCTTTTTATCTCAGATCCAATCCACTGTTCATCTGGACCCCGAAGGATCCCCTCGATCCATCGGATCCTTCGATCCGCGCCGCCGCAACGCTCCTCGCGCGAGTCAACGCGGTCGAGCGCTGCTCCGCGTCGCCGCTTCCCGCTCGGCCCTCGACCGCACCGAGCCGTTCGGTCCAGCTGGGCTCGGGGACCAGATCGACGCCGGTGTCTCGCGCCAGGGAGCGACCGACCGGCCCAGGTCTCTCCCTCGTCGCCTCGTTCGCCCAACCTCCCGCTTCAATCCCCTTCGGGCCGGCCCGTACCGCGTCAGCACCAGGACCACTTCGCCGGACCGTCGGGCCCGTACGCCTTCCAGGCCGACCGGCCCAGTACCGCGCCCGAGCCGCCTTCGTCCCGCTTCTCGCCGCACCACCTGCCAGAGGGCGCCGCATCGCCTCACCCCGTCAGCCTCCGCGACTGGGCCGCGAGCGCGCGAGCGGGCCACCGCACCGAGGCAACCGGGCCGCGCCGCCGCGCCGGCTCCTAGCGCCTCCGGCTGGGCCGGCCTCGCCTCCCCGAGGCCCGTCAGCCGCCGCCTTCCGCCTGGGCCTGGGCCACCGCATCGCCACCGACGCCGCGCGCCTGGGCCGCCCCGCGCGCCGGATCGGGCCGCTGTTACTGTTCATCTAGATCCAACGAGGTTGACTCTGTTGTTCCCTAAGTCCCTGTTTCCTGATCTGAGATGTAAACTTTGACCTGCTCTAACTTTTTATCTGCTGCTCCGTTTTGCGCGTGTGGCATGTCCAGATGTTCGTGGAGATGTCCTCTACGTTTTACCTGTTGTAGTCATGCATGTTAGATGTCATCTTGACACTTGTTTTGCTGTTGCAAGAGTGCATCATGTTATAAACTGCTGTTATGTGTTATTTTCATGCCACCTTTGACTTGTGATAACTTTTAGCTCGTTTGTCCAAACGAAGCAAATGACATGTCCACGTGTTCGTCTTGCCACGAACTACGTGTTGTGTGTGATAGGTTGCATGGTAGATTTATTGTTTCCTTGTTGTCATCGTTGCAAAGTGCCATGTTCACATGTTGTGTTTTCACTTGTTATGAAATGCCATCTTGTTGAGCTCGTTGTAATCGGTGTGTTCACCACATTGATGCATGCTTGTGTGTTTCGGGATCACCGTGATATGTATTTTGATGAGGTGCTTACCCTTTGCCATGTTTAGTTTCGAGGTGACTTAAACATGCTCTTTTGGGTGCTATGATGATGTTGCTGTTTTAGGACTTAGTGAAATTTCACTAAGTCTGAAATCTGTAACGTTTCGATGTCATGTTCGTGTGATGTTGTAGGACAAAGCATGATAGTTTTGGGGTGGATTTTGATTGTTCCTTGTATTATATATTGTTGTCTTTCCATCCATGTCCTCACATGTCCATTTGAGTGGCTGTAGCATGTTTATCTTTTGCTCCAAACTTTCAATAAAATTCTGCTGCCAGAATTTTATTTCAAAGTTCAATATGTCCAAGATCATTGCTATTGATCCGTGACTCCGTTGGGGGTGCACTTTGGACCTAGTTGCTGTACTATATATCTAGTTTGTGTTCATGTCCTTTGCCATGCTTTTTGGGTGCTGTAGATTAATTATTTTGAGCTCCAAAGATGCTATGTTGCTGTAATTTGCAGTTTTCGCTCAAATCTTGTTTCGGGCATAACTTTTAGCCCGTAACTCCGATTTCAGCGAGTCTTATATCAAACTTGGGTGTTTTTCTGTGTAGATTAATAATATCAGCTTGTTATCTTGTTTTGAGGTGTTTTGCTTGAGTGATGTTTTACGTGCTCCATGTGCATCTTTAGTGCATCCATCATGCATTCATGTTTTTCGAGTGCGCATTGCATTTTGTTGATTAGTGCTTGGTGTGTTTGTTGTGTTTAGAGCCGGAAGTTGAGCACGAGTTTTCCAACGAGGTTGAGCACGAGGTTTCCAACGAGTTTGAGCACGAGGACCCTTCTTTCGATCCGAACGTCTTCTCTTCAGGCAAGATGACCGAACCCCGATAACTTTACTATCTTCGCCTATTGCTAGTAGTCTCGATCTATAGTTTTGCCTCGATGCCCATGTTCTTCTTGTCAGCCTCCTACTTGTAACCAATTGCCATGTTTAACCAACCTTACCTATGCAAACCGTTGCTTGGCTAAGTACGCTTCGCTCAGCCCTTCTTATAGCGTTGCTAGTTGCAGGTGAAGTGAAGATGCTTGCTCCATGTTGAAGTTTGGTTGGGTTATATCACACTATATAAATGCTTTAATGGAAATCATCTATATATTGGCAAGGGTGGAAGGCTAAGCCTTTTGCTTGGTGATTTGTTCCACTCATGCCGTTAGGATCCGTATAAGCCGGTATTATGTTCCTTGATTATGCGTTCCTAACACGGTTGGGGTGTATGGGACCCCCTCGATAAACCGCTAAGTGCTAAGTCTTTTCCAGCAAATCCCAACATTGGTACTATTTGCCTAATAACAAACTAAACATGCATAGGGAGTAATTAACCCTCTTTCTTAATCAACAACCCCGGGCCAGTGCTCCACATGAGTGTTGGTCCGAAACGGGGAGTCTGCGGGGCCACCTCAAGGAAACTCGAGGTTTGGTAAAAACCTGTAGAATCGCCCATCCGGTCGTGTCCTGAGACCTATATACGCGCGGCTACGATCAGGGTGTCGACACGCCGGGAGGATTTGCTGGATTAGCCTTACCTTAGCTCGGTATATCTTGAGCACGGGATTCCGAGGATACTCGGGTCTTCCCACTTTGGAGTTGCGACTCCGCGGATCGTGGGCTTGTAATGGGTCAAGTTGGAACACCCCTGCAGGGTTTGAACTTTTGAAAGCCGTGCCCGCGGTTATGTGGCAGATGGGATCTTGTTAATTCCGGTTGTAGATAACTTGACACAATGATGCAAATACACTACCAGCGTGTGTTCCGTGACCGTCAGTTTCCGAATAGGGATTCGGGAGTTGAACACGGAGGGGTTATGATTGTGAGCTTGTAGCTAGGATCACTTCGTGATCACTTCTCGCCGATGCCTTCTCTTCTCGCTCTCACTTGCGTAAGCTAGATGCTAGTTGCTGCTGCAGACTTGTTCTTTCTTCAGCCTTTCCCTCACCTAAAGGCTTGGATAGTTCTGTTACCCGGGAACGGGATTGCTGAGTCCTCTGTGGCTCACAGTTACTTCACACACCAGATGCAGGTCCAGCTGTGAGCTATCCAGGTGATGGCACCGAGCTGGATTGGGAGTACGACGAGGAGCGTAGTCGATACTACGTGCGCTACCCGGACGATCAGTAGTGGAGTCTCTTACTAGGATTCGATCCGCCTGTGGTTGTTTTATCTGAGTTTGGTACTTTGACATTTGGCTTTTGCCCTTAGAGGGTTGTAGTGCTCTTAATGTATGATGTTTGAGACTTGTACTGTTATTCTGTGACGTGGCGAGTGTAAGCCAACTATTTTCAGTTTTCTATCCCTCTTTTACATGAGTTGTGCAAAGATTACCAAACTTGAGATCATTCTAGGATGGACTTATGCCTTTAAGTCGTGCCTCGACACGTAGGAGGTATAACTCCATCCTGGGCGTTACAAGTTGGTATTCAGAGCCTTCTCCGACCTAGGAGCCCCCACTGTTTGATCGAACCGTTGACGGTTGAGTCTAGGCACACACTGAAAACTTTTTGAGTCCTATATTATACCGGAGAGTAGGATTTCTTTGCTTCTCATCCCCTTTCTCTCTGGTGAGGACTCCTGACGTCTACTCTTGTCTCTCCTATCTTCAAAATTTGCACAAATTTTTTTTTAGGAATCCCGCGAGTATTCTGGGATTGTTTCGATGTTCTTGTGACAAGGATATTGTTCCCGATGCCTCCTGTTACCGAGGAGTTGAGCTTCGGGGTATCGTTGTAACAAGCATATCGCGACAGTACTAAATACTTAAGACGGCCGACATCGAAAATCTCCCCTATACGGCCAGTGGCAAGATAACCCCGACATCACCCAGTACTGGGGAGGTAGTTCGGGAGTATTGCCATAGCTTGTTATAGTGGATGCTTTTCGAAGGTCCGAGGTACACAGTTTCCGAGAAAGACTGGTTATGTGTTGAAGGATGGATACACCTGGATGTAGGTTAGAGTTGATTGCGCGGTGCTTCCCGTGTATCCCCAACACCTGATTGCATAACTGGAATCTTTCGGAAAGCTATAGGTGGGTTTTATCCAGTAGATCGTAGGCATTCTTCCAACGAATGCAGGTTAGCGAGTTCGGGGTTCGACATTGAGTGAAGGAGTTATATGACCGGTGTTACTATCAGGAGTTGCATCTTAAAGGGTCCTTGGCTATGCTGATCCGGGGATTGCAAAACCTTTTCGTAACGCGTTCATATGCTTTCAGCACAAAGATGTTAGAACGAAACTCCTCTCTTGTGTTTGTTCCTTTCCGTACCTTGTTGTTTTATTATTTTATCCTTTTTGATCCCTATGTGGCTTCTCGTGAAGACTGATGTTATCAATTAACTAAGAAATTCATTCGTTCCTCTTGTTCGGATGATTTCATTCGTTCTTATTGTTCGAATGATTATTGTGAAGACTTGTTGCAATTCATTCCATTGATTCAGCTTATTCCTTTTGTCAATCAATTGCTGATTCGTGGTCATCTCTTACAGGATGGCTCCGAAAAGGGTTCCGAATGCCAACCCAGAGGGTGAAGAGGTCCCAGAACGTCCTCCTTCACCTCCTCCTCCGCCTGAGGCTTGGAGAGCAATTATGCAGACTACAGCTCAGAACACTCAGTTGATGATGCAGATGATGCAGCAAATGCAAGCTATGCAAGCTAATCAAGCTAATCAGGGTGTTCCAATGAACCAAGGCAACTTCTTCCAGCAGCACCATGCTACTCTCAACCAGTTCTTGGCCAACAATCCTAAAGCTTTCAGTTACTGTGTCGACCCTCTTGATGCTGAGGATTGGCTGACCGATATCAAGAAGCATTTTGAGTGCAGTAACGTGAAAGAAGATGACTATGTGAAGTTTGCAGCCTTCCAACTGAAAGATCAAGCAGCTGATTGGTGGCAGCAGTACAAAGACTCAAGGCCGGGTCAAGTGATCTCGTGGGAGAACTTCTGCAAGGATTTCCGCTCGCATCACATTCCTACAAGTGTTATCGAGGGTATGCGTGAGCAATTCCGCAACCTCAAGCAGGGCTCCATGACAGTCTATCAGTATAATGTCAAGTTCCAAAACC
The DNA here is from genome assembly GCA_902687465.1 of Secale cereale. NCBI lineage: Eukaryota > Viridiplantae > Streptophyta > Magnoliopsida > Poales > Poaceae > Secale > Secale cereale. Next base: position 638,537,190 of record LR738713.1, on the reverse strand, counting down.
TCGCTCGCTATGCAAAGCAAGACATTCCTGATGCAAAGAGCAAAATCTATCAGTTCCGTGGAGGTCTCAAAGATGAACTTCAGCTTGCTCTCACTCTGTTCGAGCCAGACGATTTCGATAAGTTCTATAATATGGCTTTGAAACAAGAAGCAGCTCAGCTTAAGATGGAGGCTTCTAAGAAGAGAATTCGAGATGCTGTTCACTCTACCTCATCGTCTCAGTTGGCTGCGAAACAACAGAAATTCTGGCTTCCTCCTCCTCCAATGATTCGTGCTCCATACAACAACTCCAGCAACTTCAACAACTCCTGCAGGGTTTTGAACTTTCGAAAGCCGTGCCCGCGGTTATGTGGCAGATGGGAGCTTGTTAATTCCGGTTGTAGATAACTTGACACAATGTTTCTAATACACTACCAGCGTGTGTTCCGTGACTGTCAATTTCCGAATAGGGATTCGGGAGTTGAACACGGAGGGGTTATGTTTGTGAGCTTGTAGCTAGGATCACTTAGTGATCACTTCTCGCTTTGCCTTCTCTTCTCGCTCTCTCTTGCGTAAGTTAGTGCTAGTTGCTGCTGCAGACTCTTTGTTGTTCCTTCACCTCATTTCTTTCTTCAGCCTTTCCCTCACCTAAAGGCTTTGATAGTTCTGTTACCCGGGAACGGGATTGCTGAGTCCTCTGTGGCTCACAGTTACTTCACACACCAGATGCAGGTCCAGCTGTGAGCTATCCAGGTGATGGCACCGAGCTGGATTGGGAGTACGACGAGGAGCGTAGTCGGTACTACGTGCGCTACCCGGACGATCAGTAGTGGAGACTCTTACTAGGATTCGATCCGCCTGTGGTTGTTTTATTTATCTGAGTTTGGTACTTTGACATTTGGCTTTTGCCCTTAGAGGGTTGTAGTGATCTTATTGTATGATGTTTGAGACTTGTACTGTTATTCTGTGACGTGGCGATTGTAAGCCAACTATTTTCAGTTTACTATCCCTCTTTTACATGAGTTGTGCAAAGATTACCAAACTTGAGATCATTCTAGGATGGACTTATGCCTTTAAGTCGTGCCTCGACACGTAGGAGGTATAATTCCATCCTGGGCATTACAAGTTGGTATTCAGAGCCTTCTCCGACCTAGGAGCCCCCACTGTTTGATCGAACCGTTGACGGTTGAGTCTAGGCACACACTGAAAAACTTTTTGAGTCCTATATTATATCGGAGAGTAGGATTTCTTTGCTTCTCATCCCCTTTCTCTCTGGTGAGGACTCCTGACGTCTACTCTTGTCTCTCCTATCTTCAAAATTTGCACAAATTTTTTTTTTAGGAATCCAGCGAGTATTCTGGGATTGTTTCGATGTTCTTGTGACAAGGATATTGTTCCCGATGCCTCCTGTTACCGAGGAGTTGAGCTTCGGGGTATCATTGTAACAAGCATATCGCGACAGTACTAAATACTTAAGACGGCCGACATCGAAAATCTCCCCTATACGGCCAGTGGCAAGATAACCCCGACATCACCCAGTACTGGGGAGGTAGTTCGGGAGTATTGCCATAGCTTGTTATAGTGGATGCTTTTCGAAGGTCCGAGGTACACAGTTTCCGAGAAAGACTGGTTATGTGTTGAAGGATGGATACACCTGGATGTAGGTTAGAGTTGATTGCGCGGTGCTTCCCGTGTATCCCCAACACCTGATTGCATAACTGGAATCTTTCGGAAAACTATAGGTGGGTTTTATCCAGTAGATCGTAGGCATTCTTCCAACGAATGCAGGTTAGTGAGTTCGGGGTTCGACATTGAGTGAAGGAGTTATATGACCGAGGTTACTATCAGGAGTTGCATCTTAAAGGGTCCTTGGCTATGCTGATCCGGGGATTGCAAAACCTTTTCGTAACGCGTTCATATGCTTTCAGCACAAAGATGTTAGAACGAAACTCCTCTCTTGTGTTTGTTCCTTTCCGTACCTTGTTGTTTTTATTTTATTTTATCCTTTTGATCCCTATGTGGCTTCTCGTGAAGACTGATGTTATCAATTAACTGAGAAATTCATTCATTCCTCTTGTTCGGATGATTTCATTCGTTCTTATTGTTCGAATGATTATTATGAAGACTTGTTGCAATTCATTCCATTGATTCAGCTTATTCCTTTTGTCAATCAATTGCTGATTCGTGGTCATCTCTTTCAGGATGGCTCCGAAAAGGGTTCCGAATGCCAACCCAGAGGGTGAAGAGGTTCCAGAACGTCCTCCTTCTCCTCCTCCTCCGCCTGAGGCTTGGAGAGCAATTATGCAGACTACTGCTCAGAACACTCAGTTGATGATGCAGATGATGCAGCAAATGCAAGCTATGCAAGCTAATCAAGTTAATCAGGGCGTTCCAATGAACCAAGGCAACTTCTTCCAGCAGCACCATGCTACCCTCAACCAGTTCTTGGCCAACAATCCTAAAGCTTTCAGTTACTGTGTCGACCCTCTTGATGCTGAAGATTGGCTAACCGATATCAAGAAGCATTTTGAGTGCAGTAACGTGAAAGAAGATGACTATGTGAAGTTTGCAGCCTTCCAACTGAAAGATCAAGCAGCTGACTGGTGGCAGCAGTACAAAGACTCAAGGCCGGGTCAAGTGATCTCTTGGGAGAATTTCTGCAAGGATTTCCGCTCGCATCACATTCCTACAAGTGTTATCGAGGGTATGCGTGAGCAATTCCGCAACCTCAAGCAGGGCTCCATGACAGTCTATCAGTATAATGTCAAGTTCCAAAACCTCGCTCGTTATGCAAAGCAAGACATTCCTGATGCAAAGAGTAAAATCTATCAGTTCCGTGGAGGTCTCAAAGATGAACTTCAGCTTGCTCTCACTTTGTTCGAGCCAGACGAATTCGATAAGTTCTATAATATGGCTTTGAAACAAGAAGCAGCTCAGCTCAAGATGGAGGCTTCTAAGAAGAGAATTCGAGATGCTGTTCACTCTTCCTCATCGTCTCAGTTGGCTGCGAAACAACAGAAATTCTGGCTTCCTCCTCCTCCAGTGATTCGAGCTCCATACAACAACTCCAACAACAAGAACTCTAGTGGTCGTGGTTTCTCCCACCCACCCAACCCAAGCAACCAGTCGAAGAAGCAGTTTCAGTCTCAAGGCTCCAAGTCCAGTGGCTCTCAGTTCCGTCCTCTCTCAGAAGTGACTTGCAACAAATGCACTCAGAAAGGTCACTATGCCAACAGATGTCCGAATCCGAAGCGTCTTCCTCCTCCTCCTCCTGTCGGTACCGCTATGGTCAAGCATGATCCAAAGGCTGCAAGGGTCAATCTGATGAATGCAGCACAAGCAGAGGCTTCTTCTGATGTCATTCTGGGTAACCTTCCAGTGAACTCTATACCTGCTAAAGTGTTATTTGATTCGGGTGCATCATGCTCTTTCATGTCTCAACCATTTGCATCCAAGCACAGTATTGCCACTTCAAATTTGCCTCAGAAGTTGCAAGTTGTTTCTCCGGGCAAGATTATGACTTCTAGTGTTTATGCTCCGGATGTTTCTATTCGCATGGGAGATTATCGTTTTCTGGCTAAACCGGTGGTTCTTGGTCATTCTGACATTGACCTCATTCTCGGAATGGATTGGCTTTCTCAGCACGATGCTCACATTGATTGCGCTCAAAAGGAAGTCAAATTGACTCATTCCGATGAAGATGTGATTATCTTCGCCTCCAGGGATAATACTATTCGGCTTTTCTCTCTTAATGATAAGGGTGAAATTAATGCCATAGAGCAAATTCCAGTGGTGAACGAATATCAAGACGTCTTTCCAGAAGAACTTCCAGGCATGCCTCCACACCGTCAGGTGGAGTTTGTCATTGAACTCGAGCCGGGCACCGAACCTGTTTGCCGGCGTCCTTACAAGCTCTCTTCAGATGAATTGAAGGAATTGAAGAAACAGTTGGATGAACAGGAGCGTATGGGTCTCATACGGCCTAGTACATCTCCGTGGGGCTGTGGTGTCTTATTTGTCAAGAAGAAAGATGGCACGGAGCGTCTCTGTGTTGACTACCGGCCATTGAACAAGAAGACGATTAAGAACAAGTATCCGCTCCCCAACATCAACGAACTCTTTGAACAGCTCAAAGGAGCTAAAGTGTTCTCTAAGCTTGACCTTCGAATGGGCTACCATCAAATTCGCATTCGCGAGGAAGACATTCCCAAGACGGCCTTCAGAACGAGCTACGGTTCATACGAGTATACCGTCATGTCCTTCGGTCTCGCCAATGCTCCTCCTACCTTTTCAAGGATGATGCATTACATCTTCAACCCCTATACTGGCGAATTTGTGCTTGTGTATCTGGATGATATTCTGGTGTTTTCCAAGAATGAAGAAGATCACGAAAAGCACTTGCGTCTGGTTCTTGATCGACTCCGAGAGCATAAATTCTATGCCAAGTTCTCAAAGTGCGAGTTTTGGCTCGATAAGGTTTTGTACCTGGGCCACATTATCTCAGCTGACGGTATTGCGGTTAATCCCGAGAAAGTTGAAGCAATTGTCAACTGGGAAGCTCCTCAGAACGTCAAGCAGCTCCGCAGTTTTCTGGGTCTTGCGAGCTATTGCAGAAGGTTTGTGGAGAACTTCTCCAAGATTGCCAAGCCTCTTTCCAACCTCCTTCAGAAGAATGTCAAATACTTTTGGTCTCCCGAGTGTGAAGTGGCTTTCAAAACCCTCAAAGAGAAGCTTGTTTCCGCTCCAGTTCTGATTCCTCCAGATGAATCCAAGCCCTATGAAGTGTTCTGTGACGCTTCTCTTCAAGGCCTTGGTGGTGTGCTTATGCAAGAGAAGAGAATTGTGGCTTACACTTCACGTCAGCTAAAGCCAGCTGAGAAGAACTATCCCACACATGATCTCGAGCTAGCAGCTGTGGTACATGCTCTGATCACGTGGAGACATCTGTTGTTGGGCAGAAAGGTCGACATCTTCACTGATCACAAGAGCTTGAAGTACATCTTCACACAGCCGCATCTGAACCTCCGTCAGACTCGTTGGGTCGAGATGATCCAAGAGTACAACCCCAGCATTGAGTACACTCCAGTCAAGGCGAATGTGATTGCAGATGCTTTGAGCAGAAAGGCATATTGCAACAGCCTTCTTATCAAGCCATACCAGCCTGAGCTTTGTGAAGCTTTCAGGAAACTCAACCTCCAAGTTGTTCCGCAGGGTTTCCTTGCAAATCTCCAGATTGCTCCTACCTTGGAAGATTAAGTCCGTGAGGCCCAGCTCAGTGATACCATGGTGAAGAAGGTGAAACATGGGATTGCAAAGGGCACTCCAAAATACAAGTGCTTCCGTGTTGATGAGAGAGATACCCTGTTCTTCGAGGACAGACTCGTTGTTCCCAAAGGTGATCTCAGGAAGCTCATAATGGAAGAAGCTCATGACTCTCTCCTTTCCATTCATCCTGGCAGTTCCAAGATGTATCAAGATCTCAAGCAATCTTACTGGTGGACACGCATGAAAAGGGAAATTGCCCAGTTCGTGAATGAATGTGATGTATGCAGAAGAGTGAAAGCAGAACATCAACGTCCAGCTGGTCTTCTCCAACCTCTTCCTATTCCTGAGTGGAAGTTCGACCACATTGAAATGGACTTCGTCACTGGCTTTCCTAAATCCAAGCGAGGCAATGATGCTATCTTTGTGGTGATTGACAAGCTTACCAAAGTCGCTCACTTTCTTCCAGTCAAAGAATCAATCAATGCAGCTCAACTTGCAGAGTTGTACACTTCCAGAATTGTGTCCCTACATGGCATTCCTCAAGTGATATCCTCAGACCGCGGCAGCTTGTTCACATCAAGGTTCTGGGACTCCTTTCAGTCCGCCATGGGCACGAAGATCAGGTTCAGCACTGCTTTTCACCCTCAGACTAGTGGTCAAGTCGAGCGTGTGAATCAGATCCTAGAAGATATGCTCAGAGCCTGTGTCATCTCCTTCGGTATGAAATGGGAAGACTGTCTTCCATTTGCCGAGTTCTCTTACAACAACAGCTTTCAAGCAAGTGCAGGCAAAGCACCGTTTGAAATTCTCTATGGCAGAAAGTGCCGTACCCCTCTCAACTGGTCTGAAACAGGTGAACGCCAACTTCTTGGCAATGATTTGATCTCTGAAGCCGAAGAAATGTGCAAGGTCATACGTGAGAATCTCAAGGCCGCTCAGTCGCGTCAGAAGAGCTACTATGACGGAAAGCATCGTGATTTGGCTTTCGACATCGGTGATCATGTCTATCTCCGAGTTTCTCCGATGAAAGGAACCCAAAGATTCGGTATCAAAGGAAAACTTGCTCCTAGATACGTCGGGCCTTTCAAGATTCTTGGCAAAAGAGGCGATCTAGCCTATCAGCTCGAGCTCCCTTCCAACTTTGCAAATGTTCATGATGTCTTCCATGTGTCTCAGCTTCGCAAATGCTTCAAGGCACCTGAGCGCATGATTCCGTTTGAGGAGATTGATCTTCAACAAGACCTTTCCTACCGAGAGCATCCAGTTGCAATTCTCGAAGAAACCGAACGCAAGACTCGCAACAAGTCCATCAAGTTTCTGAAAGTCAAGTGGTCACATCACACAGACCGAGAAGCTACCTGGGAACGAGAAGATCATCTTCGTTCCGAGTACCCTTCCTTTTTCCAGTCCTAGATCTCGGGACGAGATCTTTTTGTAGTAGAGGAGAGTTTGTAATGTCCCGGATGTAATACTTTCCCTTTTGGGTATATAATAAATCTCCGGCTTCATCTTTTCCTTTTCGGGTTCTTTGTCTTTCGGGCTTTTGTCGTTTTGTGGTGTGAGTGTGTGGCATTCATTCATATCATGTAGACATGTGCATTGCATTGCATTTGTGTTGTGGGTTGCATCCGGTTCCGTGTGTTCCTTCCCGTTGTCCGTTTCGTGTTCCGAAGCTCCCTCACGTGTCCGTGACGTCCCGTAGGCCTACTTTGTTGTTCGGGCGTTTTTCGTTACCGGTGTGCCGCGAGGTTGTTGTGTGTGTTGTTGTTTTGTTGTGTGCAACCCGCCTCTCAAATCTCGTCTCGTTTGGACTCCGTTGACTTTTCCATTCGTTGCCCGTGTGGGTCCGAAGTGCCCTTACTTCGTGTCCCGAAAATACCCCTACTGCAGTCTTTTATCTCCGTCTAGGCCCTTTAAATCATCCCCGCGATCGGATCCGTTGGATCAGATCGGAGGGCTCCTAAACACCCCTAGTCTCTAAACCCTAGTCTAAAACTGCTATATATAGACCCCTAAGTCTATTTGGGCATCCCCTTCTTCTTCCCCTTCTCCACTTTCTTTTTTTTCCTTTTTATCTCAGATCCAATCCACTGTTCATCTGGACCCCGAAGGATCCCCTCGATCCATCGGATCCTTCGATCCGCGCCGCCGCAACGCTCCTCGCGCGAGTCAACGCGGTCGAGCGCTGCTCCGCGTCGCCGCTTCCCGCTCGGCCCTCGACCGCACCGAGCCGTTCGGTCCAGCTGGGCTCGGGGACCAGATCGACGCCGGCGTCTCGCGCCAGGGAGCGACCGACCGGCCCAGGTCTCTCCCTCGTCGCCTCGTTCGCCCAACCTCCCGCTTCAATCCCCTTCGGGCCGGCCCGTACCGCGTCAGCACCAGGACCACTTCGCCGGACCGTCGGGCCCGTACGCCTTCCAGGCCGACCGGCCCAGTACCGCGCCCGAGCCGCCTTCGTCCCGCTTCTCGCCGCACCACCTGCCAGAGGGCGCCGCATCGCCTCACCCCGTCAGCCTCCGCGACTGGGCCGCGAGCGCGCGAGCGGGCCACCGCACCGAGGCAACCGGGCCGCGCCGCCGCGCCGGCTCCCAGCGCCTCCGGCTGGGCCGGCCTCGCCTCCCCGAGGCCCGTCAGCCGCCGCCTTCCGCCTGGGCCTGGGCCACCGCATCGCCACCGACGCCGCGCGCCTGGGCCGCCCCGCGCGCCGGATCGGGCCGCTGTTACTGTTCATCTAGATCCAACGAGGTTGACTCTTTTGTTCCCTAAGTCCCTGTTTCCTGATCTGAGATGTAAACTTTGACCTGCTCTAACTTTTTATCTGCTGCTCCGTTTTGCGCGTGTGGCATGTCCAGATGTTCGTGGAGATGTCCTCTACGTTTTACCTGTTGTAGTCATGCATGTTAGATGTCATCTTGACACTTGTTTTGCTGTTGCAAGAGTGCATCATGTTATAAACTGCTGTTATGTGTTATTTTCATGCCACCTTTGACTTGTGATAACTTTTAGCTCGTTTGTCCAAACGAAGCAAATGACATGTCCACGTGTTCGTCTTGCCACGAACTACGTGTTGTGTGTGATAGGTTGCATGGTAGATTTATTGTTTCCTTGTTGTCATCGTTGCAAAGTGCCATGTTCACATGTTGTGTTTTCACTTGTTATGAAATGCCATCTTGTTGAGCTCGTTGTAATCGGTGTGTTCACCACATTGATGCATGCTTGTGTGTTTCGGGATCACCGTCATATGTATTTTGATGAGGTGCTTACCCTTTGCCATGTTTAGTTTCGAGGTGACTTAAACATGCTCTTTTGGGTGCTATGATGATGTTGCTGTTTTAGGACTTAGTGAAATTTCACTAAGTCTGAAATCTGTAACGTTCCGATGCCATGTTCGTGTGATGTTGTAGGACAAAGCATGATAGTTTTGGGGTGGATTTTGATTGTTCCTTGTAGTATATATTGTTGTCTTTCCATCCATGTCCTCACATGTCCATTTGAGTGGCTGTAGCATGTTTATCTTTTGCTCCAAACTTTCAATAAAATTCTGCTGCCAGAATTTTATTTCAAAGTTCAATATGTCCAAGATCATTGCTATTGATCCGTGACTCCGTTGGGGGTGCACTTTGGACCTAGTTGCTGTACTATATATCTAGTTTGTGTTCATGTCCTTTGCCATGCTTTTTGGGTGCTGTAGATTAATTATTTTGAGCTCCAAAGATGCTATGTTGCTGTAATTTGCAGTTTTCGCTCAAATCTTGTTTCGGGCATAACTTTTAGCCCGTAACTCCGATTTCAGCGAATCTTATATCAAACTTGGGTGTTTTTCTGTGTAGATTAATAATATCAGCTTGTTATCTTGTTTTGAGGTGTTTTGCTTGAGTGATGTTTTACGTGCTCCATGTGCATCTTTAGTGCATCCATCATGCATTCATGTTTTTCGAGTGCGCATTGCATTTTGTTGATTAGTGCTTGGTGTGTTTGTTGTGTTTAGAGCCGGAAGTTGAGCACGAGTTTTCCAACGAGGTTGAGCACGAGGTTTCCAACGAGTTTGAGCACGAGGACCCTTCTTTCGATCCGAACGTCTTCTCTTCAGGCAAGATGACCGAACCCCGATAACTTTACTATCTTCGCCTATTGCTAGTAGTCTCGATCTATAGTTTTGCCTCGATGCCCATGTTCTTCTTGTCAGCCTCCTACTTGTAACCAATTGCCATGTTTAACCAACCTTACCTATGCAAACCGTTGCTTGGCTAAGTACGCTTCGCTCAGCCCTTCTTATAGCGTTGCTAGTTGCAGGTGAAGTGAAGATGCTTGCTCCATGTTGAAGTTTGGTTGGGTTATATCACACTATATAAATGCTTTAATGGAAATCATCTATATATTGGCAAGGGTGGAAGGCTAAGCCTTTTGCTTGGTGATTTGTTCCACTCATGCCGTTAGGATCCGTATAAGCCGGTATTATGTTCCTTGATTATGCGTTCCTAACACGGTTGGGGTGTATGGGACCCCCTCGATAAACCGCTAAGTGCTAAGTCTTTTCCAGCAAATCCCAACATTGGTACTATTTGCCTAATAACAAACTAAACATGCATAGGGAGTAATTAACCCTCTTTCTTAATCAACAACCCCGGGCCAGTGCTCCACATGAGTGTTGGTCCGAAACGGGGAGTCTGCGGGGCCACCTCAAGGAAACTCGAGGTTTGGTAAAAACCTGTAGAATCGCCCATCCGGTCGTGTCCTGAGACCTAGATACGCGCGGCTACGATCAGGGTGTCGACACGCCGGGAGGATTTGCTGGATTAGCCTTACCTTAGCTCGGTATATCTTGAGCACGGGATTCCGAGGATACTCGGGTCTTCCCACTTTGGAGTTGCGACTCCGCGGATCGTGGGCTTGTAATGGGTCAAGTTGGAACACCCCTGCAGGGTTTGAACTTTCGAAAGCCGTGCCCGCGGTTATGTGGCAGATGGGATCTTGTTAATTCCGGTTGTAGATAACTTGACACAATGATGCAAATACACTACCAGCGTGTGTTCCGTGACCGTCAGTTTCCGAATAGGGATTCGGGAGTTGAACACGGAGGGGTTATGATTGTGAGCTTGTAGCTAGGATCACTTCGTGATCACTTCTCGCCGATGCCTTCTCTTCTCGCTCTCACTTGCGTAAGCTAGATGCTAGTTGCTGCTGCAGACTTGTTCTTTCTTCAGCCTTTCCCTCACCTAAAGGCTTGGATAGTTCTGTTACCCGGGAACGGGATTGCTGAGTCCTCTGTGGCTCACAGTTACTTCACACACCAGATGCAGGTCCAGCTGTGAGCTATCCAGGTGATGGCACCGAGCTGGATTGGGAGTACGACGAGGAGCGTAGTCGATACTACGTGCGCTACCCGGACGATCAGTAGTGGAGTCTCTTACTAGGATTCGATCCGCCTGTGGTTGTTTTATCTGAGTTTGGTACTTTGACATTTGGCTTTTGCCCTTAGAGGGTTGTAGTGCTCTTAATGTATGATGTTTGAGACTTGTACTGTTATTCTGTGACGTGGCGAGTGTAAGCCAACTATTTTCAGTTTTCTATCCCTCTTTTACATGAGTTGTGCAAAGATTACCAAACTTGAGATCATTCTAGGATGGACTTATGCCTTTAAGTCGTGCCTCGACACGTAGGAGGTATAACTCCATCCTGGGCGTTACAGGCTAGCACCCAAGATAGATCAAGATACACCAAGCCATGTGCCGGCTACCCCGACCCTCTAGTTTATCCTTCGTCTAGTTTCTGTAGTGCTTGGCGAAGCCCTGCAGAGATTGTTCTTCATCAACAACCGTCACCACGCCGTCGTGCTGCCGGAACTCATCTACTACTTCGCCCGTCTTGCTGGATCAAGAAGGCGAGGACGTCATCGAGCTGAACGTGTGCTGAACGTGGAGGTGCCGTACGTTCGGTACTAGATCGGGACGGATCGTGAAGGTGCACGACTACATCAACCGCGTTGATAAACGCTTCCGCTTTCGGTCTACAAGGGTACGTAGACACACTCTCCCCTCTCGTTGCTATGCATCTAGTAGATAGATCTTGCGTGTTCATAGGAGAATTTTTGAAATACTACGTTCCCCAACACTTTATGCTTCATATTATTATCCAATGATGTGTTGCCATCCTATGATGTCTGAGTAGATTTTCGTTGTCCTATCGGTAATTGGTGAATTGCTATGATTGGTTTAATTTGATTGTGGTTATGTTGCTCTCCTTTGGTGCCCATCATATGAGCACGCACGTGGATCACACCGTAGGGTTAATTGTATGTTGATAGGTCTATGTATTGGAGGGCAAAGTGATAGTAGCTTCAACCTAGTGTAGAAATTGATGCATGCGTGATTGAAGGGGGACCAATATATCTTAATGCTATGGTTGGGTTTTACCTTAATGAATGTTATTAGTTGCGGATGCTTGCTAATAGTTCCATCATAAGTGCATAGAATTCCAAGTCAGGGATGACATGCTAGCAGTGGCTTCTCCCACATAAAACTTGCTATCGATCGAGTAACATAGTCAATTGCTTAGGGACAATTTCGCAACTCCTACCACCACTTTTCCACACTCGCTATACTAACTTTATTGCTTATTTACCTAAACAGCCCCTAATTTTTATTTATGTGCTCTTTATTATCTTGCAAACCTATCCCGCTACACCTACAAAGTACTTCTAGTTTCATACTTGTTCTAGGTAAAGTAAACGTTAAGCGTGCGTAGAGTTGTATCGGTGGTTGATAGAATTTGAGAGAATATTTGTTCTACCTTTATCTCCTCGTTTGGTTCGACACTATTACTTATCGAAAGAGGCTACAATTGATCCCCTATACTTGCGGGCTATCAATCTACCCTCCCTTCCCCACCTCCTTTTCTCCCCGACCACAAATCACATTTCTCCCGTTTCCTCCTTCCTTCCTTCCTTCCTAAGCTATAGCCGCTTCCTCGCTCGCCTCCTCGCTCTCGCCGTCTTGCATACTACCACCAGGGTCGCCATGGTCTTCTTCAAAGACCTCTCCAGCGGTTCCTCCTTTGACGATGACTCCTTCACCACCCGGGTATGCCTCTCTTCTCTCTCTCGGGCTATGAATTGGAATGAAGGATTTTTACCCGACGTTAGATTTGAGTCATTTCTTCCTCTTGTAGCTCCCTAGAACCATTAGTTGCAATGAATGGAGCGGGGTGGCTGAAGATCTATCTGCTTGTTGTCACCATCAATCTCTATGCGTGAAGCTAGTTGCTTTGAATCTGTGGATAGTGGGAGGAAGTTTCTGGCATGTGCAGAGAAGGTTAGACCCTCTTTCGTTGTTACAAATCATTTGTTACATGTGATTCAGACACTGTCACGGTCCCAACCCATTCATACCACACCTTAAACCAAACGCATCCTAAGATAGTGTCATAGTTTGTACCTAGTATCTAAAATTGTTGCCATCTCATCAACGGTGTCATTAGAAAATTATTTGGCATCGCTTCAGCAGTTTGTGTAGTCAACTTTGGTCCACACATCCGAGCAGCCAAGCAGTAAAATACTAAATCTTTATGGCACGAAGGAACTAAGAATCAGAGCAACTAGGTGCTCCGGAGTCCGGGTCCTTGATTTTTTTCCGCTGCATCGACTCGCAAGTGCAGGGCACCGATGTGAGATGTAGCAACAATTATCTTGACACCGGTTTTGGCATACATAGTGGACGACCTTAGTGCTATTAGTTCTATGTTACTAAATTTGTGCATGTACACACATGTTAGTATCAATTTGTTGTCATCCAAACACTGTCGCTATGCTGTTGCAGTTATATTATCTTCCTCATAAAATGTTCAATTTGTTATTTATAGTACATGAGTAAGAACTTGTAGCGTTGTTGTAGTTAATTATAGCTTTTGATGTTTCAGAATTTGGTTGTTGTCTCAGTAGCAATTAATTCATTTGCACATTGATCTTTTTGAGAAGATATGTCATAATTAACCTGTTTCTTCAGTTTTTCAAAATAAGCATTGGTGATTTTCTATGTTGCTATAAACCCATTTCCCCTACAATTGTTATTGATCTAGTTTTAAATATTATAGGATGAACGAAAGTGTTCTTACTTGGAGTGGGTTGATCAAGAGTGGCCACAGTCTTTGAAGATGTGCCTAGCAAAGCTCTGGAGCATGTATGAGGAAGAGAATAGAGGTAGGCTTAGAGAAAGTGTTGTCAACGCTGAAGAATATTTGAAGATGCGAGATAAAAAGAGGAAGGTGGAGAATGAGCTTAGATTTTTTAAATCAGACTTTTCTAAGATGGTGTTGGCGAAGGAGGAGGCACTTTCCCAGTTGGCCAGTGCAAAACATGTTCTTACTGAACTGAAAGCAGAGGTGGATAAGATGAGCCTGGATGATCTCGATTAGGGAAATGAATATATTGTTCTAATATTGTTCTTATGAAGTTGAAGTAGCTATATGTTGTATTGTGTTGTTTTCAGGTAGCCATCGTACTGTGATGTTAAAATATATTTATGTGCCTAATATGAAATTGGCAAACAATTGTTCGATATGAAATATGAACTTGCGTAATACTGGAATTATTAACTGTAAACTAATAAACCTGCTAAATGTGTCATGGAACTTTGCAAACAGTTCTAGCAGTAAAAGTGCTTGTGATGGATAGCCATGCCACACAATTTTCTTCATCAAATCGTGAGTGATGTAGTTGATAAAAGCAAATAGTTAACCAAGGCAGAGCATGTGTGATAGTTACACCTATCACACAGGAGCCTATAAATAAACCCGTGTGGGATGTACATACGAACGGAAACGTTTTCCCTGGATTGACTATGTGGGATGTACATACTGATACGTCCAAAACGTATCTATAATTTCTGCTTGCTCCATGCCTCTTTTGTGTGATATTGCTATGATATTTATGCACTTCCATACACTTTTGATCATATTTGGACTAACCTATTAACTCAGTGCACCCCAGTGCCAGTTTCTGTTTTCTGCTGTTTTTGTATTTCAGGTTTTCCCATTACGTAAACTGCCAGAAAAATTCCGGGAAACATATATAAAAAATCAGCGTTCCGGAAGCTTCCATGCGGCCAAAGTAGGGCCGGAGGGGGGCCACCAGGGCTCCAGGCGGCCAGAGGGCGCGCCCCCCCTCCTGGCCGCGCCGCCAGGGCGCCTGGGCCCCCTGGCCTCCTCTGACGCCCCCTTTGGCATATATTTACACCGCGTCCCGAAACCCTCGAGGACGGAACCCTTTTTCGCGATCTCATCTCTATTCCGCCGCCGCCGCGCTTCCAAGATCGGGAGCACCAGGAGAACTCTTCCCGGCACCCTGCCGGAGGGGAGGATCACCACCGGGAGCCTCTCCACCACCATGGACGCCTCCCGGATGAGTTGTGAGTAGTCTCCCTTGGACCATGGGTCCATGACCAGTAGCTATGTGATGTTCTCCTCCCCTCTTTGTTCTTCACCGATTAGACCTCGTGAGCTGCCCTACATGATCGAGGCACATATGTAATCCTTATGCTGTTGCTATGATGAGTTTGCTGGGATCCGATGGATTATGAGATTATGTTCAGATTGTGTGTGAGTAATATATTTGATTTACCTCTTTTATATTTATGTTCTTGAGTAATTCTTGCATGTTCTCCGTTGCTATTTATTGCTTTGGCCAAGTAGTAGGTAGTAACTCCAAAAGGGAACGTTATGCTTGATTGTGGGTTCATGCCCCTCGATGACTAGCTTGAGTGACAAAAACATGAGTCTAGGGGATGTGCTGTTGCCACAAGGGGGAAAACAACAGTGCTTGTACTCGCGGGTGCAAGGATTGTTTACTTTACGCAAAGTTCTTTTAATGCAGTTGTCTGTTGCTTTGAGTTTACACTATGGGTGGGACTCACAACTTAATACCAGCGAGATGTTCTGGATAGATATCTCAAGGTGGATGATTAGTAGTAGATGCAGATGGATTTCGGTCTACTTGCCTTGGCGTACCGCCCATGCTTTTGAGCCTCTACCTTTCTTTGCAACATAGTTAGCATTGGTTTGCGCACATAATCCTGTCAATTGCCCAGTTGTAATTTGTTTACCTCGCTTAGCTGTTTTATCGTCTTTTGGGAGAGAGACATCACTAGTGAACATCATGGGACTCCGGTCCATATTACCATCACTGATCACATCCGCTATTTACTTTCTGTTCTTATTTACTAGTTGTAGTCATACCTATCACTATTATCTCTTGCGTTTAATCCTTTGTAAACGACAAGGCCGGAGGGATTGACAACCTCTCTGTACTCGTTGGGAGCAAAGTTATTTGTATTTGTGTGCAGGTCCGGTCGATCGCTAGTTGCGCCGCTAGCAGTTGACACCTTCTTGTTGAACCTCGGAGTCTCAGGGGATTCAATCCTTGGTATCTTTGCCAAGGGAAAACTACCGCTACACTGCATCTCAAACCTTCCACTTGGGGTAACCAACGAGGGGCGAGAAGCCATCAAGCAAAGTTTTCTGGCGCCGTTGCCGGGGACTCCACTCTTCAAGATAGGGGAGTTGCACGCTATCTTTTACCTTTGCTTTTTAGTCTTGTTAGTTTACCTTTCAATTTTTGCTTTAGTATCTTTTATCAAAAATCACAAAAATAGTTGTCTTGCTTGCTTGCTGCTATGGGTTCCACCGAGAACACCAAGTTGTGTGACTTCACTAGTCATAACAACGATGACTTTATCTGCACACCTATCACTACACCTGCCACTTCAGCACCTTCTTATGAAATTAAACCTGCTTTACTGAACTTAGTTATGAAAGATCAATTCTCCGGTGCTGGAGATGATGCTGCTTTACACTTAAACAACTTTGTTGAACTCTGTGATATGAAAAGTACCAAGAAATAGGTGGTAATATTGTTAAGCTTAAGCTTTTTCCTTTCTCCTTGAGAGGAGGAGCTAAAATTTGGTTTCAATCTTTGCCTAGAAATAGCATAGATTCTTGGGACAAGTGCAAAGATGCCTTTATTGGAAAGTACTATCCACCTGCTAAAATTATCCAACTAAGGAGTAACATAATGAATTTCAAACAATTGGATAATGAACACGTTGCCCAAGCTTGGGAACGCATGAAATCTCTTGTCAAGAACTGCCCTACTCATGGTTTGACTACTTGGATGGTTATCCAAACTTTTTATGCAGGCTTGAACTTTACCTCGCGGAACTTGTTGGATTCGGCCGCGGGAGGAACCTTTATGTCAACTACACTTGGTGCTGCCACGAAGCTTCTCGATGAGATGATGACCAATTATTCCCAATGGCACACCGAACGCGCTCCAACAGGTAGGAAGGTAAACTCTGTCGAGGAGATTTCCTCCCTAAATGAAAAAGTTGACTTGATCATGTCTCTACTTTCCAAGCAATCTTCTATTGATCCTCGTGATGTTCCTTTAAATTCTTTGATTGCTCAAGATCAAGTAGATGTGAACTTTATCTCTAGAAACAATTTAAATAACAATGCTTATAGGAGTAATTTTGGTAGCAACCCTAGACCGTTCCCCTCTAATTCCTATGGGAACAACAATGCTTATCCTAGCACCAAGAACTCCACTTCTGAACTAGAGATTATGCTTAAAGATTTCATCACTACCCAAAAAGCCTTCAATAAGAGTGTAGAAGTAAAACTAAACAAACTAGATAATCTCTCTTCGAAGGTAGACAATTTAGCCCATGAGGTAGAGTTGCTTAAAATTAGAACTTCCCCTCTTGAGGAGAGGAAGACCACTCCTATGAATGCTATTCAAGTGCAAATTAATGAAAAACATTAGGATGTTGGCTAAACTTAAAGAGAGATGGGCTAGAGAAAAGGAGGAAGAAGATAGAATTAAGAACCTTCCTACCCACCACACTGTTGCTACTATCCAAGTTGTTGAGGATATCCAAACTCTTAGCACCCAATGCACTCCTGGTCCCGTTGGACCTATTAATGGTGATGCTATGACCATAGAAACTACCAAACAAGTTAGCCTAAAGGACACCACTACCACTTTACTTGATAGTAGTGACCTTGATTTTGATAATTGCACCCTTACCGAAGTTATTGATTTCCTTCACAAGATGTCTAAAGATCCCCACACTAGCACACTTAACCTTGCCTTCACAGAGCATATCACTAATGCTCTCATCAAAGCTAGGGAGGAGAAACTTAGGGTAGAAGCCTCCATACCTAGAAAGCTAGAAGATGGTTGGGATCCTGTGATTAAAATTAAGTTGAATAACTTCTCTTGCTATGCTTTATGTGATGTTGGAGCTAGTACCTCTGTTATGCCCAAAAGAATATATGATATGCTTAAATTGAAACCTTTTGATTCTTGTTCTTTTGGTGTTCGTCTTGTTGATTCTTCCATAAAGAAACCCTTGGGGAGGATCGACGATGTTCTTATCATTGTCAATGACAATTATGTTCCCGTTGATTTTAGTATTATGGATATTGAATGTGAACCTTCTTGTCCAATTATTTTGGGACGTCCTTTTCTTCACACCGTTGGTGCCATCATTGACATGAAAGAGGGGAATATAAGATTCCAATTTCCTCTCAAAAAAGGGATGGAACACTTCCCTAGAAAGAAGATTAAGTTACCTTTTGAGTCCGTTATACGGGCTAGCTATTCTTTTACTCTTGATAAGACTTGATCTCTTTGCATTATGCCTAGCTTAAAGGCATAAAAGAAAACGCTTTTGGGAGGCAGCCCACAATGAATAAAATTTTATTTTGCTTTTGTTGTGTCTTGATGTTGTTACTACAGTAGCATCATCATTGTATCTTTACTTTTCAGCTTTGTGCCAAGTGTAGCCTCTGATTGCAAGAAAGTTCAAAAGTTGTGACGTGCTGTCCAGGAAACAGATTCTGTCCTTGGACAGAAAAATTCGTATAAAATCACCAGATCATCTTTTTGGTCTGAATTTTTTCAACAGCGTGCTCTATACAATTGGCTTTCGGGCGTCTGTTCTGAGTTTTTCTATTTGAGTTGAAGAAGTGCCCCGAAAAAATTATTTACTACCTGCTGGTCTGTTTTTCACAGATTCTGTCCTGTTTTGCCTTTTCTTCGTTTTGCAAACCTTGAGCTTGCTTTTTCTTTGCAAAAACCTTTTGGCAATCTTGAGAAAAAGTAGACCTTCAAGAATATCCTTATTTCAAGCAAGGAAAAATTATTTTATTAAGGGTACTAACCTCGCTAATCAGATTATGATGAGTTATGTATGAAGGGAGTTTTCAAGTGTGCGAGGGAAGATGATAAAAAGATTCAGGAGTGTCAAACGCTCAAGCTTGGGGATGCCCCTGTGCACCCCCAAGAAATATTCAAGAAGACTCAAGCGTCTAAGCTTGGGGATGCCCCCGTGCATCCCCTTCTTCATCAACAATTATCAGTTCGTCTTTCGTTCCACTATATTTTTATCACTTCATGTGTTATGTGCTATGCTTGGAGCGTCTTGCTTTTAGTTTCCTTTTTAGTTTTCTTTAGCTTTGCTTGCTGTTCATAACGAGTTGGAACTCAGCTTTCTTTGTGTGGGAGAGAAACACGCTCCACTTCAACCTGGAACATAACATAGAATTTTCATGTCTATCCTTGCTGTGTGTGTGTTCTTTGTCTTTCAATAGCTACTATCAAGTTCAGCTCTTAGTTTTCATGCTTTACTTTTTGAAGAGCTTTTGTTTAGTTGGTCGCTGGAACTCTCTTTAGTTATCATGCTTATCTTGTTAAGAAAGTTGGCTTCTGTTGCACTGGTTGATATGTCTATGATAAAAATGCTATGTGCATAATGGTGCTTAGTAGTTCATGTTTTCTTATGGTTAGTCTCAAATAGCTGGGGGGTTCTTAATGTGTTATTGAAGTACCAACATGATTTGTTTGCCTATGATGTGGTATGGTTTAGTGATATCTTCCTCCAAGAATTTATTTTGATTGACTTGGCGTATGCTCACGCATATTTAAGACTGTAAAGAAAGTCTATCAAGCCTTGATGATCTTTAATTTCTGAGTAGCGATATAACTTCCATGCCTGATTCAATGTTGCTTTGTCGCTCTGCATGATTATGACCGTCATTGCTCTTTTAGTTGGTCGCTCCCAGTCTTTTGCTAACCTTCGCCTGTACTAAGCGGACTGACTGCTTGTGCATCCAAAATCCTTTAAACCAGTTATGCCATATGAGTCCACCATACCTTCCTATACATGGTATTTACCTGCCATTCCTAACGAAGACTTTCATGTACCATCTCGAAATTATTCAAAAAAGCATTTCTCTTTTGTGCCTTTGTTTTAGCTCATGAGGAAGTAGTAGTTAATTCATGATCTTTTTAAGTTGGACAAGTTTCACCCCGGGATTGCATGTCTAATGTGCAAACCCATAATATGAGAAGGAACTGGCAAAGAGTGCGCCCGGCTCATTAAAAAATTATACAACAAACAAACCCTCCTTCACGCTTTGTTCATCAGAAATCAGAAAACTTTCGCAGTGATAAACAAAGGAGACTAAGAGGATGTGATCGTCCTCATTCGGGAGCCGTTCCTCGAAACTTGTACCGCTCGAGAGGTAATTGAGTTATCTGCTAGCATTCGTTGACGAAATATGCAGATTCTAAAAAATAATTATTACCTTTGTTTTTAAAACCAAGAGCTCTGGTACATGTTTAGTTTTTGTTTCCGACTACGGGTTTTCAACCTTGCCAACAAAAGCCACGGTTCGAGAGTCTCCACCTTCTTTCTTCAAAGCACCAACTATTGAGAGCATGATTGTCATTCTCAGTGTCATGTGCATTGTCCCAAAGTACCATTGACTTCTGCATGATTATGATATCGTTTATTCTAAAATCATTGTATCTAGTCGTCACTTAAACTTTGGAAGTGCCCCTGCATTTATGTTTTGCTTCACTAAAGGGGGCAAGCGAGATATCACTTTGTCATGTTTGCACACCATGCTCATTACAAATCTATTGAGTGTTTCAGTATCATATTGTAAAACTTTCAGTTCTTTGTGATATTCTCATGAGGCAACTTAACTACTATAGATTCATTATCTCAGTAAGCATTTGTCATGTGACTATGAAAAGTTCTTATATGGTTAACAACATGTCACCACAGAAATTATGCTTGTTATCATTTACCTACTCGAGGACGAGCAGGAATTAAGCTTGGGGATGTTGATACATCCAAAACGTATCTATAATTTCTGCTTGCTCCATGCCTCTTTTGTGTGATATTGCTATGATATTTATGCACTTCCATACACTTTTGATCATATTTGGACTAACCTATTAACTCAATGCACCCCAGTGCCAGTTTCTGTTTTCTGCTGTTTTTGTATTTCAGGTTTTCCCATTACGTAAACTGCCAGAAAAATTCCGGGAAAAATATATAAAAAATCAGCGTTCCGGAAGCATCCATTAGGCGAAAGTAGGGCCGGAGGGGGGCCACCAGGGCTCCAGGCGGCCAGAGGGCGCACCCCCCCTCCTGGCCGCGCCGCCAGGGCGCCTGGCCCCCCTGGCCTCCTCTGACGCCCCCCTTTGGCATATATTTACACCGCGTCCCGAAACCCTCGAGGACGGAACCCTTTTTCGTGATCTCATCTCTATTCTGCTGCCGCCGCGCTTCCAAGATCGGGAGCACCAGTAGAATTCTTCCCGGCACCCTGCCGGAGGGGAGGATCACCACCGGGAGCCTCTCCACCACCATGGACGCCTCCCGGATGAGTTGTGAGTAGTCTCCCTTGGACCATGGGTCCATGACCAGTAGCTATGTGATGTTCTCCTCCCCTCTTTGTTCTTCACTGATTAGACCTCGTGAGCTGCCCTACATGATCGAGGCACATATGTAATCCTTATGCTGTTGCTATGATGAGTTTGCTGGGATCCGATGGATTATGAGATTATGTTCAGATTGTGTGTGAGTAATATATTTGATTTACCTCTTTTATATTTATGTTCTTGAGTAATTCTTGCATGTTCTCCGTTGTTGTTTATTGCTTTGGCCAAGTAGTAGGTAGTAACTCCAAGAGGGAACGTTATGCTTGATTGTGGGTTCATGCCCCTCGATGACTAGCTTGAGTGATAGAAACATGAGTCTAGGGGATGTGCTGTTGCCACAAGAGGGAAAACAATGGTGCTTGTACTCGCGGGTGCAAGGATTGTTTACTTTATGCAAAGTTCTTTTAATGCAGTTGTCTGTTGCTTTGAGTTTACACTATGGGTGGGACTCGCAACTTAATACCAGCGAGATTTTCTGGATAGATATCTCAAGGTGGATGATTAGTAGTAGATGCAAATGGATTTCGGTCTACTTGCCTTGGCATACCGCCCATGCTTTTGAGCCTCTACCTTTCTTTGCAACATAGTTAGCATTGGTTTGCGCACATAATCCTGTCAATTGCCCAGCTGTAATTTGTTTACCTCGCTTAGCTGTTTTATCGTCTTTTGGGAGAGAGACATCACTAGTGAACATCATGGGACTCCGGTCCATATTACCATCACTGATCACATCCGCTATTTACTTCCTGTTCTTATTTACTAGTTGCAGTCATACCTATCACTATTATCTCTTGCATTTAATCCTTTGTAAACGACAAGGCCGGAGGGATTGACAACCTCTCTGTACTCGTTGGGAGCAAAGTTATTTGTATTTGTGTGCAGGTCCGGTCGATCGCTAGTTGCGCCGCTAGCAGTTGACACCTTCTTGTTGAGCCTCGGAGTCTCAGGGGATTCGATCCTTAGTATCTTTGCCAAGGGAAAACTACCGCTAAACTGCATCTCAAACCTTCCACTTGGGGTAACCAACGAGGGGCGAGAAGCCATCACATACGAACGGAAACGTTTTCCCTGGATTGACTGTGCGGGATGTACATTTGAACGGAAACGTTTTCCCTGGATTGACTGTGTGGGATGTACATAGGAATGGAAACGTTTTCCCTGGATTGACTGTGTGGGATGTACATATGAACAGAAACGTATTCCTTGGATTCACTCTGTGTGATATACATACGAACGGAAATATATTTCTGGGATTCATCGTGTGGGATGTACATACGAATGGAAATGATTGGGTTTCGATGCCTCGCCCGATCGCACATGAGCTCGTTTTTCCCGAGCCTGTGTGCTAGGAGGGCCTATTCCCGATGGTTTTTGGGTCATGTGGGAAGGACCCCCCTATCGCCCACACTCACTTAGCGACGGTTCCAAATGACGTCGCGGAAAGGGGTTAAAAACCGTGTGTGTAGCACCGACGCGTACCAGTGTACCTTCGAATGGGTGAAAGCACATGCCTCGAGTACATGGTAAGATTTGCTACTACAGTGGTCATGATGTTTGGACCAAAGTACTTGAGAGAACCAAATGCCGAAAATACAACAAAGCTCATGGCACTTGGAGAATCAAGAGGGTTTCTAGGCATTCTCGGATTCTTGTATTGCATGCACCAAAAATGAAAGAGCCGTCCATATGCTTAACATGGGCAATACTAAGGCCATTGCAGAAAGCCCACCATCATTCCTGAAGAAGATGCATTGCAAGACTTCTGGATATTACACTCTTTCTTTCTCTTGCCCGAGTCTCACAATAACATCAATGTGATGGGATGGTCTCCATTGTTTGCAGTTGTGTGTGGGCAAAGCTCCTATGTGCAACCATACCATCAATGTTCATGATTACAACATGAGGTACTATCTTTGTGATGGTATCTATCCTCCATGGGTGACCTTCATCAATACCATTTCTGAGTCGGGTAACAAAAAAATCACTTACCCAAAACAAGAAGGTGATAGAAAGGATGTGGGCAGGGCATTTGGAGTGCTCCAAACCTGTTATATAGTTGTTTGTGGACCTGCTAAACTATGGGATCCAGAGACATTATGGGTGATGATGACAACTTGTGTTATCTTGAACAACATGATTGTGGGGGATGAGAGTGAGGGTGAGGGAGTCCTGGATTTGGGGGTCCTCGGGTGTCCGGACTACTCGTTATGGGCCGGACTGATGGGCCGTGAAGATAAAGCAGAAGACCATCCCCTGTGTCCGGGTAGGACTCCAATGTATGTAGAAAGGCAAGTTTGATGTCCGGGTGTAATGTTTCCTTCCTCTGCAAGTCAACTCTGTACAACTCTAGGCCCCCTCCGGTGTGTATATAAACCAGAGAGTTTAGTCCATGGAGGCTAACAGAAAATCATAGGCTAGACAACTAGGGTTTAGCCATTACGATCTCGAGGTAGATCAACTCTTGTAACCCCTATATTCATCAAGAACAATCAAGCAGGAAGTAGGGTTTTACCTCTTTTAAGAGGGCCTGAACCTGGGTAAACATCATGTCCCCTTCGTCCCTTGTTACCATAGATTATCAGACTCACAACTTGGGCCCCCTACCCGAGATCTACCGGGTTTGACACCGACAATGGTGCTTTCATTGAGAGCTTCGTTGTGTAGTCGCAAAAAGCGATCTGTGGCTCGCCTTGTCATCAACGACGATATTACTTCTGGAAAGAGCCTGACCTTTGGGCTGGTCCTCCAGCTTGGCGGATTCACCGTATGCGCCTGCATGGCCATTAAGCCGAGGCGTCCCCTATGATCGCCAAGCATCACCCCTTACATCGGTCTCGAAAACTCCGAAAAGATGGATCCGGCGGACACCTCGTCCTTAAATGAGCTGCTAGATCGCATCGCCACCCTGGGGCTTTCAACGGCCAATGATCGGATCAGGCTTAAGCCCGACCAGGGGGAAAATAATTCCTTGCTGATCACTCATCTGGTGGCGGCCGTAGAAGAACGAGCCAAAAACGCTTCTCCTCCTGAACTGGAGACTAGCTATGTTCGAATCTCCAAACCCTTCGAGCCAGCTACTCTTCCCTGTGGCGGGACCCCACTTCTTCCGAGCTCAGGTCCGGACATGGAGCCCGGGGAACGCTTGGATCCTCCCAGGCCCGGACTGACAACCACAGAGACTTTGCAAACTCCAGATACTATCTTGGGTCGGGATTCAAGTTTTTCCACACCCACCCACCACAATCAATACTCTCCAAGTAATTCTAGCCCTCTAGACATATACGACTTGATGTATGTACGGCAGCAACCTCAGGAGACGGTCCATCACTTCTGGGCCAGGTTCCTACTTGTTAAAAACAAGATTAAAGATTGTTGCGACGATGATGCGGTTCCAGTCTTTCATCGCAATTGTACTGAAGAGGGAATTTTGAACGCTCTCAACCACCATCGCATACAGAGTTTCATGGAGTTGTCGCATTTAGTACGGAAGTACTGCACAATGGAAAGCACATGGAAGGCCCAACACACCCACTTGGAACCTACTGTCTTAGGGAAATACATTGCTAGAGCAAAACGGACGCACCCTAACGGGGCATTCGATCATAAGTCTGTCAGCCCAAATAAACCCTTTGCAGGATACAGGTCCGTCCTAGACGAAGTCCTAGACAAACCCCGCCCGATACATGCGATATATGGCACGGTCCCAACTCACATCCTTCGAGCGTGTTGGGTACTCCGACAGGTAGCTAAAAGTGGCAAAGCCATCCTCACCACTGCCGCTCCAGAGAAGCACTCCCCAGAAGATGATGATTTCAATGTCCTCACGGTCTTTGAGACCTTCTCTTCAAATAATCGACGTAAGAGGGCACTTCGTGAACTCGCTGAGGTCTACCAAATAACCGTAGTGAGCCCATGGAATGACACGTCAATTACCTTCACTATTGATGATGAACCAAGGGTCCGATCAGTCCGAGCACCAGCCACTCTAGTACTAAACCCAATAGTGGACGGCTTTCATCTTACCAAAGTGCTCATGGACGGTGGCAGTGGACTTAACCTCATATATGAGGACACGCTTGACAAAATGCAGGTCGATAGAGCTCGCATTGAGCAAAGTAATACGAACTTTCGAGGCATTATCCCTAGTAGGGAGGCCCGATGTTCGGGAAGCATTATACTCGATGCAGTATTCGGCACACCTGGAAATTACAGGTCACAAGAGCTGCTCTTTCACATTGTTCCCTTCAACAGCGGATACCACGCCCTTCTAGGGCGGGATGCTTTCTCACGCTTCCAAGCCATACCCCATTATGGTTACATGAAGCTTAAAACGCCATGGCCCAATGGAGTAATCGCAGTCACAAGTGACTCGGACAGAGCACTCCACGCCGAAAATAAAACCGCATCCTTGGCTCTTGAGGCACTATCCTAAGCCTTTTCGGTCGAAGAATTAACCACCCTGCGATTCACGATGGACAAGGATGATGTGGTCCTCGATAAGAGGTCTTAATCCACCTCTTTTAAACCAGCTGATGAAATTGTTACATTTCAGGTGCATCTGGTGGATCCTAATAAAACAACATCCATCGGAGCACAACTCGACCCGACGGTAGACACCGCCTTACGCGCATTTCTGCGCGAAAATTGGGATATCTTCTCTTGGCACCCTTCAGACATGCCTAGAATCCCACGCAGACTGGTCGAACACAGCCTCAACATCACCAAAGGATTCAAACTGGTCAAGCAATCACTGCGACGATTTTCCGAACCCGAAAGACAAGCCATGGGGGAGAAGCTAGCCAAATTACTCGAAGCCGGGTTCATCGGGGAAATCAAACACCCGGATTGGCTAGCCAACTTGGTCATGGTGCCAAAGAAGGATAAATATTGGTGCCTTTGTGTTGATTTCAAAGACCTCAACAAGGATTGCCATAAGGATCCTTTTCTGTTGCCCCGCATTGACCAAATCATTGATGCGACTGCGGGACATGACTCACTCTATTTCCTTGATGCTTACTCCGGATACCATCAGATTAAAATAAAGGAATCCGAACAGGCCGCAACGGCATTTATCACCCCGTATGGGCCTTTCTGTTTCAACACTATGCCTTTCGGGCTTAAAAACACTAGCGCCACTTATCGACGCATGATTCAAACATGCTTGGAGACACAAATTGGCAAGATGGTGGAGGCATACGTGGACGACATAGTCATCAAGACTAAACACGTCGAATCATTGGTGGACGATCTCCGCCTCACATTCAACAACCTCCGAACATATGACATACAGCTCAATCCGTAAAAATGCGTCTTCGGCGTTCTAGCCGGAAAGCTACTGGGGTTCATTGTCTCCCATAGAGTAATTGAAGCAAACCCAGCTAAAATCAGAGCCTTGTCACAATTGGCTACACCAACCAACCTAAAACAGGTTCAAAAGCTAGCAGGGTGCGTAGCGGCCTTAAGCCACTTCGTCTCCAGACTAGGAGAAAAAGCATTACCACTTTATAAACTGCTCAGGCGCACTGACAACTTCGAATGGATGGAAGCGGCCACAACCGGATTAGAAGAAATAAATCCCTATTAGCAGGCAACTCAATCCTAGCCGCTCCAGGTGTTGGTGAGCCAATGTTGCTTTACATCTCAGCAACTCACTGAGTTGTGAGTGATGTGCTTGTTGTCGAATGAGAGGAAGAGGGGCATAAATTCCCCATCCAAAAACCAGTCTATTACGTATCAGAGATACTTACACCGTGCAAATCAAGATACCCTCATTATCAAAAGATAGCTTACACGGTGTTTATGGCATCCCGGAAGCTCCCGTTGGATTACGGGTTCCGGCAAACCCTTGAGGTTCGAACACTAGGGTGCGCACGAAGATCTCTCCTTTCCGCCCTAGTTCGCTCTCGCACCGATTCCTAGGCCTAGCTCGCCGAACTCGAAGAACAAGAGACACGAGTGTTTATACTGGTTCGGGCCACCGTTGTGGTGTAACACCCTAATCTAGTTTGGTGTGGTGGATTGCTTTGTAGGCTGGGGAAGAACTAGTTCATGGGAAGAACAGCCTCCTGAGGAGAGGTGTGTTCTTGTGCTCGGTGAGCTTGTGGGTGTAAGGGCAGTGTGAATCTTCTCTGATCTGGACCCCCCTCCGATTGTGGTGGCTAGTCCAATTTATAGAGGCCCGAGTCCTTTTCCCAAATATTGAGCGGGAAGGGATCCCACAACGGCCAAGTTTGAAGGGGGACAACTAGTACAAGCTATCCTGACAAAAGGTGGTCTTCGCCTGCCAAAGGCTCTAGTGGTGACATTGTCATGGGCTCCATGGTGACCTTCGCCCTGCCGTCCTTCTGGTCTTGGTCTTGTTGCACCGATATGGAAACCTTTGCCTGACGCCTCAGAACTCCTCACCTGCGCTTGCCCCTTTAGCACCGAAGAGGAAACTGGCGCCCTGCGCCCGTTGGCGCCCGCCCGGCCTTGGTCGTCATGGTTCACGTCACGAGAACCTCGTGAGATGCCCCTTGCCTTGATATCTCCACTCCTCGGGAGCCAACCTAGCGAGGCCACCCCAGGGGAGGTCTTGTGTCGTCCGCCTCGCAAGGCTTGGCCCCTCGCGATGGTCTTGAGAGGTTTGCTGATGAAGATGGGCCGTACCAGGCCGCTGGACGAGTCACGCCCTGGGTCGCAGGCAGGCAAGTCTGGGTACCCCCGTTCCCAGAACACCGACAGTAGCCCCCGGGCCCAAGGCGCGCTCGGACTTGGCTTCGCGGCGAAGCCAAGGGTCAAGTACGAAGCGCCGCGGGCCCCAAAAGCCTGCGGCCTTGATTGACGCGTGGCGATTGACGGGATGTGGGCGTTTCCACTTCCCCACGCCGCCTCAGCAACGGCATGATTTGACGAGTCCTTGCATGCACAAAGACCATCATTACCTACGATTATGGAGGCCGATGGTTGGCCTCCCTGGCTATAAATGAGGTGCCAGGCAGGGGCCTCTGCTGCCCATCTTCTTATTCCGTCCCGCTTGCTTCTTCCTTGCTCCGCGTCGACACCCATGGCGCCGGTGAGGAGGTTCTCATTTGCAGAGAAGGGGAAGACCCGCCAGGAGGGGCCCTGCTCACCACCGCCTAAGAAGGGATGAAGCCGCCCTCGCAAGTATGTTGCAACCCCCGTCGCGGCCCCTCCTGGATGTGGGCGGGCCCCTCGTGGATGTGGGCGGGCCCCTGCAGGGCCTGACACCGCCCTTGGTGGCCGCAGCGGTGGCTCTCTGCACGGTGGGGATCGTCAGGGTCGCAGCAGCCTCGTTGATGAAGGGAGTCCCGCCAGGGTCGCTCGGCCTTCCTGGTCGTGCTTCCACTCGGCGGGGGTGCTGACGGAGTTCGTCGTGTGGTCGGAGAACCCGGCTGGCACCCGAGTCCAGCTCCCACGCTCCTTCGCCGACGATCTGCCGGCCGCGGGTCTCGGCGGTCTCTGGTTGCAAGCGGATGGTTGCTGCAGCAGGGCTTCATGGGTCGCGATGGAGGTCTCTGTCGCGGGCAACGTAACCCTGGCCCGCGGTTGGCAGACGTTCGCCCGGGCGCGTGTCCTGAGCAGGCGATGCACCCTCCACTTTAAGTATGATGGTGACGTGACCCTCTTCGTGAGGGTATTCGGGGGAGACGGTCGTCGCGCTGGGCGCTGCCCTGAGGACAACGACGGTGGCGAGGTGCTCGGCCCGGCGACGGCCGTGACAAGGGTGAGGGTGAACTCGCCCTCGGCGGCGGCCGCAATTCATCCAGCTACGGCGGCTCCTCCATCAGCGGCAACTCCAGTACCGATGGCTATGATCAGCCGCCACATCATCATGCCCACTTCGAGGGCGGTGTCGGGTCGTCCCGTCGCCGCGCCCCAGTGAAGTGTGAGGAGGGCTCTGACTGAGCCCCGGGCGCCGGTCTCCGTGAGCAGCCGTGTCTCAGGAGCCGCTTTCTCCTGTCCTTGCCCTTCCTTTCCTCCTGCATTACCAAAAACAAGTATGGTGCCCTGCTAGGGCGTGTAATGGACCGCAATTATTATGCTGCTTAGTGCTATGTTTACTGCTTCCGGTTAATGTTGCATGATCCGTGTATTATGCGAGCACAGGGGGAGAAGACTTATCTTTTGCGCATTCGGGGTAGCTCCCATATCGTGAGGTGCGGTCCTTCGAGGAGCTGCAAAAACTCATTAGGAGATTTTTATTCTTCATCCCTCGAGGTTCCAAGCGTGGGCTGAACATGGTCAGACGCACTATGTCGCGGTACCCGTGGGGCCCTGACTTAAGGAGAGGGATGCGCCGATCTCGAGCCCAAAACTAGGACGCCTCGCATAGACAAAAAGGGAATGGGGCGCGCGTGCGCGCCTCCCTGTTCAGCCCCCTTGCAGGGTGCGTGAGGGAGAGCGTTGTGCAACTGTCGCTCTCCCTAGCGCAAAGCAAAAAGTCAAGGGGAGAATCAAAGAGAGAGGGGATTCAACCAAGCCAATCGAGAAACGCCAGAACTTTCAAATTCCATTAAAAGAGGGAAGGGCGATCCAACTCCAGAAATCAAATGAACAGATGCGTCCGGCACCTAGTCTAGTCTTCTCACCAGCGCGGACCTAAGTGCTGCCACTAGGACGTGGGAGGGAGCCCCCGAGGCCCAAGGGCGGATCTCCGGAGACTCTGGGGCAAAGACAGCCCCACTCATTATTACGTGAGAGTGTCACGGGTGGAGACCTTCACATGCACTGGTCCTTGCTTCACAGGCACAGGGCCTTGGCTTCACAGGCACTAGGCCTTGCTTCATGGGTAGAACCTGCGGAGGTGCCTGCTGTTCCAGGCATTTTGGATGGGAACACCATCCCCCGTCTCCAGGCATACGACGCCAGGCTTGGAGACGTGGGAAATTCTGAACGGGCCCTCCCACATGGGTGAGAGCTTGTGCAACCCTTCCCTGGAGAGCACCCGCCTCAGGACGAGGTCACCCACCTCCAGCGTCCTCGAGCGGATGCTGCGGTATTGGTACCGCCATAGCGCCTGCTGGTATCTTGCCGCCCGGAGCGAGGCTTCCCGACGATGTTCCTCCCCCAGCATGAGGTCCATCCCCCGCATGGCGTCCTCCTGCGCTTCATCAAATGCCAGGACCCGAGCGGAGCAATGCTTGACCTCATGAGGGAGAACCACTCTGCTCCGTAGACGAGGAAGAATGGGGTCTCGCCTATTGGCTTGGTGGCGGTGGTGCGAATGGACCACATCACAGATTGGAGCTTGTCGTGCCAGCCCCTGCCACAGGCTTCGAGCTTCTTCTTGAAGGTCCTGGTCTTGAGTCCTCTTAAGACCTCCGCGTTGGCGCGCTCGGTCTGGCCATTGCTCCTGGGGTGTGCCACCGAAGCATAGCAAATCTGTGTTCCAAGGTTAGCGCAACATGTCCTAAAGAGGTTACTAGTGAACTGTGAGCCATTGTCGGTGATGATGAAGTTGGGGACCCCGGACCGGCTTACGAGACCCTTGATGAACTTGACCGCGGATCCGGCTGGGATGGTGCGGACGACTTCCACTTCTGACCATTTGCTGAACTTGTCGATGGCGACATAGAGGTAGTGGTAGCCCCCGGGCGCTCGAGGGAACGGACCTAGGATATCTAGCCTCCAGACCGCGAATGACCAGGAGAGTGGGATAGTCTGGAGGCCCTGATCCGGCTGATGGATTTGCTTGGCTTGGAACTGGCAAGCCTCGCAGGATTTCACCAGCTCGGTCGCGTCGTTGAGCGTCGTGGGCCAGTAGAAACCGCTGCGAAATGCCCTGCCCACCAGGGTGCATGATGACGGGTGATGCCCGCAATCCCGACGTGTATGTCAGCTAGCAGCTCCCTCCCTTGCTTCCTGGAGATGCATCGCAAAGAAACATCATTGGGTCATTTCCTGTAAAGCTCACCGTCTTGAATGCAATAAGCCGTAGCCTGTCGGGCTACACGCTCCGCATCCTCTTCTTTCTCCGGCAGCGCTCCTCGCACCAGGCATGCCTTGAACTCCTCGGTCCAGCACCCCTCCTAAGGCTCGAGCGCCAGGAGCAGGCGCACTCCTGAGGTCGGACCACAAGCGGGGGCTCCTGAGGCCGGTGGCTGGGGAAGTTCCTCCTGAGGCATCGCCGACTCCTCAGACGGGGGTGACACCGAAGGCTTGAAGAGTCATTCCTCGAAGATGCTGGGCTCCTAGGGCAGGCACCTGGATGCCCTTTTGGTGATATCGTCAGCCTTCTTGTTGGTGCCTCGGGGCATATGCTGCAGCTCCAGGCCTAAGAACTGCTTCTCCATCTTGCATACCTTAGCGAGGTATGCCTCCATGTGCTCGTCCTTTGGCTCGTATACCTTGTTGGAGAAGTTGACGAGGAGCTGTGAGTCGCCCTTGATGGTGAGGCGCTTCACTCCCAGGGCCGCCGCAACTTTAAGACCAGCAATGAGGCCCTCATATTCTGTGATGTTGTTGGAGACTTTCTTACCTTGCTGAAAGCCGAGCTGTACGGCGTAGTAAAGTTTGTCCGGAGTGGGCGAGATGAGCACAACCCCAGCCCCTGCGCCCTGGCATGCGAACACGCCGTTGAAATAGATGACCCAGCCATCCGGCGCTTCACTTCCTAGCGAGAGGGATCTGTCTTCGCCCTCCTCGAGCTCCGGGGCATCAGTCCGAGCGTGCGCGAGGCGGTGATGAGCGCGAGCAAAAGCTTTTGTAGCATGGGGTAACGCGCCCGAGCGTCTCGGAGCACCGTGCTGACGAAGTACACTGAGTGCTCGACGAGGGTGGGGGCCAGGCCCTCACGAGGCTGCGAAGCCCCCTGAGGCGAGGCGGCCTCGGGAGCTTGGTTGCTGGTCGTAGCGGTTGGAGCCTCAGGAACGTCATCTTGTGGACCTTGGTCGTCGGCTGGCCCTGGAGGAGCCTCGTGAGCATTGCCCTGAGGTTGCGTGGTCCTACTATGGGGCTCCTCCCGGACTACCACCAACGCAGCGCTGGCGGAATGCGGTGTAGCGGCTAGGTAAAGCACCAAGGGCTCTTATGGTTTGGGTGCCACCATTACCGGCGAGCTGGTGAGGTATTTCTTAAGGTCTTCGAATGCTGCATTGGCCTCAGGGGTCCACTCAAACGGGCCTTTCCTTTTCATCAGTTTGAAGAAGGGGAGGGTGTGCTCCCCCAGCTTGGAGATGAAACGCCCAAGCGACGTCACGCAGTGGACCAGCTTCTACATCTCCTTGAGGGTCTTCGATAGACTCATCTTTTCTATGGCCTTGACCTTCTCGGGGTTGGCCTCGATCCCCCTGTGTGACACTAGGAAGCCCAGTAGCTTGCCTGACGGGATGCCGAACACACACTTTTCCGGGTTGAGCCGTAGGTCTACCTTGCGCAGGCTGGCGAAGGTCTCTTCCAAATCCTCGACGAGGGTGTTATCCTCCCGAGATTTCACCATGATGTCATCAACATAGGCTTCAATATTCCTCCCGAGCTGCTCTCCCAGGGCAATGTGCATCAGCCGCTAGAAAGTTGCTCCTGCATTCCGCAACCCGAACGGCATACATGTGTAGCAGTATACTCCGCACGGGGTGAGGAAGGCAGTCTTCTCGACATCTTGCACCGCCATCTTGTTCTGATGATAGGACCGATTTCATTAGGGTTAGGGCATAACGTAATCTCGGTGAGACCAACTACACAAAATCGGTAGGACCGATTTTTGTAATAAGCACACAGAGGGTTGGTCAGGCAAACTCGGTGGGACCGATTCGCTCGTTTCGGTTGGACCGAAACGTTACGACGGGTAAACAGAGAGTTTGCATTGCGAACTCGGTGGGACCTATCTCTTATCTCGGTTGGACCGAAATGTTACGAAGGATAACAGAGAGTTTGCAATCCCATCTCGGTGAGACTAACATCCCTATCGGTGAGACCGAAGTGACTAGGGTTGTGGCAGTGGCTATGTCAAATGAACTCGGTGGCGCCGGATAGAACTTTTTGGTGGGGCCAAGTTTGACTTTTGGTTTGGGACATATGTGAATGTGGCAAAGTGGTTGAGGGTATTGGAGCATATCACTAAGCATTTTGAGCAAGAAGCCCATTAAGCAACACCTCATCCCCTTTTAACAGTATTGGCTTTCCTATGGACTCAATGTGATCTTGGATCACTAAAATAGAAAATGTAGAGTCTTTGGCTTGAGCCAATATGTGTCCTTAGCATTTTGAGGGGTCCACAGTCCTAGTCCATGCCATGCCAATCATTGAACTTTCCTGGAATATTTATCTTGAAGGAGCATTAGTTCAATGAGCTATATGTTGTTAGGAATTACCAAAACCACCTAGGGATAGTTGCACTTTCAGTCGACAATCTGGTCGATGCGAGGTAGCAGGAACGGGTCTTGTGGGCAGGCCTTGTTGAGGTTGGTGAAGTCGACACACATGCTTCCAACTAGCAAAATTAGTACCATCAAAGTAAGGACCTCTACGGTGGTAATTTCCCTCGCTAGACGCCATACTCTCGTAGGTTGTGAAACCAAGGCTATGATCACCAAAGCTATGGAAATTAAGGCAAATGGAGACCAACGCTCTGATACCACTTGTAGGATCGAAAGTATGTCTAGAGGTGGGGTGATTAGACTACTTGACCAAATAAAAATCTAGCCTTTTCCCAATTATAATTCTTGGCAGATTTTAACAACTTAGCACAAGTGAAGCATTCAATCTACACATGCAATTCTAAGAGTATAGCAGCGGAATGTAAAATAATTGCATATGAAGGTAAATGGAGGAGTTTGGAGGGAGCAAACGCAAGTGTAGACACAGATGTTTTTGTCGTGGTTCCGATAGGTGGTGCTATCGTACATCCACGTTGATGGAGACTTCAACCCACAAAGGGTAACGACTGCGCGAGTCCACGGAGGGCTCCACCCACGAAGGGTCCACGAAGAAGCAACCTTGTCTATCCCACCATGGCCATCGCCCATGAAGGACTTGCCTCACTAGGGTAGATCTTCACGAAGTAGGCGATCTCCTTGCCCGTACAAACTCCTTGGTTCAACTCCACAATCTCGTCGGAGGCTCCCAAGTGACACCTAACCATCTAGGAGATACCACTCTCCAAAAGGTAATAGACGGTGTGTTGATGATGAACTCCTTGATCAAATGCTTCAAATGATAGTCTCCCCAACACTCAACTCTCTCTACAGATTTGGATTTGGTGGAAAGATGATTTGAGTGGAAAGCAACTTGGGGAAGGCTAGAGATCAAGATTCATATGGTAGGAATGGAATATCTTGGTCTCAACACATGAGTAGGTGGTTTTTTCTTAGAACATGTATGTTGGAAGTGTAGGTATGTTCTGATGGCTCTCTCCACGAATGAAGAGTGGGTGGAGGGGTATATATAGCCTCCACACAAAATCTAACAGTTACACACAATTTACCAAACTCGCGGTGGGACCGAATCAGACAACTCGGTCAGACCGATTTAGTTCATAATGTGACTGTTAAGCATTTCGGTGAGATCGATATGATCAACTCACTAGGACCGATTTCATTAGGGTTAGGGCATAACATAATCTCGGTGATACCGATTACACAGAGGTAGGACCGATTTTGGTAATAAGCACACAGAGGGTTGGTCAGGCAAACTCGGTGGGATCGATTCACTCGTTTCGATTGGACCGAAACGTTACAAAGGGGAAAGAGAGAGTTTGCATTGCGAACTTGGTGGGACCAATCGCTCATCTCGGTTGGACTGAAATGTTACGAAGGGAAACAGAGAGTTTGCAATCCCATCTCGGTGAGACAGAGATCCCCTATCGGTGAGACCAAAGTGACTAGGGTTTGTGGCAGTGCCTATGTCAAATGAACTCGGTGGCGCCGGATAGAACTTTTCTGTGGGGACGAGTTTGACTTTTGGTTTGGGAAATAGGTGGATGTGGGAAAGTGGTTGAGGGTTTTGGAGCATATCACTAAGCATTTTGAGCAAGAAACCCATTAAGCAACACTTCATTCCCTTTTAATAGTATTGGCTTTCCGATGGACTCAATGTGATCTTGGATCACTAAAATAGAAAATGTAGAGTCTTGGGCTTGAGCCAATATGTGTCCTTAGCATTTTGAGGGGTCCACATTCCTAGTCCATGCCATGCCAATCATTGAACTTTCCTGAAATATTTATCTTGAAGGAGCATTAGTTCAATGAGCTATATGTTGTTAGAATTACCAAAACCACCTAGGGATAGTTGCACTTTCAGTCGACAATCTGGTCGATGCATCTTTCTCAGCTCTAGCTTTGGCTCTCTTCTCCTGTGCTTGCACGGATGAAGGTTCATTCTCATCCATCACAACTGTGTTGTCCTCAAAGTCTAGATATAGGGGCAGATGTTCCTTGTCCAACAAGTATATGTCTGTGCCCATCTTGGAGTTGATGAGCTCCTGAATGTGTGGAGCATACCCACATGATCTCTTCTGATCAGCAGCAGTCCTCTTGATTGTTTCAACAATCAGGCTCATGACCTTGAATTTTTGAGGGACATAAAAAATATGCAGCAAGTTGATTGAATGTCCTCTGATCATCTTGTGATCTCCAGATTTGGGCAACAATGTATGCCTCAGGATAGTGTTGATTGTAGCTAGACTAGACAATAAGAAACATACAAATCCAAACTGGTGTGTTTCCAATGCTTTGTCTGGGATCTCTTTGTACATGTTTACCATAGAGTTGCAGTCTTTCTTCTTCTTGGCATACACATCTAGGTCATCTTCATGCTCATCAGGGGCTTTTATCAGCTTGGCCCACTCATCAATAGTTGACTGGTACCTTGTACCTTCAAACATCCATACAATTCTACCACCAGGATAAAAGTGAGCTGTGGAGTAGAATTGCATGATGAGTTCATCATTCCATTTTGTCAGCTTCTGACCCACAAACTTGTCAACACCACATGCTTTGAAACTTTCAAGCACACTTGGAAAATGATCTTCATTTTCCTTGATGTAGTACCAATCAACCCATCTCATGTCACACACTATGGACTTCTTGTCAAGCAGAACTGTCTCATAGAAGTCTTGCTGTTCTTTGGTATGGAATCTGTAGTCCACATCAGTCCTTCTCCTCACAACATATGGGTCACTTTGTCTCCATCTTCTGAGACCTGCATCCTTCCTCAACTTCATATCCTCAGCAACAATATGAGTATTATCATGATCATGAATCTTGGGCTTGAGTTTTCTAAGCACTTGGACCTCAGCATCTTCATCAATTTCAGGCACTGGGGCCTTGTTCTTCTTTGCAGCTGGAATATTCCTAGTGCTTCTCTTGGGTGCAGACTTGGTGGCTTGAGCTTTAGCTTTGGGAGCTGTCTTGGGCTTTGATGGAGCAGCCCCAGACTTGATTGCATCTCCCATAAGCTTCCGAGCTTTGGGTGCTGGTGTAGCAACCTCTTCTTCTTTTGCTTCAGCTTCATCATCATCATCCTCTCTCATGGATGGCTTGCCAATCACTCTGGCTATTGTCTTTCTAGCTCTCTTCTTAGTTCCTCCTGGCTCATCATCTCTGGTTTCAAGAGTGAAGACCATTGTCTCTTGAGTAGATGCTCTGGCCTTTGACATATGAGCTCTTTTGGCAGGGGCCTTCTTGTTCAAACTTGGCTTTGTTGCAGCAGCTGTGCCATACTATTTTCTTAGCACCTTCTTCTTTGAAGTGGCCTTATCAGCCACAAAGTCCTCATCCTCAGAATCTGAAGTTTTCTTCTTCCTTGTCTTGATATCAGCCTTAGGAAGATCACTTGGAGTGCTCCTGCTACCCTCATTAGAGCTGCTAGAGGGACTAGTGCCCTCACTCATGTTAAATTTCTCCTCAGACAAGTTCTGGCTGTCACTTTGGTCAGACATCTTGGCAAACACACTGACAACAAACCCTGTGAATAGATGTAGATGAGGTAGAGTGGATGAGCATCACAAAGTGCAGAGTTTTTGCAAAACAGATAACTCAAAAACTTAATTTTAGTTCTCTACAGAAAGCATTTCGGAGCTACCGATTTGTTAAACTCGGTGATACCGAAGCAACTTTGGAACCTGAACTAGTGAACTCGGTCAGACCGAGTCACAGTTCGGTGGCACCGAGATTGCTAGGGTTTCACAGAGAGTTGAACTCGGTCACACCAATTTATAGTTTTCGGTCAGGCCGAAAAGTTCAAGTGCAATGGCCTAAGCCAAATCGGTGAGACTGATTTCTACAACTCGGTCGGTCCAAGATGAGTTCGGTGGAGACCTAACCCTGAAATTTTGAATCAAAACTAATTTCTACGGAGTTTATGCTGGACATGATTCAGTCGTGGCAAAGCAATGTGCTATGAATTAGAGTTAAGGAACAACACAAAGATCGAGTTCATACCCTAACTCAGCGGTGAACTCGCTACGGCGGCAAGGGCGGGGAAGATTGCCGTTAACGGCAGCGGAGACCAGTGGTGAGAGGTCGCTGGCGGCGAGGAGACGATCCGAAGACCCGAGGAGGCAGAGGAGGTTACGCGCGGGCGAGAGGGTTTGGAAAGTTTTCCAAAATTTGACCCGTCGGTATATATAACCTGACCCTGGCGGTGTGACCGAGTGGAACAACTCGGTGGCACCGACATGCAAAACTGCTAGTAGTTACTGCAACTCGGTGTGACCGAAAAGTTCAAATCGGTTGCACCGAGATTGAAAACCTAGATCAACTTAGTGAACTCGGGGTGACAGAAGTGGATGACTCATTCATACCGAAATGCACAAAGAGGTTTCGGAAGTTTAATTCTATGACGAATCGGGGACTCTGAGTGCTCCTCACATAGAGTGGTTCGAATTTGACTTGGTCAAACTTTGTGATGTAGCATGAATAGAGTTTGACATGAGAAAAGCATAGATAGATAAAGAAGGTTCTTAGGAATTGTTGTCCATCCATTTGGCAAAAGAAAAAGATCGAAACAATCAAAACAACAAATGGATGTCCTCGAATGGGAAAAATATGCATTCAACATGCTCACACAATAAGATAGCATATGAAACATGTGGCAAGACATGCACAACCATTCTAGCATCTATCAAGCAATTGGTGATGACTAGGTCATCTATATATGAGTATATTGACTTAGGAGTCAAATGAGAACATTTGATCATAGGTCATACTCATCGTTTAAGCACAAGTGGGGTTACCACTTTTACATAAAGCATTGTTGTGATCACATCATTAGAGTTGCTTTAGCTCAATTTGTTAGAGTAAAGCTCCCCATAGATGTGATATCCCCCCTAAGAGGGATGAACTAACCTTGGGTGTTGTCGATGATGACTTCATGTAGGTGTTGAAGATTTAGATGCTCAATGTTGATGTAGATCATTTGGAGCAATCCATTGGAGTGAGTTGCACTTTCAATACCTACAAGGGTTAGTCCACAAGTAACAGACAAGGATATCCGTGGACATAGAGTGAATTGCACACAATATGATGTCCATGAAAACATTAGGTTACCTTGTCCCTTGTCTTACCAACAAGAGGGTTTGTGACTCCTTGAACTAGTGCAAGATATGGAAGTTGTTTGTACTTGTCCTCGCCAAAATGATGAGTGAAGTATGTTGGCGGAGTCACCCTCAAGAACTCTCTAGTTCTTCTTCTTCGGGATCCACACCATTTTGATGGGAATCCATGGAGTTGTAGTCATACTTGATGAAGTAGAACTTGATGTAGTCTTGTGGACCCATTTGACAAAGGCCTTGGGAGCTTCTTCAAATGCATCAATCTCTTCTTGAAGCTTCTCCTTGCCCTTTAGCTTGAGGTCTTGTGGTGGAAGATAATCTCGTGCTTATGTCCCCTTGAAGGAAGTAGGATCATACTTCTCTTGTTGAGGAACAAACTTGGTCTTGGGGTATTGATCTTCTTCCCACTCAACTCCATTGGCATTGAACTTTCGTTCAAAACCAACACCTTGATTCTTCCGGTGTCTTACTTGCTTGCGTACAATCTCCTCAAATTGCTTACTCCCGGCAAGGCTTTTGTAAACACATTTCTCTATAATTCCCTTCAATAAGCTATTTTCTTGCTCAAGTGTAACTTGGCTAAGAGAATCATTAGTGGAATCAAGAGAACTACTAGAAGCAACATCATTGGATTTAGCATGATTGTTGTTACTACTAGAGGAAGAATCTTTCTTGTTCTTCTTGCTAGATTTTACTTGTGGCATGTAAGTAGACAAGAGTAAATGCTTGGCAATGTAAGAATAACTTTTCTTGCGAAGATCATCATTGATTTATTTTAAGAACTCATGCTCTTGCTCAAGGTTGAGCTTTTCAAAGCGTAACTTCTCATGAGTCTTTAAAAGTTCTCGATGATCTTCCAAGGTAGTTTCATGAGCTAACTTAAGAGTGTTTAGTTCTTTAGTTAGACGCTCAATCTTCTCCTTATCATTGTCATTCATTTTATCCTGATTAACATGATTGATAGTAATCTCATCATAGTTTTCATCACAGGTTTCATCACTATTGCTACCAACAAGTAAATCATCATCTCCTAGCAGGTCATCTTCATCATTATTGAAATCAAGATACTCGGGGTGTGATACCTTAGGGCCTTTAGCCATGAAGCATCTTCCAATTCCTTCATTTGGTGGGTCAAATATGTCGTAGGAGTTGGTTGACACAAGAGTAATTCCGGCAACACCTTCATATTGAGTATCTTCGGAGTCGGAGTAGTAGCTTCTCTCAAAGTGGTCATCGGAGTCGGAACCGGATACCCATTCACCAACATGAGCTTGATGTTTTTGTCTTGTATAACTCCTTGATGATTTGTCCTTCCTTTCCAAATCTTTGCTTCTCCGAGAAGGTCTTCGTTCATAACGATCATCCCTACTCCTTCTCTCTCTTGGTGGTGATTCTTCTAGTCTTTTGTGGGGTGCCGTATACTCATTGGAGTAGTGTTCGTGTCTTGCACAATTGTAGCAATTCCGATCACGACTTGAAGATCTTTAGTCATTGTAGGACCTTGACTTGGAACTTCTCTCTTTGCTTCTATTCTTGTAGAACTTGTTGAAGTTCTTCACCATTAAGCTCAATTATTCATTGATGACTTGTTTCTCAATTGATGAGGTAGGAGTGTCACATGAGGCTTTGTAAGCACCACTAGACTTGTTGTGAAGCTCTTCTTTATCCTTGAGTGACATCTCATGAGCAACAATTCTTCCAATGACTTCCGTTGGCGTGAGATCTTTGTAGTTGGGCATCATTTGGATCAATGTGCACACGGTATCATATTTTCCATCCAATGCTCTTAGGATCTTCTTGATGATGAATCTGTCGGTCATTTCTTCACTTCCTAAGCCGGCAATCTCATTTGTGATGAGAGCAAGCCTAGAGTACATTTCAGTGACACCTTCACCATCCTTCATCTTGAACTTGTCAAGTTGACTTTGAAGCACATCCAACTTGGATTCCTTGCGCGTACATTTCAGGGTAACAGCTGCGCGAGTCCACGGAGGGCTCCACCCACGAAGGGTCCACGAAGAAGCAACCTTGTCTATCCCACCATGGCCATCACCCATGAAGGACTTGCCTCACTAGGGTAGATCTTCACGAAGTAAGCAATCTCCTTGCGCGTACAAACTCCTTGGTTCAACTCCACAATCTCGTCGGAGGCTCCCAAGTGACACCTAACCAATCTAGGAGATACCACTCTCCAAAAGGTAATAGACGGTGTGTTGATGATGAACTCCTTGATCAAATGCTTGAAATGATAGTCTCCCCAACACTCAACTCTCTCTACAGATTTGGATTGGGTGGAAAGATGATTTGAGTGGAAAGCAACTTGGGGAAGGCTAGAGATCAAGATTCATATGGTAGGAATGGAATATCTTGGTCTCAACACATGAGTAGGTGGTTTTTTCTCAAAACATGTATGTTGGAAGTGTAGGTATCTTATGATGGCTCTCTCCACGAATGAAGAGTGGGTGGAGGGGTATATATAGCCTTCACACAAAATCTAATAGTTACACACAATTTACCAAACTCGGTGGGACCGAATTAGACAACTCGGTCAGACCGATTTAGTTCATAATGTGATTGTTAAGCATTTCGGTGGGACCGATATGATCAACTCAATAG
Organism: Secale cereale; assembly: GCA_902687465.1. NCBI lineage: Eukaryota > Viridiplantae > Streptophyta > Magnoliopsida > Poales > Poaceae > Secale > Secale cereale. Next base: position 638,496,053 of record LR738713.1, on the reverse strand, counting down.
GACCGATTTCATTTGGGTTAGGGCATAACATAATCTCGGTGAGATCGATTACACAAACTCGGTAGGACCGATTTTGGTAATAAGCACACAGAGGATTGGTCAGGCAAACTCGGTGGGACCGATTCACTCGTTTTAGTTGGACCGAAACATTACGAAGGGGAAACAGAGAGTTTGCATTGTGAACTCGGTGGGACCGATCGCCCATGTCGGTTGGACTGAAATGTTACGAAGGGAAACAGAGAGTTTGCAATCCCATCTCGGTGAGACCAAAATGACTAGGGTTTGTGGCAGTGGCTATGTCAAATGAACTCGGTGGCGCCGGATAGAACTTTTCGGTGGGGCCGAGTTTGACTTTTGGTTTGGGAAATATGTGGATGTGGGAAAGTGGTTGAGGGTTTTGGAGCATATCACTAAGCATTTTGAGCAAGAAACCCATTAAGCAACACTTCATTCCCTTTTAATAGTATTGGCTTTCCGATGGACTCAATGTGATCTTGGATCACTAAAATAGAAAATGTAGAGTCTTGGGCTTGAGCCAATATGTGTCCTTAGCATTTTGAGGGTTCCACATTCCTAATCCATGCCATGCCAATCATTGAACTTTCCTGAAATATTTATCTTGAAGGAGCATTAGTTCAATGAGCTATATGTTGTTAGAATTACCAAAACCACCTAGGGATAGTTGCACTTTCAGTCGACAATCTGGTCGATGCGAGGTAGCGGGAATGGGTCTTGTGGGCAGGCCTTGTTGAGGTTGGTGAAGTTGACACACATGCGCTCCTTACCGCCCTTCTTGGGCACAACGATAGGGTTAGCCCTCCATTCGGGGTACCGGACCTGACGGATGACACCCGCCGCTTCCAGCTTGCGAGTTTCTTGGACGATGAAGGACCGCTTCTCTGTAGACTGGCTCCTGGCCTTCTGCTTCATGGGGCACACGTTGGGGCATACGTTTAGGTGATGCTCAATCACCCCCCTTGGGACTCCTGCCAGATCCTTGGGCTCCCATGCGAACACCTCCTTGTTAGCGCGCAGGAAGCCGACTAGTGCCTTTTCTTGAGCCGGGGAAGGCTAACGCCTATGGTGAAGGTGGCTCCTGACGCCCCATCTTCATCCACCAGCACCTGCTTTGTCTCGGCCTGGTCTTGAGGGAAAAGCTGCTTCTTTTTCGCTGGTGCAGCCCCCTTGGCCCCTGGGGCGGCCTCATCGACCAGACGTGCCACCTCAGCGGTCCGGAAGACGAGCTTGAGGGCTGCTAGAGCCTACTTTGGGTCTCTAGCCACGGTGAGGACGCCGCTGCTCCCCGACATCTTCATGAGGTTGTAGGCCGGATGGGTTGCAGCCATGAACTAAGCTAGGGCAGGATACCCGAGGATGGCTTTGTACGGGAGGCCGATCCGAGCGATGTCGAAGTGGATCACCTTGGTGCGGTAGTTGTTCGCGGGTGCCAAAGGTGACTGAGCCGCTGCCGACACCAGAGAAGGGCTTGGAGGGGCGAAGCCGCTCAAGCGGCACATGGAGCAGGCTAAAAGCTTCTACTGAGAGCACGTTGAGACCCGCCCCACCGTCGATGAGGGTTTTGGTGACTGCCACGTTGCAGATGGTGGGTGTGCAAAGCATCGGGAGAGCGCCTGAGCCCGCTGCGGAGGCGGGATGGTCCCCCGAGTCGAAGGTGATGTCGGTCTTGGGCCCCGCTGATACTTCTCCAACGTACCTATAATTTTTGATTGTTCCGTGCTATTATATATTCTGTTTTGGATGTTTAATGGGCTTTATTATACACTTTTATATTATTTTTGGGACTAACCTACTAACCCAAGGCCCAGTGCAGATTGCTGTTTTTTTTGCCTATTTCAGTGTTTCGCAAGAAAGGAATATCAAACGGAGTCCAAACGGCATGATGAAACCTTCGGGAGAGTTATTTTTGGAATGATATCTTCACGAGAGACTTGGAGTACAAGTGATAGAAGAAACAAGGTGCCCACGAGGGGGCAGGCGCGCCCCTCATCCTCATGGGCCCCACGTTGCTCCACCGACGTACTTTTTCCTCCTATATATGTCCACATACCTTGAAAACATCGAGGCAACAGAAGAAACCCTAATTCCACCGCCGCAACCTTCTGTTCCCGTGAGATCCCATCTTGGGGCCTGTTCCGGAGCTCCGTCGGAGGGGGGATCGATCATGGAGTGTTTCTACATCAACACCATAGCCCCACCGATGAGTTGTGAGTAGTTTACCACATACCTTCGGGTCCATAGTTATTAGCTAGATGGCTTCTTCTCTCTCTTTGGATCTTAATACAAAGTTCTCCTCGATCTTCGAGGAGATCTATTCGATGTAATTTTTTGCGGTGTGTTTGTTGAGATCCGATGAATTGTGGGTTTATGATCAAGATTATCTATGAACGATATTTTATTCTTTTCTAAAGTATTTTATGTATGATTATAATATCCTTGCAAGTCTCTTCGAATTATTGGTTTGGTTTGGCCTACTAGATCTATAGTTCTTGCAATGGGAGAAGTGCTTGGCTTTGGGTTCAATCTTGCGGTGTCCTTTCCCAGTGACAGCAGGGGAAGCAAGGCACGTATTGTATTGTTGCCATTGAGGATAAAAAGATGGGGTTTATATCATATTGCTTGAGTTTATCCCTCTACATCATGTCATCTTGCTTAAGGTGTTACTCTGTTCTTATGAACTTAATACTCTAGATGCGTGCTGGATAGTGGTCGATGTGTGGAGTAATAGTAGTAGATGCTGAATCGTTTCGGTCTACTTCTCACAGACGTGATGCCTATATATAATGATCATGCCTAGATATTCTCATAACTATGCGCTTTTCTATCAGTTGCTCGATAGTAATTTGTTCACCCACCGTAGAATTCTGCTATCATGAGAGAAGCCACTAGTGAAACCTATGGCCCCCGGGTTTATCTTTATCATATTACTTTCCCAACAACTAGCCAATTTATGCCGCCATTATTTATTTGCTTTATTTACTTTATGTTTCTATACCAAAAATACCAACAATACTATCTTATCATATCTATTAAATCTCACTTTCGTAAGTGACCGTGAAGGGATTGACAACCCCTTATCGCGTTGGCTGCGAAGTTCTTATTTGTTTGTGCAGGTGCGAGGGACTCGCGCGTGGTCTCCTACTGGATTGATACCTTGGTTCTCAAAAACTGAGGGAAATACTTACGATACTGTGCTGCTTCACCCTTTCCTTTTCGAGGGAATACAACGCAAGCTCGAGAAATAGCAAGAAGAATTTCTGGCACTGTTGCCGGGGAGATCTACGCAAAAGTTATATACCAAGTACCTATCACAAACCCTTATCCTTTGGTCACAATGCTTATAGAGGAAACTTTAATCCTAGACCTTTTCCTAGTAATTCCTCTAATAATTATGGTAATTCCTACAATAACTCTTATGGAAATTTTGGTAAGATGCCCTCTGAATTTGAGACTAGTGTTAAAGAGTTTATGAATTCGCACAAGAATTTCAATGCCTTGCTTGAAGAAAAATTGCTTAAGATTGATGAGTTGGCTAGAAACATGGATAGAATTACTCTTGATGTTGATTCTTTGAAACTTAGATCTATTCCACCTAAGCATGATATCAATGAGTCTCTCAAATCAATGAGAATTTCCATTGAAGAGTGCAAAGAAAGAACCTCTAGGATGCGTGCAAAAAGGGATTGCTTTATGAAAGCGTGTTCTTCTAGTTATCATGAAAATAAAGATGAAGATCTGGAAGTGATTGATATGTCTCCTATTAAATCCTTGTTTTCTAGTATGAATCTTGATAAAGATGGGACTGGAGGTGAGTCTACTTTAGTTAAAAGGCGTCCCAATGATTCGGAGTTTTTAGATCTTGATGCTAAAATTGTTAAAAGTGGGATTGAAGAGGTCAAGACTTTACATAGCAATGAACCCACTATTTTGGATTTCAAGGGATTTAATTATGATAATTTCTCTTTACTAGATTGTATTTCCTTGTTGCAATCCGTGCTAAATTCTCCGCATGCTTATAGTCAAAATAAGGCTTTTACCAAACACATAGTTGATGCTTTAATGCAATCTTATGAAGAAAAACTTGAATTATAACTTTCTATCCCTAGAAAGCTTTATGATGAGTGGGAACCTACTATTAAAATTAAGATTAAAGATCATGAATGCTTTGCTTTGTGTGATTTGGGTGCAAGTGTTTCCACAATTCCAAAAGCTTTGTGTGATATGTTAGGTTTCCATGAGCTTGATGACTGTTCTTTAAATTTGCATCATGCGGATTCTACCATTAAGAAACCTATGGGAAGGATTAATGATGTTCTTATTGTTTCAAATAGGAATTATGTGCCCGTAGATTTCATTGTTCTTGACATAGATTGCAATCCTACGTGTCCTATTATTCTTGCTAGACCATTCCTTAGAACGATTGGTGCAATTATTGATATGAAGGAAGGAAATATTAGATTCCAATTTCTGTTAAGGAAAGGCATGGAACACTTTCCTAGAAAGAAAATAAAATTACCTTATGAATCTATTATGAGAGCCACTTATGGATTGCCTACCAAAGATGGCAATACGTAGATCTATTCTTGTATCGTGCCTAGCTAGGGGCATTAAACGATAGCGCTTGTTGGGAGGCAACCCAATTTTATTTTATTTGTTTTTGCTTATGTTTAGGAATAGATATTGCATCTAGCTTCTGTTTATATGTGGTTTTGTGTTTTAATTAGTGTTTATGCTAAGTAGAACCTTTGGGAAGACTTGTGTGAAGTTTATGTGATCATGCTGTAAAAAACAGAAACTTTAGCGCTCATGAGATTAGCGACCAGTTTTACTGGAGAGTGATTTTTAGTTGATTCTTTTTGAATATGATTAATAGACAAATTCCTCACGTCCACCAATTTGTTTCAATTTTTTTAGAGTTACAGAAGTATTCGAAAGTTACAGATGGCTACAGACTGTTCTGTTTTTGACAGATTCTGTTTTTTGTGTGTTGTTTGCTTATTTTGATGAATCTATGAGTAGTATCGGGGGATAGGAATCATAGATAAGTTGGAATACAGTAGGCTTAACACCAATATAAACAAAGAATGAGTTCATTACAGTACCTTTGAGTGGTGGTTTGTTTTCTTATACTAATGGAGCTCACGAGATTTTTGGCTAAGTTTTGTGTTGTGAAGTTTTCAAGTTTTGAGTATGGCTTTGAAGGACTATGGAACAAAGAGTGGCGAGAGCCTAAGCTTGGGGATTACCAAGGCACCCCAAGGTAAAATTCAAGGATAACCAAAAGTCTAAGCTTGGGGATGCCCCGGGAAGGCATCCCCTCTTTCGTGTTCATCTATCGGTAACTTTACTCGGAACTATATTTTTATTCACCACATGATATGTGTTTTGCATGGAGCGTCATGTATGCTTTGAGTCTTTGCTTGTTAGTTTGACACAATCATCCTTTCTGGACACACCTTTTGAGAGAGATACATATGATTTGGAATTTATTAGAATACTCTATGTGCTTCACTTATATCTTTTGAGCTAGATAGTTTTGCTCTAGTGATTCAATTATATCTTTTAGAACATGGTGGTGGTTTTATTTTATAGAAATTATTGACCTATCATGCTTCACTTATATCCTTTTGAGAGTCTTTTAGAACAGCATGGTAATGTGCTTTGGTTATAAAAATAGTCTTAATATGATAGGCATCCAAGATGAGCACAGTAAAAACTTTCACATAAAGTGCAATGAATGATATGAGAAGTTTGATACTTGATGATTGTTTTGAGATATGAGGATGATGATATTAGAGTCATGATAGTTGAGTAATTGTGAATTTGAGAAACACTTGTGTTAAAGTTTGTGATTCCTGTAGCATGCACGTATGGTGAACCGCTATGTGACGAAGTTAGAGCACGAGATATTTATTGAGTGTCATCCTTTGTGTGGAGGTCGGGATCGCATGATGGTTAACTCCTACCAACCCTTCCCCTAGGAGCATGCATTGAATACTTTGATTTGATAACTCGTAATTTTTTGCAATAAGTATATCAGTTCTTTATGACTAATGTCGAGTCCATGGATTATACGCACTCTCACCCTTCCACCATTGCTAGCCTCTCTTGTACCACACAACTTTCACCGGTACCATACACCCACCATATACCTTCCTCAAAACAGCCACCATACCTACCTATGATGGCATTTCCATAGCCATTGCATGATATATTGCCATGCAACTTTCCACCGTTCCGTTCATATGACACGCTTCATATTGTCATATTGCCATGCATGATCATGTAGTTGACATCATAGTAGTTGAAAGGCCACCATTCACCATTCATTCATACATGTCATTCTTGATTCATTGCACATCCCGGTACACCGCCAGAGGCATTCACATAGTCATATTTTGTTCTAGCTTCGAGTTGTAAGTAAATAAAAGTGTGATGATCTTCACTATTAGAGCATTGTCCCATGTGAGGAAATAAAAAAAGGAGAGAAAGGCCAAAAAAAATAGATGGCCCAAAAAAAAGAGGGGGGCTAAAAAAAGAAGAAGAGAAAAGCCCCTCCAAAAAAATGAGAGAAAAGAGAGAAGGGACAATGCTACTATCCTTTTCCACACTTGTGCTTCAAAGTAAGCACCATAATCTTCATGATAGAGAGTCTCTTGTCTTGTCACTTTCATATACTAGTGAGAATTTCATTATAGAACTTGGCTTGTATATTCCAACGATGGGCTTCCTCAAAATGCCCTAGATCTTCATGAGCAAGCAAGTTGGAAGCACACCCACTTAGTTTCTTTTTGTTGGGCTTTCATACACATATAGCTCTAGTGCATCCATTGCATGGCAATCCCTACTCACTCACATTGATATCTATTGATGGGCATCTCCATAGCCCATTGATACGCCTAGTTGATGTGAGACAATCTTCCTCTTTTGTCTTCTCCACAACCACCATTCTATTCCACCTATAGTGCTATATCCATGGCTCACACTCATGTATTGTGGGAAAGTTGAAAGGTTTGAAAAAATTTGAGTATGAGACAATTGCTTGGCTGAAACCAGGGTTGTGGATGATTTAAATATTTTGTGTGATGAAGAGGGAGCATAGCCAGACTATATGATTTTGTAGGGATACCTTTCTTTGGCCATGTTATTTTGAGAAGACATAATTGCTTTGTTAGTATGATTGAAGTATTATTATTCTTATGTCAATATAGACTTTTGTCTTGAATCTTTTGGATCTGAAAATTCACGCCACAATAAAGATAATTACATTGAGAATTATGTTGGTTAGCATTCCACATAAAAAATTCTGTTTTTATCATTTACCTACTCGAGGACGAGCAGGAATTAAGCTTGGGGATGCTTGATACGTCTCCAACGCATCTATAACTTTAGATTGTTCCATGCTATTATACATGCTGTTTTGGATGTTTAATGGGCTTTATTATACACTTTTATATTATTTTTGGGGCTAACCTACTAACCCAAGGCCTAGTGCAGATTGTTGTTTTTTTTGCCTATTTCAGTGTTTCGCAAAAAAGGAATAGCAAACGGAGTCCAAACGGAATGAAACCTTCGGGAGAGTTATTTTTGGAACGATATCTTCATGAGAGACTTGGAGTACAAGTCAGAGAAGAAACGAGGTGCCCACGAGGGGGCAGGGCACCCCAGGGGGGCAGGCGCGCCCCCACCCTCGTGGGCCCCATGTTGCTCCACCGTCGTACTTTTTCCTCCTATATATGTCCACGTACCCTGAAAACATCGAGGCAACAGTCGAAACCCTAATTCCACCGCCGCAACCTTCTGTCCCCGTGAGATCCCATCTTGGGGCCTGTTTCGGAGCTCCGCCGGAGGGGGGATCGATCACGGAGTGCTTCTATATCAACACCATAGCCTCACCGATGATTTGTGAGTAGTTTACCACAGACCTTCAGGTCCATAGTTATTAGCTAGATGGCTTCTTCTCTCTCTTTGGATCTCAATACAAAGTTGTCCTTGATCTTCGAGGAGATCTATTTGATGTAATCTTTTTGCGGTGTGTTTGTCGAGATCCGATGAATTGTGGGTTTATGATCAAGATTATCTATGAACAATATTTGATTCTTTTCTGAAATCTTTAATGCATGATTATAATATCCTTGCAAGTCTCTTCAAATTATTGGTTTGATTTGGCCTACTAGATCTATAGTTCCTGCAATGGGAGAAGTGCTTGGCTTTGGGTTCAATCTTGCGGTGTCCTTTCCCGGTGACAGCAGGGGCAGCAAGGCACGTATTGTATTGTTGCCATCGAGGATAAATAGATGGGGTTTATATCATATTTCTTGAGTTTATCCCTCTACATCATGTCATCTTGCATAAGGTGTTACTCTGTTCTTATGAACTTAATACTCTATATGCATGCTGGATAGCGGTCAATGTGTGGAGTAATAGTAGTAGATGCAGAATCGTTTCGGTCTACTTGTCACGGACGTGATGCCTATATATAATGATTATGCCTAAATATTCTCATAACTATGCGCTTTTCTATCAATTGCTCGACAGTAATTTGTTCACCCACCGTGGAATTCTGCTATCATGAGAGAAGCCACTAGTGAAACCTATGGCCCCCGGGTCTATCTTTATCATATTACTTTCCCAGCAACTAGCCAATTTCTGCCACCGTTATTTATTTGCTTTATTTACTTTCTGTATCTATACCAAAAATACTATCTTATCATATCTATCAGATTTCACTTTCGTAAGTGACCGTGAAGGGATTGACAACCCCTTATCGCGTTGGCTGCAAAGTTCTTATTTGTCTGTGCAGGTGCGAGGGACTCACGCATGGTCTCCTACTGGATTGATACATTGGTTCTCAAAAACTGAGTGAAACACTTATGCTACCGTGCTGCATCACCCTTTCCTCTTCGAGGGAATACAAGAAGGGCTTGGTGGGGCGCAGCCGCTCAAGCGGCACATGGAGGAGCCTAAAAGCTTCTACTCAGAGCACGTTGAGGCCCTCCCCACCGTAGATGAGGGTTTTGGTGACTGCCACATTGCAGATGGTGGGTGTGCAAAGCATCGGGAGAGCGCCTAAGCTTGCCGCGGAGGCGGGATGGTCTCCAGAGTCGAAGGTGATGTCAGTCTTGGGCGCCGCCCATCCGGGAGGGGCTCCTCGGCATACAGAGGCGGCACCGATCTAGCGGAAGAACTGCTTGACGTGGCGTCCGGAGGGCGGTGCTTGGGAGCCGCCGAGGAGGGCCGCGACGGCGTGGGGTGCCGGCACCGCGAAGTGTGCGGTGAAGAGGCCGCGCAGCTCCTCCCACGATGTCACAGATGACTCTGGCAAGCTGAGAAACACTACAAAAAATACATTTCCGTGATGATACATGTTTGTCACAGTAGGTCACGTTTTCTGTCATGCATATTTTATGACATAATCAAGATAGTCATACCTGTGCTGTCGTAGAAGTGTTCCATGACATTACCAAAATTATCATCACGGAAGTGTCCACTTTCATGACGATAAATCGCGCGTCACAGAAGTGCTTTTGTCAAAGGCGACCGACACGTGGCATCCATCGTAACGGAACACCGTTAAGCTATCGGGTCCGGTTTTGGATCCGATAACCCGTTAACAGCCCAGACCAATGGGGATTTTCCAAGTGTACAATTCTGATTGGTTGACGGAAACACGTGTCAGCTCCGCGTTGGCACATGTGTCACTCATCCAATGGGCGAGATGCACCTATGATATGTTGACACGTGGACCGGCCCAAAAGTGGCCCATAAAGTTTAAATGGGCCGGCCCAACTAAAGGCCCGCAAGATTTTGCGGACCATAATCGGCCAGCCCAGCTAAAGGCCCACGAGATTTTGCGGACCATAATGGGCTGGCCCAGCTAAAGGCCCACAAGATTTTGCAGGCCATAATGGGCCGGCCCAGGCAAAGGCCCACAAGATTTTTGCGGGCCAAAATGGGCCGGCCCAGGTGAAGGCCCACAAGATTTTTGTGGACCATAATGGGCTAGCCCAGCTAAAGGCCCACGAGATTTGGCCGATATTAATGGGCCGGCCCAGCTGTAGGCCCACAATATTTTGAGGACCCTAATAGGCCGACCCATTAACTGGCTGCCATGTTTTGGGCCAAATGCCGGCCCATATTTGATCCGGTCCATTAATGGTCTGCCACGTTCCGAGCCTAACAATGGCCCATATGAGATCCGGCCCGTTAAAAGCCTACCACGTTCTGGGCCACGGCCCAGATCAGGTCCGACCCTTTAAGAGGCTTTGGGCTAAATTATGGCCCTTATCAGATTCGGCCCGTCAACTGGACGCTATGCTTTTGGGCCCACTTGCTAAAGGCCCATTCAGTAATTCAACCTGATATTAGTTTTGGCCTATTAAGGGCCCGTTTAACATTTCGGCCCTATATTAATTTCGGCCTGTTAAAAGCCCGTCATATAGTTGGGCCTAACTACGGCCCGGTTTGCATCCATCTTGCTCGCAGCCGATAATCTGATTGGGCCAAACAAGGACTGAGACAATTTTGGCCTGTTAAAAGCCCGTGATTTGATTGGCACAATCATGGGCCGGGGTCCATTTCGGTCTTCTGCCGGCCCATTGCTTGATGGCTTCTCGCCCCTCGTTGGTTACCCCAAGTGGAAGGTTTGAGATGCAGTGTAGCGGTAGTTTTCCCTTGGCAAAGATACCAAGGATCGAATTCCCCTGAGACTCCAAGGTTCAACAAGAAGGTGTCAACTGCGAGCGGCGCAACTAGCGATCGACCGGACCTGCACACAGATACAAATAACTTTGCTCCCAACGAGTACAGAGAGGTTGTCGATATCTCCGGCCTTGTCGTTTACAAAGGATCAAACGCAAGAGATAATAGTGATAGGTATAACTGCAACTAGTAAGTAAGAACTAAAAGTAAATAGCGGATGTGATCAGTGATGGTAATATGGACCGGGGTCCCATGATGTTCACTAGTGATGTCTCTCTCCCAAAAGACGATAAAACAGCTAAGCGAGGTAAACAAATTATAGCTGGGCAATTGACAGGATTATGTACGCAAACCAATGCTAACTATGCTGCAAGAAAGGTAGAGGCTCAAAAGCATGGGCGGTACGCCAAGGTAAGTAGACCGAAATCCATCTGCATCTACTACTAATCATCCACCTTGAGATATCTATCCAGAACATCTCGCTGGTATTAAGATGCGAGTCCCACCCATAGTGTAAACTCAAAGCAACATACAACTGCATTAAAAGAACTTTGCGTAAAGTAAACAATCCTTGCACCCGCGAGTACAAGCACCGTTGTTTTCCCCCTTGTGGCAACAGCACATCCCCTAGACTCATGTTTCTGTCACTCAAGCTAGTCATCGAGGGGCATGAACCCACAATCAAGCATAACGTTCCCTCTTGGAGTTACTACCTACTACTTGGCCAAAGCAATAAACAGCAACGGAGAACATGCAAGAATTACTCAAGAACATAAATATAAAATAGGTAAATCAAATATATTACTCACACACAATCTGAACATAATCTCATAATCCATCGGATCCCAGCAAACTCATCATAGCAACAGCATAAGGATTACATATGTGCCTCGATCGTGTAGGGCAGCTCACGAGGTCTAATCGGTGAAGAACAAAGAGGGGAGGAGAACATCACATAGCTACTGGTCATGGACCCATGGTCCAAGGGAGACTACTCACAACTCATCCGGGAGGCGTCCATGGTGGTGGAGAGGCTCCCGGTGGTGATGCTCCCCTCCGGCAGGGTGCCGGGAAGAGTTCTCCTGGTGCTCCCGATCTTGGAAGCGCGGCGGCGGCGGAACAGAGATGAGATCGCGAAAAAGGGTTCCGTCCTCGAGGGTTTCGGGACGCGGTGTAAATATATGCCAAAGGGGGCATCAGCGGAGGCCTGGGGGCCCCAGGCGCCCCCCCCGACGCGGTCAGGAGGGGGGCCGCGCCCCCAGGGCGCCTGGAGCCCTGGTGGCCCCCCTCCGGCCCTACTTTGGCCGCATGGAAACTTCCGGAACGCTGATTTTTTATATATTTTTCCCGGAATTTTTCTGGCAGTTTACGTAATGGGAAAACCTGAAATACAAAAACAGCAGAAAACAGAAACTGGCACTGGGGTGCACTGAGTTAATAGGTTAGTCCAAATATGATCAAAAGTGTATGGAAGTGCATAAATATCATAGCAATATCACACAAAAGAGGCATGGAGCAAGCAGAAATTATAGATACGTTTTGGACGTATCAACATCCCCAAGCTTAATTCCTGCTCGTCCTCGAGTAGGTAAATGATAACAAGCATAATTTCTGTGGTGACATGCTATTAACCATATAAGGATTTTTCATAGTCACATGACAAGTGCTTACTGAGACAATGAATCTGTAGTAGTTAAGTTGCCTCATGAGAAAATCACAAAGAACTGAAAGTTTTACAATATGATACTGAAACACTCAATAGATTTGCAATGAGCATGGTGTGCAAATATGACAAAGTGGTACCTCGCTTGCCCCCTTTAGTGAAGCAAAACATAAATGCAGGGGCACCTCCAAGGTTTAAGTGACGACTAGATACAATGATTTCAGAATAAACGATATCATAATCATGCAAAAGACAATGGTACTTTGGGACAATGCACATTACACTCAGAATGACAATCATGCTCTCAATAGTTGGTGCTTTAAAGAAGGTGGAGACTCTCGAACTGTGGCTTTTTTTTGGCAAGGTTGAAAACCCGTGGTCGGAAACAAAAACTAAACATGTACCAGAGCTCTTGGTTTAAAAAACAGAGTTAATAATTATTTTTTAGAATATGCATATTTCGTCAACGAATGCTAGCAGATAACTCAATCACTTCTTGAGCTGGACAAGTTTCGAGGAACGGCTCCCGCATGAGGACGATCACATCCTCTTAATCTCCTTTGTTTATCACTGCCAAAGTTTTCTGATTTCTCATGAACAAAGCGTGAAGGAGGGTTTGTTTATTGTATAATTTTTTAATGAGCCGGGCGCACTCTATGCCAGTTCCTTCTCGTATTATGGGTTTGCACATTAGACATGCAATCCCGGGGTGAAGCTTGTCCAACTTAAAAAGATCATGAATTAACTACTACTTCATCATGAGCTAAAACAGAGGCACAAAAGAGAAAATGCCTTTTTGAATAATTTCGAGATGGTACATGAAAGTCTTCGTTAGGAATGGCAGGTAAATACCATGTATAGGAAGGTATGGTGGACTCATATGGCATAACCGGTTTAAAGGATTTTGGATGCACAAGCAGTCAGTCCGCTTAGTACAGGCGAAGGTTAACAAAAGACTGGGAGTGACCAACTAAAAGAGCAATGATGGTCATAATAATGCAGAGCGACAAAGCAACATTGAATCAGGCATGGAAGTTATATCGCTACTCAGAAATTAAAGATCATCAAGGCTTGATAGACTTTCTTTACAGTCTTGAATATGCGTGAGCATACGCCAAGTCAATCAAAATAAATTCCTGGAGGAAGATACCACTAAACCATACCACATCATAGGCAAACAAATCATGTTGGTACTTCAATAACACATTAAGAACCCCCCAGCTATTTGAGACTAACCATAAGAAAACATGAACTACTAAGCACCATTATGCACATAGCATTTTTATCATAGACATATCAACCAATGCAACAGAAGCCAACTCTCTTAACAAGATAAGCATGATAACTAAAGAGAGTTCCAGCGACCAACTAAACAAAAGCTCTTTAAAAAGTAAAGCATGAAAACTAAGAGCTGAACATGATAGTAGCTATTGAAAGACAAAGAACACACACATCAAAGATAGACATGAAAATTCTATGTTATGTTCTAGGTTGAAGTGGAGCGTGTTTCTCTCCCACACAAAGAAAGCTGAGTTCCAACTCGTTATGAACAGCAAGCAAAGCTAAAGAAAACTAAAAAGGAAACTAAAAGCAGGACGCTCCAAGCATAGCACATAACACATGAAGTGATAAAAATATAGTAGAACGAAAGACGAACTGATAATTGTTGATGGAGAAGGGGATGCACGGGGGCATCCCCAAGCTTAGACGCTTGAGTGTTCTTGAATATTTCTTGGGGGTGCATGGGGGCATCCCCAAGCTTGAGCGTTTGACACTCCTGAATCTTTTTATCATCTTCCCTCGCACACTTGAAAACTCCCTTCATACATAACTCATCATAATCTGATTAGCGAGGTTAGTGCCCTTAATAAAATAATTGTTCCTTGCTGGAAATAAGGATATTCTTGAAGTTCTACTGTTTCTCAAGATTGCCAAAAGGTTTTTGCAAAGAAAAAGCAAGCTCAAGGTTTGCAAAACGAAGGAAAGGCAAAACAAGACAGAATCTGTGAAAAACAGACCAGCAAGTAGTAAATGATTTTTTTGGGGCACTTCTGCAACTCAAATCAATAAACTCAGAACAGACGCCCGAAAGACAATTGTATAGAGCACGCTGTCGAGGAAATTCAGACCAAAAAGATGATCTGGTGATTTTATACGAATTTTTCTGTCCAAGGACAGAATCTGTTTCCTGGACAGCACATAACAACTTTTGAACTTTCTTGCAATCAGAGGCTACACTTGGCACAAAGCTGAAAAGTAAAGATACAATGATGATGCTACTGTAGTAACAACATCAAGACACAACAAAAGCAAAATAAAACTTTATTCATTGTGGGCTGCCTCCCCAAAGCGCTTTCTTTTATGCCTTTAAGCTAGGCATAATGCAAAGAGATCAAGTCTTATCAAGAGTAAAAGAATAGCTAGCCCGTATAACAGACTCAAAAGGTAACTTAATCTTCTTTCTAGGGAAGTGTTCCATCCCTTTCTTGAGAGGAAATTGGAATTTTATATTCCCCTCTTTCATGTCAATGATGGCACCAACGGTGCGAAGGAAAGGACGTTCCAAAATAATTGGACAAGAAGGTTCACATTCAATATCCATAATAGTAAAATCAACGGGAACATAATTGTCATTGACAATTATAAGAACATCGTTGATCCTCCCCAAGGGTTTCTTTATGGAAGAATCAACAAGATGAACACCAAAGGAACAAGAATCAAAAGGTTTCAATTTAAGCATATCATATATTCTTTTGGGCATAACAGAGGTACTAGCTCCAACATCACATAAAGCATAGCAAGAGAAGTTATTCAACTTAATTTTAATCATAGGATCCCAACCATCTTCTAGCTTTCTAGGTATGGAGGCTTCTACCCTAAGTTTCTCCTCCCTAGCTTTGATGAGAGCATTAGTGATATGCTCTGTGAAGGCAAGGTTAAGTGTGCTAGTGCGGGGATCTCTAGACATCTTGTGAAGGAAATCAATAACTTCGGTAATGGTGCAATTATCAAAATCAAGGTCACTACTATCAAGTAAAGTGGTAGTGGTGTCCTTTAGGCTCACTTGTTTGGTAGTTTCTGTGGTCATAGCATCACCATTAATAGGTCCAACGGGACCAGGAGTGCATTGGGTGCTAAGAGTTTGGATATCCTCAACAACTTGGATAGTAGCAACAGTGTGGTGGGTAGGAAGGTTCTTAATTCTATCTTCTTCCTCCTTTTCTCTAGCCCATCTCTCTTTAAGTTTAGCCAACATCCTAATGTTTTCATTAATTTGCACTTGAATAGCATTCATAGGAGTGGTCTTCCTCTCCTCAAGAGGGGAAGTTCTAATTTTAAGCAACTCTACCTCATGGGCTAAATTGTCTACCTTCGAAGAGAGATTATCTAGTTTGTTTAGTTTTTTTTCTACACTCTTATTGAAGGCTTTTTGGGTAGTGATGAATCTTTAAGCATAATCTCTAGTCCAGAAGTGGAGTTCTTGGTGCTAGGATAAGCATTGTTGTTCCCATAGGAATTAGAGGGGAACGGTCTAGGATTGCTACCAAAATTACTCCTATAAGCATTGTTATTGAAATTGTTTCTAGAGATAAAGTTCACATCTACTTGTTCTTGAGCAATCAAAGAATTTAAAGGAACATCACGAGGATCAATAGAAGATTGCTTGGAAAGTAGAGACATGATCAAGTCAAATTTTTATTTAGGGAGGAAATCTCCTCGACAGAGTTTACCTTCCTACCTGTTGGAGCGCGTTCGGTGTGCCATTGGGAATAATTGGTCATCATCTCATCGAGAAGCTTCGTGGCAGCACCAAGTGTAGTTGACATAAAGGTTCGTCCCGCGGCTGAATCTAACAAGTTCCGCGAGGTAAAGTTCAAGCCTGCATAAAAAGTTTGGATAACCATCCAAGTAGTCAAACCATGAGTAGGGCAGTTCTTGACAAGAGATTTCATGCGTTCCCAAGCTTGGGCAACGTGTTCATTATCCAATTGTTTAATATTCATTATGTTACTCCTTAGTTGGATAATTTTAGCAGGTGGATAGTACTTTCCAATAAAGGCATCTTTGCACTTGTCCCAAGAATCTATGCTATTTCTAGGCAAAGATTGAAACCAAATTTTAGCTCCTCCTCTCAAGGAGAAAGGAAAAAGCTTAAGCTTAACAATATTACCATCTATTTCTTGGTACTTTTGCATATCACAGAGTTCAACAAAATTGTTTAAGTGTAAAGCAGCATCATCTCCAGCACCGGAGAATTGATCTTTCATAACTAAGTTCAGTAAAGCAGGTTTAATTTCATATGAAGGTGCTGAAGTGGCAGGTGTAGTGATAGGCGTGCAGATAAAGTCATCGTTGTTATGACTAGTGAAGTCACACAACTTGGTGTTCTCGGTGGAACCCATAGCAACAAGCAAGCAAGATAACTATTTTTGTGATTTTTGATAAAGGGAACTAAAGCAAAAACTGAAAGGTAAACTAACAAGACTAAAAAGCAAAGGTAAAAGATAGCGTGCAACTCCCCTATCTTGAAGAGTGGAATCCTCGGCAACGGCGCCAGAAAACTTTGCTTGATGGCTTCTCGCCCCTTGTTGGTTACCCCAAGTGGAAGGTTTGAGATGCAGTGTAGCGGTAGTTTTCCCTTGGCAAAGATACCTAGGATCGAATTCCCCTAAGATTCCAAGGTTCAACAAGAAGGTGTCAACTGCTAGCGGCGCAACTAGTGATCGACCGGACCTGCACACAGATACAAATAACTTTGCTCCCAACGAGTACAGATATGTTGTCCATCTCTCCGGCCTTGTCGTTTACAAAGGATCAAACGCAAGAGATAATAGTGATAGGTATAACTGCAACTAGTAAGTAAGAGCTGAAAGTAAATAGCGGATGTGATTAAGGATGGCAATGGGTCGGGTTTGGATCGGGTTGAACAATATCAAATCCATATCCATATCCATGAAGACAGTCTTTGCCCGCCCATGAAAAAATCCATGGGTGAGAAATTATGTCCATGTCCAAACCCGATGGATATCCATACCCACTGGATATCCATTGGGTCCTATCTAGACATATAAATAAGACATAACTCAATGTTAACATAAGATTTTCCATTCTTCACTTCGTGGCAGGCTAGGCTTCACTTATGGTAAATCAACGTTCACTAACAACATAAGATCATTTAGTATTTTTCTAACAAATGAGAATGACGAGTCATTTAACAAGGAGATAAAAATAAGGGAAGGGCATTGGGGTATGTTACAGTAGGGATTGAATGTCAACCAATAAAATTATGACGAGGATTGTGTAATTTCTTTTGCATGTTTTGGATAACAAAGTGTAAAATTGCAGTGGGAATGTGACTGTGGGGTAGGGATAGTAGGTTTTTGCCATTAAGTCATACTATCAGGTCGGGTTTGGATATACCCACGGGTACAAGATTATATCCATGCCCTACCCACGAGTAATCGGGTCGGGTTTGGGCGCTGCCCATGGACACAAAAGCATATCCAAACCCTATCCATTCGGGTCGGATATCCATGGATATCCATGTCCATGGATAAAATTGCCATCCTTAGATGTGATCAGTGATGGTAATATGGACCGGGGTCCCATGATGTTCACTAGTGATGTCTCTCTCCCAAAAGACGATAAAACAGCTAAGCGAGGTAAACAAATTACAGCTGGGCAATTGACAGGATTATGTGCGCAAACCAATGCTAACTATGCTGCAAGAAAGTTAGAGGCTCAAAAGCATGGGCGGTATGCCAAGGTAAGTAGACCGAAATCCATCTGCATCTACTACTAATCATCCACCTTGAGATATCTATCCAGAATATCTCGCTGGTATTAAGTTGCGAGTCCCACCCATAGTGTAAACTCAAAGCAACAACCAACTGCATTAAAAGAACTTTGCGTAAAGTAAACAATCCTTGCACCCGCGAGTACAAGCACCGTTGTTTTCCCCCTTGTGGCAACAGCACATCCCCTAGACTCATGTTTCTGTCACTCAAGCTAGTCATCGAGGGGCATGAACCCACAATCAAGCATAACGTTCCCTCTTGGAGTTACTACCTACTATTTGGCCAAAGCAATAAACAACAACGGAGAACATGCAAGAATTACTCAAGAACATAAATATAAAAGAGGTAAATCAAATATATTACTCACACACAATCTGAACATAATCTCATAATCCATCGGATCCCAACAAACTCATCATAGCAACAGCATAAGGATTACATATGTGCCTCGATCATGTAGGGCAGCTCACGAGGTCTAATCGGTGAAGAACAAAGAGGGGACGAGAACATCACATAGCTACTGGTCATGGACCTATGGTCCAAGGGAGACCACTCACAACTCATCTGGGAGGCGTCCATGGTGGTGGAGAGGCTCCCGGTGGTGATCCTCCCCTCCGGCAGGGTGCCGGGAAGAGTTCTCCTGGTGCCCCCGATCTTGTAAGCGCGGCGGCGGCGGAACAGAGATGAGATCGCGAAAAAGGGTTCCGTCCTCGAGGGTTTCGGGACGCGGTGTAAATATATGCCAAAGGGGGGCATCAGCGGAGGCCTGGGGGGCCCAGGCGCCCCCTGGCGCTGCCAGGAGGGGGGCCGCGCCCCCAGGGCGCCTGGAGCCCTGGTGGCCCCCCTTCGGCCCTACTTTGGCCGCATGGAAGCTTCTGGAACGCTGATTTTTTATATATTTTTCCCGGAATTTTTCTGGCAGTTTACGTAATGGGAAAACCTGAAATACAAAAACAGCAGAAAACAGAAACTGGCACTAGGGTGCACTGAGTTAATAGGTTAGTCCAAATATGATCAAAAGTGTATGGAAGTGCATAAATATCATAGCAATATCACACAAAAGAGGCATGGAGCAAGCAGAAATTATAGATACGTTTTGGACGTATCACCCATGAGCTGTTCGGCACATTTCAGGCCCAACCTATTTCTCAGCCTCCTAAAAGCCCATTGAGTTTTCTTGCGAAAAGAGGGCCGGCGGTTTACTCGGCCTATTAAAGGCCCGTCTCTACTAGTGGGCCAGTTTACATTTGAACCTTCTAACGGACCAAGATGACGGGGCCCATGATGCGGATCATACATCTTGATTGCATGACGGCTCGATTATGTACCGTAATTTTATGGTTTGGCCGGTTTACTATGAAGACATGATAGATATACAGTAAAATAACAGCAGCATCGTGAATAAGAAAAAACCTAGACTATACAATAAAGAAATTACGGCATATTACATCCACTAGGCATCAAAGTTCGCCACTATGATAATAAAGCACAAGCAAACAGCAGATTACATACACGGGGCATCAAAGATCGCCATCAGTGCAACTAAACACGCGGACAAAATAATATACAAAACCGACAACACTTCAATAGAGTTCAAGAAAGGTTAGCCCTACTGGGGAGCTGCAGCGTAGGCAGCTGAGCAAGCTGATGAGACTGCGCTTGTTTAACACTTATATCCTCCTCACTCTGAAAGCTAAACAAGCAGACATATGATAGGTTTTGCACATAAAAGTATCAGTGCTGACAATTCATCATATTTCTTACTGACGAATAAAATGACACAGTTTAAAATTGCATTAACACAATATGGTATTGTTCAGGTCAAGACATGGAAGGAAATTACATTGTGAAGGAGTTGACAGCTTCACGACACCACTCGATTACAGATCAAGAACTCATAAGCATCAATGGTTAGTGTGTTGTCAATTTATCCCATTTCAGATTTGTCGGGGGAAACTGTCCGCCACGAACACCTATGGGACCGGAGCCCCTTGTCTGTGCGGTAAGAGGGCGGAGGGAGCACGAAGAGCAGATCGTAGCGAACACGCGGGCAGTTTTACCCAGGTTCGGGCCGCGGTGGACGCGTAAAACCCTACTCCTGCTTAGTTTGTATTGAGTTGGAGAGCTCGGGAGCTTGAAGAACCAGCTACACCGAGCGTATGAGCCATCTAGGTTCCGAACCCCCTCCACGTTGTGCATGGGCCTCCTTTTATAGTGCAAGGGGTTACCTACAGGTGTCAATGTAGGAGAAAGGGGTAAAAACGTAAAAGAGGTGGTAGTTGTAACAGTGCGGGAATAGTGGAGCTACAGTGCGTGAACAGTGGTCGCTACCTACTTTGACAGTGGGGGACAAGAGCATTTAATGCCCGTCGCCGTGGACCGCAAAAGCTCCCGCCCTTGCGTCTCCGTTCGCCACGGCGATGGCTTCACCACCGTAGAGTGCCACCGTGTCCCCCAGGCTGCACAGCCATCCGCCACGCGTCCCTGGAAAGGCCCCAGGGCGACGCGTGGGCCGATGAGCTGGAGCGCGGGCACACAGCGCAACTCTCCCGGCAAGCACCTTGCCGGGGTCTTGACCTTGCCGGGCCCGGGGGGCTTGTCGGGCTCTGAAGCTTGTCGCTCCCCGGGCCCTCGCCGGGACGCATATAGCGCCGAGGCGTGTCTTCTATGATGTAATCTTCTGGTCTTCCTGGCAAGCTCCTCTTGCCAGGGCCTCGCTTGAGTAAGGTAACCTTGAGCCTGGAACGGCCTTCCCGGCAAGCTCCACTTGCCGGGGTCTCGATCTTCTGTCTTGTATACTTTGTTTTTGAATGGTTTGACATGGAGCAGGAAGGTCTCCGGCGAGCACGTGGTAAACCCTGCCGCGGGAAGCTGCAACTGCCCGTGCACAAGTTGGGGTACTGAGGTACCCCTACCTTAGTACACCGACAGGAGCCCCCGGGCCTGGGCCACACACGGTGCCGAGCGCTGTTGGGCCAGGCCCAAAACAGTGCACGGGCACACGCGGCCCGCGGCGCGCCGAATCCACTTCCGCATCCGCCGCATCCCCCTGTAACGGCACGCGTCGATTGCGGCGTCGTGGGATGGGACGTGCCCACGTTCTTTTAATGGAAAGGGCGAAACGCCCCCCACTTCCCCATAAAAGCAGAGGAAGCAGGAGCGGTTCCCCTCCTTACGCTTTCATTGCATCTTCTTCCTCCTCCAGAGATCTCCTTTGCGCTCCGCCTCCACACCTCCGCCGCCGCCGTCTGCATCTCCGGCGCCGCCGGGCTCTTCATCCCCCTTCCTCCGCCGCCTCCGCCATGGCCACGAAGACCGAGAAGGCGAAGGCGGAGAAGGCCAAGAAGGAGAAATCGGAGCAAGCGGCGAGGCTTACCGCGTATCGGAAGTGGAATCTCGTCTTCCCGCCGAGGCTCAGCGCGCGGGAGCTCTGGAACAAGTATTACTTGTTCTGGTCCAAGGGAACCAAGGCGCACCCCCGCACTCGAGCTTATCCGGCCGCCGCCAAGGACAACTACCCCGGCGGGTACTATTTCTTCGCAGCCTTCTTCCACTGCGGTCTTTGCCCTCCTTTTTCTGAGTTCTTCTGTGACATAATGCACACCTACGGCCTCCATCTTCTTGACTTCACCCCCAACGCCATCCTCACAATGGCGGTTTTCGCACACATGTGCGAAAACTATATAGGAATACACCCAAACGTAGCGCTGTTTAGGCACTTCTTCACCCCTAGAGCAGAGGCCGGCGCCCCCCTCTCCGGAGGAATATCTTGGGTTTTTTGTCTGAACAAGAAGGAGTCCTACTTACCGGGGGAGCTCCGCGGCAAGTGGGAGGAATGGCGTGCGGAATGGTGTTGGATCGTCGAGGACCAGCCACAATCCTTCACCGCGCCGCGCACAACGCCTATCGTGCACGGCAGGGACTGGAGCGAGCTGGATTCGGACGACAAGAAGCTCGACGTCGCCCTCATTAGGATTCTCCGTCTCCGGACAGCTAGGTTGTCTGTCGCAGAAGTAGGCACAGACTTCCTCCGCCGCCGCATCGCCCCTCTCCAAGACAGGAAAAGGCCGGCCTGGGAGTACGGCAACTCGGCGGATATCATGAGGTTGCGACCCGGGCTCAACTTTAACTTCACGTCGCTGGAGCTGAAGGGGATGGTCCGGGAGCTGTTTAAGCACGACCCGGCCCACCCGGAGTGGTTCAGGGGGCCCCGGGGAGTGGTGCCCCTTTGCAACAGCACGGCCTGCGATCCTCTTCGCGCCATGATGCCCGCGTGTGATTCGCACGGCGTGGACCGCACATGGATTCTGCCCACGCCATCAGACATCCTCAGCTTCTTCGACAACCTTGTGGAGGTGGCGAAGAACAAGAACGAGACCCGGGAGCTGACACGGGACACCACCGACCAGGAGATAGCGTACATCGCTTCTCGGGTTGAAGAGGCCGCAGCAGCCGCAGCGGCGGGAGAGTTCGGCTACACGCCCGACGAGGCAGATGCTGCGGAGGCGTCCTGCCAAGCGGAGGAGGCGGAGATCCGCAGGCTACTGAAGCTGCCTCCCGACGAGCTCGCCGGAGTCCCATCCTTGAGGCACTCCGGGATCATTGGGATCCAGACGGAGGCCGCGGCGAGAGGCAACGCCGCCGGAGAGAACAGGGGCGCCACAGGGAGCGGAGGCGCCGGAAGGAGCGGAGGCGCCGGAGGGAAGGAGGCCGCGGCGCAGGACGCCGGGCCCAGCAAGGCTGCCGGGGAGGAGGAGGAGGAGGACGCCGAGGCCGCCGAGGACTCCGGCGGGTCTACGGAGCTCTACGCCGACGACATCTCCTCGTCGTCGGAGACCTCCCCGCCCCGGGCAAGCCCTAGGCGGTCTCCACTGAAGCGTCTCCGCAAGACGGCGACGGGGGCGAGGGCGCAGGCGCCCCGGCAACAACCAGCTCGCCGGGCAGCGCGAGCTCCCCGGGGGAGCCAAGCTGCGCCGGGGGCGACCGGCGCACCAGCCACGGCGGAGGCGGCCCGCACGCAGGCCACGGCAGAGGCGCCTCGCAAGTCGGCGCCGAGCGGACAGGAGTCTTCACGGAGCGGAGCGGCGGCTCCGCCCGCTCCTCGGGCCCCGGCTACCACACGGGCTGGGTCTTCGCAGCCCCCAGCCCCAGGGACCGCCAAGCGCCCGAGGGAGTCTTCGCCTCCCGCTCCTCGCGCAGACGCGCCCCAGGTGGAGTTTGACTTCTCCGCCTTGAGCGACGACGACGAGGAGGAGCAGGAGTAAGAACTCGACATCCTTCATCTTCTCAAATTTCGTCTTGATTATCGTTGATGCTAATCTTGTTTTTTTTTGCTTTGATTTCAGGACCTTGGCGGAGCGAGTGGCAAAGAAAGCCAAGGTGCCCGTGGTCGAGGTCGCGGACGACTCGCCCGCCGCGGCAACTGGGGACGTGCCGGAGCCAAGCTTGCCGGACCCGAGCGCTGCTCCGAGGAGCAGCCCCCAGCGCAGCCCCCAGCGTAAGTCTGGGTTCTGTATTTCCATTTGTCGGGTGCGCTTGAGCATCTGTCCTTGTGCTAATATCCTGATTATTTTGTCTTGACTTGTGCAGAGGTGGAGCCACAGCCGCAGGAGCGTCCAGAGGTCACCCCCGAGGAGCCGCAGGCCCCGCCGTCCCCGCCAAGGCCGAACTCCCCGGCAAGGGAGAGCGCTCCGCCAAGGGCGGGTACTCCGCCAAGGGCGAGTACCCCGCCAAGGGCGAGCAACCCGGCGAGGGCGGCCACTCCGCCAAGGCAGAGCTCCCCGGCGAGGGAGCCCGCCGCTGTCGACGTCCGCCAAGGTAGGTCTTGTAACTTTGTTTTCTTGGCATTGTCTCTTTTTGGATATTTGCTTGAGCTTCTCTTGCTTCTTCTTCTTCTTCTAGATCCTCCTCCCCCCGAGCAGATGGAGACGGAAGTCATCATCATCGAGGAGGAGGGCGCGCAGGGCGGCGGCGGCGACGCCCCTGTCGCCGAGGACACGGCGGGAGCCGCCGAGCCGGCCGCGCAGGAGACCGCTCCGGCTGCGGACGCAGCGGCCGGGGAGGGGGACGGCGACCGCACCGCCGGCCCGGAGGCGGCGGGAGCATCAAGTGCTGCGCCGGCCGCCGACCCCTCCGCCGGAAAGGAGCAGGCCGGCTACTACCTTGAAGCCCCCAACGGCGTATTCATCCAGGTGCCGTGGGGTTCTTCGTCGCGAGCCCCCGCGAAGGGCGAGGCCTTTGACGGGGAGGTCCTCGCCTCCGCGGGCTTGAAGATCGTCGAGGCGCCCGGCGGAAGCGACGGGCCCGAGGAGGAGAAGCTGCTTCACCAGCTCCTGGCCCTTTACCGGGCCAGGCAGGCGAAGCTTGCTTCTCGGGAGGCCCTCGCCGCCAAGGCCGCCGCTGAGATGGAGAAGCGCGCGGCGGAACTCAGCGCCGCCAACCAGGCTGCTCTCCGCGAGGTGGCGGAGGAGCGCGAGCGACTCGCCGGGGAGTATCAAGAGTGGTTGCTGGAGAAGGCCGAGGCCGAAGAGCAGCAGCGGCTCGCCGGGGTGGAGCTGTCCCGGCGAGAAGGAGAGCTCGCCCAGCAGAAGGTCAACCTCGACTCCCACGAGGAAGACCTTGCCGCTCGGGAGCAGGCCCTTGGCGGACAGCTGAAGGTGGCGAAAGCCGCCGCGGCTGCCGCGGAGACCGCCAAGGAGGAGCTTGCCGCCAAGGTCGCGCAGCTGGAGGAGTCGCTGAAGGCGAGCGTGGAGAGGGTCGCCGCGCTCAACATAGAGCGCGAGAAGGACGCCCACACCAACTCAGAACTCCAGGTGCGTCTTTCTGAGAAGGGCGACGAGCTGAAGGCCGCCAAGGACTCCATCGAGGACCTGGAGCTGAAGGTCTCCACGCTGAAGGACTCGCTTGATGCCGTCCGGGATCGGGAGACCAAGCTGAAGGAGGAGCTCCGCAAGGAGCGAACCTTGGTGGACAGCGCCAACAAAGCGGCCGAGAACTTCCGTCGTACCGTTGAGGTATGGACCGAGGACTTGGTATCTTCTGCGTCCAACATCGACCAGGAGCTGCTGGCGCTGAAAGTTGAGCATCTCATCTACTCTCCGGATCCGAATCTCCCCCACAGCGCCAAACTCAGCCTCTTCTTCAGAGGGATTGCGCCGGCTCTTGCAGGTCTTCGGAAGAAGATCCCCGCGCAGCTGGCCGAGGAGTCGCGCCTGCTCTGCACGGGAACCTTGGAGCGCGTGCTGACGAAGATTGTATACCGCAATCCCGGCATAAACCTCACCAACGTTCTCCGCAGCCTGCCGGCCGACGCAAACATGGAGGTGCTGAAGGAGCAGGTCGCCCACATCATCGCCAAGGTGAACAAGATCTCCAGGATCGAGGGCGACCGTGTAGATTAGGCTTCCTTTATCTTTATCTCTTTTTGTTGCTGCATAGGGTGTTATGAACTCATTAATCCATTGCGACAAGTTTATCTTTTGTAAGATATTGATCTTATTTCGACCAATCAGTGCAATGTTATCTTCCTTGTCTTGGTCCTTTACTTTGTATGCTTTTCACCCTACGCTCCTGGGAAGCTTGCCGGCAAGGGGCCTTTGCCGCGAGCGCTGAGTGCTGGACTCTAAGCAGCCTGCTGGCCAAGGTCTCACCGGCAAGCAACCTTGCCGCAGCTAGTCGCAACGCACTTAGCTTGCTGAGTGAACTCGAAAACGAGGCAAGGGCGCGACACTTGTCGCAGCTCACTTGAGTCGTTGAGTGTACTCGAAAACAAGACAAGGGTGCGGCTAGCTACGGGTAGGTTCCTCCGCGCACAGGTTTTCCATACAAAGTGTGATGGTTCAAGGAAGACAACTAAAATTTAAAAATTTGAACTGGTCAAATTCTAATAACTTAGCTTTCATATATTGCTTGCTTCTTGGTAAGGCTTCTGTTTCTTGAACAGCACTTGGTTCCTCTTCCATCTCCTCCCCCCCCGGCAAACTTGTGCGTGAGGAACGTTCCTTCTGCTTAAGAGGCAAGGAAAAAGAAGAGGGAGACAAGTATATGGCCTTTCGGCGTGCTAATGCTTACCGGATACGTATGTTGCACAATATGCCAAATAACACATGCAAATATCAAGGAAAAGCATGCAAAAGGCAAATGGCGCAAAACACAAAAACTTTACTGATGCACGGGGTCTGCGCCCGGCTTTGTACAAAGGGTTACATGCAACAGCGGCAAAGCTTGTACAAAAGGTGGTTGCCGGAGCGGATCACGGCAACCGCGCCTTATGGGTGAAACTTGCGAAGATGCTCTATGTTCCAGGAGTTGCTCACCGGTAAGCCTTCTTCGGTCTCAAGGCGGACAGCGCCGGGCCTTGTGACTTGTCTCACCCGATAAGGGCCTTCCCACTTCGGCGTCAACTTGTTGGAATTCTTGGCGGACTGAACACGCCGAAGAACAAGGTCGCCTTCCTCGAGACTCCTGGCCTTGACCTTGCGGCTATGATAGCGACGCAAGGCTTGCTGGTATCGAGCAGCTCGTACAGCAGCCTGGAGACGTCCCTCCTCGAGGAGCAATGCATCATCTTGTCGCAGTTGCTCTTGCTCGAGCTCATCATAAGAGAGCACTCGAGGAGATCCGTATACGAGTTCCGTGGGGAGAACTGCCTCTGCTCCATAGACTAGAGCAAAGGGTGTCTGTCCGGTGGCTCGACTTGGTGTCGTTCTGATTGACCAAAGAGCTGCCGGTAGCTCCTCTATCCAATTTCTTCCGCACTTGCGCAGCCTGTCAAAGGTTCTTGTCTTGAGTCCGCGCAGCACTTCAGCATTAGCCCTCTCCGCTTGACCGTTGCTCCTCGGGTGAGCAACAGAAGCGAAACAGACCTTGGCGCCAAGGTCTTGGACGTACTGCATGAAGGTGCGACTAGTAAATTGTGTACCGTTGTCGGTGATGATCCTGTTAGGGACCCCAAAACGGCAAACAATCGACCTGAAGAACCTGACCGCTGACTGTGCTGTCACCTTTCTCACTGGCTCCACTTCTGGCCACTTTGTGAACTTGTCGATGGCGACGTACAAGTACTCAAAGCCCCCGACTGCTCGGGGGAAGGGGCCGAGGATATCGAGCCCCCAAACCGAGAAGGGCCAGGACAAAGGAATTGTTTGGAGAGCTTGAGCTGGCTGATGAATCTGCTTTGCATGGAACTGGCACGCTTCACACTTGGTTACTAGTGCAGTTGCATCTTGGAGGGCTTCTTGCCAAAAGAACCCTTGCCGGAAAGCTTTCCCGGCAAGCGCCCTTGCGCCAATGTGGTGGCCGCATATGCCTCCGTGTATTTCTGCCAACAGCTTCTGTCCATCTTCCCTGGAGATGCACTTCAGTCTGACACCATTGAGCCTTCTTCTGTACAGCTCGTTATCCATGAACTGGTACATACTTGACTGCCTGGTTATCTTCTCTATTTCTTCTGG
Organism: Secale cereale; assembly: GCA_902687465.1. NCBI lineage: Eukaryota > Viridiplantae > Streptophyta > Magnoliopsida > Poales > Poaceae > Secale > Secale cereale. The sequence goes on along the minus strand of LR738713.1, from coordinate 638,468,421 downwards.
GTCGTCGGGAAGTTCTCCAGTTTGCAGAAAACGGACAATCTGCTGCGCCCATGCCGGAGCTTGGGGCTCAACGGCAAGGGCTAAAGGAATGAGGGCCGCTGCAGGGACCTCGGCTTCTACGGCAAGAACCTCTGGCTCTGCCGGAGCTGAAGGTCCCCCGGCAAGCTCGCCGGGGCGAGGCTTGTCGGGAACGCTTGCTTCAACTGTACAGACCCGAGGATCTGCAGGAGCAAACTGTTCCTCAGCGTTCTGGTTGTTGATCTTGGGGACCTTGGCGGCGGTTTCAGGAAGATCCGCCGGCAAGTAGTCGCCGGAGACCAACTTTCTCTTCTTGGATTGCCCAATGGATGGTGTAACGGATGGTTGAGTCAGCTTGAGCAAGAAGGTCCCTGGTTCCACAGGTAACTTCATCGAGGCACACTTTGAAAGGCCATCTGCAATTTCATTCTGAGCTCTCGGAACGTGCTCGATCTGCAGACCTTCAAAGTGCTCCTCAAGCTTCCTCACTTCATCGACATAAGCTTCCATCAAAGGGCTCTGATAACTCTTGTTAACTTGCCGGACCACCAACTGAGAATCTCCCCGCACAATCAGCTTCCTGATCCCAAGTTCGGCCGCAATCCTGAGGCCGGCAAGCAAGCCTTCATATTCAGCAGTGTTGTTTGTCGCTTGCTCCCTGGGAAAGTGCATCTGGATAACATATTTGAGGTGCTCCCTGGTTGGCGCGATGAGTACCACGCCAGCACCGGCGCCTTGCAGCGAGAAGGCACCATCAAAATACATTACCCATTCACTTGGTGCTTCTTGTACGGGTGCACTTGTTTCTTGGACTTCCTCATCGGGCGTTGGGGTCCACTCAGCTATGAATTCTGCCAAAGCTCGGCTCTGTATGGTTGAAGTACTTTCAAACTTGAGTCCAAAGCTCGACAGCTCCAGCGCCCACTCAACGATCCTGCCCGTTGCTTCTGGGTTGTGCAATATCCTCTTCAGCGGAAAGCGAGTGACCACTGTTATCTCGTGTGCCTGGAAGTAATGGCGCAGCTTTCTCGAGGCCATGAGGAGGCCGAAAAGCAACTTCTGCACACCAGAGTATCTTGATCTAGCTCCCTGTAGAAGGGAACTTGCAAAATACACTGGGCGCTGCACCATCTTCTTCCGCACTTCTTCCTGTTCCTGCGCAGAGCTGTCCTTGTCGGGGCCAGAGCTTATCGGAGCAGCCCCCTGCTTGTCGCTGGATTCGCTTGCCGGTGGTGTAGCCTCCTCGTCGGACTCCCTCTCCGCTACTAACGCAGCACTAACCACCTGGTTGGTTGCCGCTAGGTACAGCAGCAACTTTTCCTGTGGTCTAGGTGCGACAAGTATTGGAGTGGAGGACAGGTACCGTTTCAAATCCTGCAGCGCTGCCTCCGCTTCCGGAGTCCACTTCATGGGACCTGCCTTCTTCAAGATTTTGAAGAAAGGTAGGGCGCGTTCTGCAGACTTCGAAATGAACCTACTGAGGGCAGCCACACAACCTGCAAGCCTTCTGACATCCTTGACGCGCTTCGGGGCCTCGATCTGCTCAATGGCTTTAATCTTGTCGGGGTTGGCTTCAATCCCCCTCTGTGACACAAAGAACCCGAGAAGCTTGCCGGAGGGGACTCCAAAGACGCACTTCTCGGGGTTCAACTTGAGCTGTATTCTGCGCAGGTTCTGAAATGTCTCTTCCAAATCTTGGACTAGGGTTTCCTTGCTCTTGCTCTTCACCACGATGTCATCCATGTAAGCCTCTACATTTCTGTGGATCTGTGGCTCAAAAGCAGTGTACACTACCCTCGCAAACGTTGACCCTGCATTCTTCAGTCCAAATGGCATGCGTATGAAGCAATAAGTGCCACATGGAGTGATAAATGCAGTCTTCTCTTCATCCTCTTTAGCCATAAAGATCTGGTGGTAGCCTGAATATGCATCAAGAAAAGAGAGTAGCTCACATCCGGCAGTGGAGTCAACAATCTGGTCAATGCGCGGCAAAGGGAAAGGATCCTTGGGACATGCTTTATTCACATCTGTGAAGTCTATACATAGTCTCCACTTCCCGTTGGCCTTGCGCACGACGACTGGGTTTGCTAACCACGTTGGATGGATCACACCTCTAACTAGGCCTGCTGCCTCTAGCTTCTTGATCTCTTCGTTGATGAATTCTTGGCGCTCCACGGCTTGCTTTCTCACCTTCTGCTTGATGGGCCGCGCATGAGGACAGACAGCAAGCTTGTGCTCAATTACCTTCCTGGGAACACCGGGGATGTCAGATGGTTGCCAGGCAAACACATCGACATTCGCCCGCAGGAAGGCAACGAGCGCGCTTTCCTATTTGCTGTCAAGTGTGGCACTGATGGTGAAGGTACCACCAGTGCCGTCCTCCTTGGCGGACACCTTCTTGGTTGCCGGAGGAGCGGCCATCCCTTTCTTACACTTGCCGGTGGAGCTCGATGGAACGTCCTCGACGGCAGCGCAGCACTCCGAAGAGGTGCGGTTGCCGGAGTGGGCCCCAGAGCACTTGCCGGACTTGGTCTTCGTCTTCTTCCCCCCGGGAGCTTCAGCGGCAAGTGTATCCTTTTCTGCCGCAGCTGCCGCATCCCGGTAGATCTTGTCGGTGCAGACAAGCGCATCCTTCTTGTCGCCGTGGACAGTGATGACGCTTATCGGCCCCGGCATCTTGAGTACGTTGTAAGCATAGTGGGAAGCTGCCATGAACTTGGCGAGGGCGGGACGGCCGAGTATTCCGTTGTATGGTAACGGAATATCAGCGACGTCGAAAGTGATGCGCTCAGTTCTGAAGTTGAGCTCCCCGCCAAGTTCATGGCAGCTCCCCTTGGGCTTGCTCCTCCCCGGGTTGATTCCTTGGAAAGAACCGGTTTCTTCGAGCTCGCCATCTGGGATTTGGAGTTTCTTGATCACATCAGAGGATATCAAGTTCAGCCAGGCCCCGCCGTCAACCAACATTTTGGTGACCTTGAGGTTGCGGATGGTGGGTGAGACCAACATCGGCAAACACCCGACTGCAGTGGTGCGGTCAGGGTGATCCTCAAGATCGAAAATGATGGGCGTGTTGGACCATTTGAGGAGCCTGTGCGACTCCACGGGCGGCTCTGCTGCATTCACCTCACGCACCCACTGTTTGAGTTGGCGGTGGGAGGTGTGCAGAGAGGCGCCACCGTCGACGCACAGGACCTCTGTGGCCTTCTGGAACTCCTGCTCGCTGTTATCTTCGTCCTCCATTTCTTCGTCGTCGTCCTCTTCATCCTTGTCGCGGCCCCGGGGAGGTCGATCACCTTGCCGCTGCTTGGCCTTGCCGCGGCGTCCTCCCCGGCCATTGAACGGCCGCTTCTTGCTTGGCTCTCCCCCGCCACCTTGGGCCTTCTCCTTGTCGCGCCTCTCGTACTCAGCTTTCTGCTGCTCAACGAGATACTCGACGCGTTTGCAGTTGGAGAGGTCGTGGCCTTTGGTGCGGTGGATCTTGCAGTATTGCTTGTCGGAGCCGTCCTGCTTGTCGGCTGCCGCTACAGGGGCAGGCTCCTTGCCGGAGCCGCCAGCCTGCGTTTGCTTGGCGGGAGCCTCCTTGCCGGACTTCTCGACGGCAAGCACTTCCTTCTTGTTTTTCCTTCTGTTATTCCGCCGCCGGCCCTTCTTCGCCGGGGCGGCGTCGTCGCTGTCGCTTCCTCCTGCGCCAGCATCCTCCCCGGGGAGTCTCCTCCCCTCTTCTGCGCGTGCGCACTTATCAGCCAGAGCGTAGAGCTCCCTGACATCCCGAATCTTGGTCATCGCCATTTCTTCACGCATGCGGCGGTTACGCACGTTCTGATGGAACGCGCTGATAACCGCGGCAGGGTGGACGTCGGGGATGTTGTGCTGTACACGGCTGAAGCGTTGGATGTACTTGCGCAGGGACTCTCCTTCCTTCTGGGCCAGAATGTGGAGATCGCTCTCCTGGCCGTGAGGTTTGTGGCCGCCGGTGAAGGCGCCAACAAACTGATGGCAAAGGTCTGCCCAAGAAGAAATGGAGCCTTCCGGCAAGTGCATAAGCCAGGAACGAACGTTCGGCTTAAGCACGAGCGGGAAGTAGTTCGCCAAAATCTTCTCGTCGCGCCCCCTGGCAGCCTGCACCGCGATGGTGTAGACGCTGAGGAATTCCGAGGGGTGTGTCTTGCCGTCGTACTTCTCCGGTACATCGGGCTTGAAATTCTTCATGCTGGGCCACTGGACGCGCCGCAGCTCGCGGGTGAACGCAGGGCAACCTGCCGCGTACGGCAAGTCGCCTGGTTCACCGGGCGCGCGCGTGTCGACAGCGTCCCCGGCTCTCTGGTCTGATTGTCGCCGAGTTTCTCGGCGGCGCTCGATTGTTGTCCGAGCGTCTTCTTGTCGCCGGTCGTCGAGGACCTGGCGCTGGTCCCGACGGGCCCGCGGATCCGACGACGCCGTGGAGTCGTCGTCGGCGTTGTTCCGGTGGGGCGGCGTCTTCTGCTTCCGCGGCGGGGAGTGCACGGTTGTCGCACCCCCGGCGGTTTTGTCGCCATCGGCCTTCGTCTTCTCAGCTCGCCGCGGCCGCGAGGTCGCCGGCTGCTGTGGAGAGTCGTTGTTGGCGAAGGCGATCAGGCTCTGGATGGTAGCCCTCCAGTCTTCGGCCTTGTCTGCCGCTGGAGGGAAGTCGAGAAGCAGTTGCGCTCTTGCGAGCGCTTCTGCTGGAGTGGAAGGGAACGGGGGCGAGCGGTGCGAGGAGCGGGATATGCTCGGACTCCTAACAACGTTAGAAGGAGCAGGGTCCCGCCCCGGCGCCTTCGCTTTGCTTGTGCCCGGACGGTGGTCCGGGGCGTCCCGCGAGCCTCCGGTTTTTCCTTGGCCCAGCAAGCGGATGTCACCTCCTGTGACATGGCGCTGCTGGGTTGTCGTGTGCTGAGATGGACGCGGCGCGTCCACGGAGACCGAGGCTCGGTCGTCCATCCTGTCCTTGGATTTGGTGGCGCCGCGAGTGTCCTCGCCGGGGACCACCCTTCCGACGGCGTCTCCCCCGCCCACCGTTGGTTCCGGTGGCGGCGGATGAGACGCAGACGGGCCTCCGACCTCCGAAGCCTTCTTCTTCGGGGCCATGATGCTGTTGCTGATGAAGTTGCTGATGAAACTGGAGAGGTTGATGAAGAATGCGCCCGCGTGGACGCCAGATCAGATTCGCACAACCTCGACGCCCCCTACCTGGCGCGCCAAAGATGTCGGGGGAAACTGTCCGCCACGAACACCTATGGGACCGGAGCCCCTTGTCTATGCGGTAAGAGGGCGGAGGGAGCACGAAGAGCAGATCGTAGCGAACACGCGGGCAGTTTTACCCAGGTTCGGGCCGCGGTGGACGCGTAAAACCCTACTCCTGCTTAGTTTGTATTGAGTTGGAGAGCTCGGGAGCTTGAAGAACCAGCTACACCGAGCGTATGAGCCATCTAGGTTCCGAACCCCCTCCACGTTGTGCATGGGCCTCCTTTTATAGTGCAAGGGGTCACCGACAGGTGTCAACGTAGGAGAAAGGGGTAAAAACGTAAAAGAGGTGGTAGTTGTAACAGTGCGGGAATAGTGGAGCTACAGTGCGTGAACAGTGGTCGCTACCTACTTTGACAGTGGGGGACAAGAGCATTTAATGCCCGTCGCCGTCGACCCCAAAAGCTCCCGCCCTTGCGTCTCCGTTCGCCACGGCGATGGCTTCACCACCGTAGAGTGCCACCGTGTCCCCCAGGCTGCACAGCCATCCGCCACGCGTCCCTGGAAAGGCCCCAGGGCGACGCGTGGGCCGATGAGCTGGAGCGCGGGCACACAGCGCAACTCTCCCGGCAAGCACCTTGCCGGGGTCTTGACCTTGCCGGGCCCGGGGGGCTTGTCGGGCTCTGAAGCTTGTCGCTCCCCGGGCCCTCGCCGGGACGCATATAGCGCCGAGGCGTGTCTTCTATGATGTAATCTTCTGGTCTTCCTGGCAAGCTCCTCTTGCCAGGGCCTCGCTTGAGTAAGGTAACCTTGAGCCTGGAACGGCCTTCCCGGCAAGCTCCACTTGCCGGGGTCTCGATCTTCTGTCTTGTATACTTTGTTTTTGAATGGTTTGACATGGAGCAGGAAGGTCTCCGGCGAGCACGTGGTAAACCCTGCCGCGGGAAGCTGCAACTGCCCGTGCACAAGTTGGGGTACTGAGGTACCCCTACCTTAGTACACCGACAAGATTGGCAAATAAAGAGACAGTTTAAATAATAGTGGAATGATATGACATTGTTCATAGTTAAGACATTTAAAAATATGACATTGTGCTGTAGTGGGTAGGTTCACCACACCACTGGATTATGGATCAAGAACAAAAGCATACATGCAGTGCAAAAGAAGATCACTTGCTCTGTATAGTTTAATTTACATGGTATGAAGAAGGAACTTGGTTGTACAACTGAAAACTTAAATTGAGAAGGACAAACTTTTGTTTATGAACTACATAATAAGCTTTAAACATGCAATTTAATGCAAACACCAAAAATAAATAGCTGTTGCAGTCATGCCTAACCAAATATACACAACAAAGTTTGAAGGCTTGAGAAGGAAAAACTTACATTATTGGTGAAGGCAGGCTCTATAAAGCCCTTGTCCATGCTGATGGGGGGGGGGCAATTCAAGAAGTTTACCACATAATCTTATTCATAAGAATTGCCTTTATTCTACATTTTGTTAAGAGTAAATATAGATGTGACAATATAAGAAAAAATGGAGAATATTTATGATAAGAGAAAGAGTGATGCTACATAACCGAGTACCTATAAATGTAAGTACAGCGATACAGGCAAAAGGTACAGCCAAGAGCAGTGCAGAGCTAAACTTCTTCAGTACCATCGGTGTTATCCAACCTTATGGTAAGAGTAGATATAGATCTTATGTGTAGAAAATGGAGGGTAAAGGAAAATAAGCTGCAGAGTGATGGTAGATGAACAACTACCTGTCAATATAAGTACACTGATAAATGACAGTAGGTACTTACAAGAACAATACAGAGCTAATTTTTTTCATTGGCATTGGATATATTCTACACAAATGTAACCATTCATACAGATCAGATAATTTGGAGCGAACAATTGATAAGCAAGCTATCATGCATACTGCTATCACATAATGAACCAGGTATGTATGCAAGTATAGTGATACATGACAACATGTACTAACAAGAGCAAAGCAGCGGGCAGCATATTTGCGATATCCTGTCGTTCTTTTCAAACCGGAATTCTTTTTCGAGCAGATTTCCTGCAAAAAAGATACGTAAGGCACATGCGGAAAATTAGAAGTTCAAATTGTCATGCGATATCATAGACAATACCTCATCCTCGGAATGAGACTAGTGCATAACAAGGTTTTTCCAGTCAATGTCTTCTAAATTTAGCACAGGAGACTTCACCAGAAATTCGTTTATAGACATGCCATCAAAGTGTGATTTCCTCAGGTAACACCAATACTGCTGCAATGCTTCCTTAAAAAGCGCAAGCAAGCTTTGCTCATCATGACTATCCAGATTGACCCCCGCCTACTTACAACAATGTAATGTAAATCATTGATGTGTTCAATCAGGAGAAAACAGGAAAATAATCACCATGAATAATAGCACTTACACGTAAGTGGGATAGGAAGATGTGAAAATGGTGTTTGTCTTCACTATAATCTTCCCATCATGGGAATATATGCACATAGTCCCTAACAACACTGAAAGCATTGTCTTTTAAACTGGGAATAACTGGAATGGGGTTCCAATATGCAAGAATTGCCCGTCTGTGTAGTTGGGATAGGTCTTTGGCCGGTGGACTTGCTGTACTTTTGCTGGAGTGGGATTTTTCTGTGGTACGACTGGTGCTGTGACAACTGAAATCGGCATAACTTTTGCTGGAGTGCAGGTCCTATGTGGTGCGGCTAGTGGTGTGGCTAGTGAAGTATGGGTACAGTCTGCTGGAGTCGGTCCTACGTTTTGTGTCACTGGTTGTACAACCAATATAAGTGGGGTGCTGTCTGATTTCTCCGGCACAACCACATTTTTCAAGGACTTTGCTGGTGCTCCTTCAGGTTCGGCAATCACCCTCTTCCTTTTTGATGTCTGATGCACAAGAACAACATTTGAGTGAAAAAACATGGTATGATGACAGATGGAATATGTATTGATAATGGATGGGCATGGCATCTCGACATATATGATGAGTAAACTAAGCATATGGTGGTGCAACAAAGTAGAAGAAATGCCAGACAACATATGCAAGATATGCGCAATCAATAAAACCTTGCCAAATTAGAACAGGCACCTTGATGGGTGAACAGGACATGCCATCTTCCTTTGACTCCTCGAGGTTAGAATAGTCATTAGGATCATATTCTGAACAAGAATCAACATGTGGGGAGCGTATGAGTTTCATTGCATCCAGAATGACACTCAATGCCTTGGTGCCAATTTTGTAAGTCATTGCGGTGTTTAGCTTCAAGAGTGGACTGCTGCTAGTGCGGCACAAAGCAGCTACACAGATCATACTGTAGATATGACGGGAAAACCATAAGCATCAGAGTAAAATTAGCAAAGTGGAACTTGCTGGAATATATGTGCTAGTATTGCCGGTACGGCTAGAAAGGCTTCGGATACCAGCTCTATTCAACTGAAGGTGCGGTACTGTTAATATCAGTGTAACTCTCAAAGGCGACACATCTCCCCGCATTTCCGTGCTATTCTTATAGGATTCAAGTGGGCAGGCCACTACAAATCCTATTCCCATGTTTACAAAATGCTACGAATCAAAGAGGCCCGAACAGTTCAAAGTGTCCATATCAACCGACTGTATGTACCTCTACACTTCAAATGTCCCTGCTCATCTTCACTACAAGGAACATACTGTACTACTTTCATACTCCCTCCGTTCCAAAATATATGTCTTGGTAGAGATTTCCACTATGGATCACATACAGATGTATCCAGATACATTTTAGAGTGTAGATTCACTCATTTTGCTCCATATGTAGTCCATGGTGGAATCTATACAAAGACTTGTATTTAGGAACGGAGAGAGTACTTATTAAAGAAGAATGGAAGAGGAACATGCTAAAGAAGAGCAAGCAGATTTTGGATAATAAAATGTTCGTTGCGTAGTGACCACACATGATGAACCAGAGCGCATTAAGAAAGCAACTCCCTGGTGTCTCTCTATATGTGGTGCACGTGCTTTTTCGAAAGTAAAGTAGGAACATTAGCTGACCAATTAAATGTTATCTGTTTTAGTAATATCAGCATCATATCAGATTCGTACTTGAGCAACAAGTTTGGAATTATGAGTGGCACGTTGTTTAGCTTGATGGATTCAGGAGCAGTGCTAAGCAGGTACGTTGATGGTACTGAATATAAAGGCATGTCTGCATGCAAGTCGCGTCACTTTTGTCATTTGGGTCAGTCGACCATTTCAGGCGGTTGGATGAAGATCCTACGTCTCCTGACCCTTCTTCTTCCTCGTCTCTGATTCTTCCCATACAGAACACCGCACGGGCCGCCGGCCGGACCATCGGCCCCCGCCGCCTGTGTTCCTCCGCCCCCCACCCCCGCCCCCCGCCCGCGTCATGTTTTCTTTGTTTGGCGAGGCCCCACCACCGCCCCCACAACCAAAGTCCCCACGCGAGCCCCTTCGTTCGCACCGGCGAACTCCGGTGAGCTCTGAAAAATCGATTGACCCAATTTTGGAATTTAGTCTACTGTGATTTAACTAGTGTGGAATATAAAAGGCGAAAACCATAAGTATTGGGAGTATAGTGTTGAGCGTGCCATGGCAGATCTGAAGGTGCAAACCGGACAAAGGAACCTTCGCAACTAATGTTTGCTTTCAACTAAGCAAGTAAGTGATGGATAAGAAATCAGAGTAAAAAAGTGGCGATCTATTTTCTTGCTGTGAAAAATAAGTTGAGCAGATACGAAAGAGTATCGCCTCTGGTGCGGCGTCGTGTATGCATCTGCTGAGAATTTGATGGTGCTGCGGTAGAGATGGCTGTCGGCGGCGTGGAAGTAGATCTAGGAGGGTAGACGGTGGCGGTGGGGCGCGGTGGAAGAGACGATCGTAGGAGCGGCGCCGACAAGGTGGACGACGGCGGGGATGAAGAGAGAGGACGAGATGCAAGGATCCCAGTCCGAAGCCGTGGATGAGAGAGGTCGATCTCTTGTAATGGATGGCAGTGTCAGGGTATCAGTTCCGGCATGGTGGAGGAGGACGACGGTGGATGGGGTGGCGGACGGAGGAGGCTGGGGCGGAGAGGGTGTTTTGGCGCCCACGGAGTACGAATGGGGAAATGGAGGTGGAGAGGAAGGGGGGAACCATGTCTTCAGGGCGCGCTTGTCTCAAATGCGAGGAAATTTACAAACTTAGCCCCCGTTTCAAATTTCCTACATCACAACAATATTAGTCGGTTGGGGATAGGACGGTAACCTCGCATACACCGAATATTTGCCGACGAGAGTTTGTTTTTGGCACCCACCGTGTATGAATCGGGGAGGGAGTCGATTTCGGCCGAGGACACACTGTGTTTTGGCGCCCACCGTGTATGAATCCGGGTGAAAGGCGGTTATGTCACGTTTGAGTGAAATTACAAACCTACCCCTATCAAAACCTATAGAAATCGAGCAGATAGGCTTTGTGTGGCAGGGATAGGCAGTAGTAATTTCCATCTCGCAAATTTTGGTTTCGGGCGGTTACTGCGACTTTCCCCGGTTCATTCAAATTTTAGAGAGTGCACGTTTACCGTGCCAACTCAATTCGAATCCCGTTTGTATTCTATTTTTTTGGGCGGGATCCATTTTCAATTGGAATAAAATTCTATATACATCATTTTTTAATATACTTTCAAAAGCACAACAAAGAATTCTGCTCCTTTATATGTATAATATGATTTACAAATACAATGATCTCAAAATCATAAGGTTGAAATCAAAAAATGAAACCTAATTATGTTCTACTAAAATGTATGGATCAGTAATATCTACATATTAAATAACATAGATGCGCGTGAATTCATATGAGTATGCATGTTTGATAGATCAATTTTGGTTCGAGTATGGATTACATGTATCATCATCTCGAATTCAAATATTTGAATCCCTTTTATGTTCACTCCTTTCATGCCCATCTCTCTCGCATGCATGCTCCTTCATGTAGCTATCACTCTCTTTTCTCCAGCTCACCCGCACGCTCACTTCATGTTTCTCCTATCCTCGCAAACATGGTCTCTCGACGTCTCCCTTGAGAAGTGTCACACTCTCCCTATCATTATACATTACATGGTTTTCATTATCTCTCACATCTCTACCGTTCTCTCGTATCACGAGGTACCTAAGCTTTCTTTTTCACCGCCACACACACAATCTCCACTCATCTTTCACTTTGTCTTTCTTTCTATGGGATTCTCTCACACACCCTATATGTCTCTAGATATGAATCATACCACTAAAATTACTCTCTCTATCTCATGTAGACACAACATTTGTTGCGGTCTCCTTTTCGTCTCCATCCCAGACTGACATTATTCATTTGTTTACTGATCAGACAAACTCCCCCCCTCTCTCTCTCTCTCTCTCACACACACACACACACACACACACACACACACAATTCCTGCTTCCACTCCCCTTCCCGACTATCATCTCTCTCTCACACGCACAAAACTCTCGCTTTCGCACCCCCGACTCGTATTTCTCTCACAAAAATTTATTGACTAGCCTCTAGATAGGTTTATACACCCGCACACTCGTGCTCCCTCTATCGCATACATGTCTCTCTCCCGCTCCTTGTATCTATGTAGATTTTTCTTCCCTTCTTGAGACACGCCCTCTCGATCGTGCACATGCACACACACTATCGCCTCATTTTAAGCTGATACCTCTCGCACACACACTCTTTGTGTCTTTGTCACACATGCACTCCGTCCTCCTCCTCTCTCCCTCTCTCTCACACACATGGGCTTTTTGCAACAACTAGCAAGATGCCCATGCGTGGCATGGAACATCAAGATGCATTTGTATGAGTAGTTTATCTTGTGGGAGAAAAGGACGAACAAGGGAAGGCCTTATTTGCAAGAGTGGAGAGGGGTGTGGGTATCTTTTTGCAAAATTGCCATAGTTTCCTTCTTATCGGTCAGATATAGATCGGACGACCTATATTGCAGGATGGCAGGCACACGATCATCACTGACTATGCTTTTTATAAGAGTAGGGATAAAAAACAGAGTTGATGATGATGGTGGGCCTGCCATCCTACAATATATGTCACAACCCTAGTTCTGGTATGCACTAGGCTAGTTTGGTGTTTGCATCATGTTTAAATTTTCGAATGAATTTGAAATGGGGACATGTGAAAGCCTTAGGGATCTTTTTGAAAATGACCCAGATAAAAATTGCTCCAAAAAGGTCCAAGAAAATGTTCATGTTGCTCTTTGAAAATATTGGTTAGAGACAAAAATCAAACCAATATTTTTAGGAGCTCATAAATATTTATTTGGGGCATTTGGAATTAATGCAATAAATATTTGCATTGGATATATATTTATTATATTTTTAATATATGTCCAATAATTCTAGAAACTTGTGAGGGGCTTGAGTTAATTCCTTAGGTCCCTGCAAAGTTGTCAGAAGATTTTAAATGATTTATTTTAAATCAAAACAAATGTCAGAAAATAGAAAAGAAAAAAGGGGAAAAACTCTTACCTGGGCTTACCTGCGGCCAGCTCCCGTGCTGGCCCAGCACTGTGCGGCCTGGCCGGCCCAGTTGGCTAGCCCAGCCCACTTGCCCTCTTCCCTGTCGTCTTCCTCCCGCCACGAGAACGGGCGCGTGCCCGACGCATGCACCACCGCGCCGCGTCACCTCCTCCCCCTGCCTACCTGTTCCTCCATCGCTGCGTTTGGACGACGCCATGCGCCCCCGAACTCTCTCTCACTCTCCCCAGTCCTCTCCTCTCCCTCTCCCTCGCTTTCTCGCTCGGACCCGAGTGCTGCCGTCGCCGCCGTTCGCCGTTGCCGCGCCCACAGCCACGGCCTCGCCTCTTCGACTAGTCCACGGGTTTCGCCGTGTTCTCCTCGTCCTCCTCGTCGAGCCACGCACCTCCGGACGGCCTCCATCGTCGCCACCGTCGTCTTCTTCACCGCTGGCCGCCGTGGATCCCCACCGCCTGCACGTCGTCGTCCAGCCTCCCCCGAGCTCCCTGAGACCGCCATCAGAATCACCGTGAGCTCCTGCCCCTGCTCCCCCTCTCCGCTCCCTCTCTCGCACGTCGCAGCTACCGTTTCGTCGACGACCGAGAACCACCGCCGCCTGAGCTCGTTGCCGACGCAGCTCCGGTGACCAATTGGTCAATCCGGCGTGCCCAGCTTGTTCCCCGCATCGCATAGGAGCTATAGATGCGAGCGCCGCCCCGCCTAGGCCCCTACAGCAATGGGCCCGAGCTCGACCGACCTCCGGCCGCCGCCGCGAGCTCCGCTCCGGCGAGCTCCGGCCACCCCGTGCCCTCCCGCTTGCTCCAACCGACGCGAACGAGCTCCAGCTCCTCGCCCGTGGTGTTCGCTGTCCAAATGGCCGTCGGAGCGACGTTTCCGATCACCTCCGCCACGTCTGTGGACACCGGCGATGAGCCGTGGGTCAACTCCGGCGAATTTGACCCCGGTTGGCTGGGTTTGACTCCCCTGTGAGTCATTGACATGTGGGCCCAGCCCAGCTAATTTGTTGTTAGGATTAGTGTTAGTGCTAATTAACTTTGTTAGTTAGAACTGTGGCACTGACATGTGGGCCCTGCCCAGCTAATTTGTTGTTAGGATTAGTGTTAGTGCTAATTAACTTTGTTAGTTAGAACTGTGACACTAACAGTGGGCCCCAGCGCCTTAACCTTTTAATTAGTTTAGTTCTAAACCCCCCTGTTTAACCCGTGTCACTGACGTGTGGACCCCACACGTCAGGTTTGACTTGAGTCAGCGTTGCTGACTTGCTGACGCAAGCATGACGCAGTGCTGACGCAATAAACAATTTTCTGGAATTGTTTTAACTCAGGAAAATCCAGAAAATTGTTTAAAAGTTCAAAAAATCACAGTAATTCAACCGTAGCTCAGAATGAAATAATTTATATATGAAAATTTATCAGAAAAATTCAATCTATCCATCTGTACTAGTTTCATGCACGACAAAAGAAGTTATACCTGCTGAATATATGAAAACACATAAATGGCATTTTAAATGCTTAAGTTTGGAGTTGCATTTGAACCCTTGGTTCAAATGGACTTCACCCAAATGATGCTAGTTGCATTAGCTAAAAAAACATTACATATTCATGCCATGTTCATGCATCATATTGTTGCATATGCTTGTGTTTGATTGTCGGCACCGTTCTTCTCGATAGGTCCAGCTCCGGAGACCGATCCAGAGTACCTGTCAGAGGAGCAGTGCTCTACACGTTGTTATACCAGGCAAGCAAAGCCCCTTGTTCATTCCGATACAACCCCTCTCTCGCTCCTGCTCTCTGTTATTGCATTAGGACAACAATGATTCAACTGCTACTTTATGCTGCAGTAGTTGAACCCATTCCTCTGCATGACCTGTCATTGCCACAGTAAATAGTTGAAACCCACTAGCATGTGTAGGAGTTGATTGAAGCCATGTTGTGATCTTACCAGGCCTTGCCTGCTATTGCTTAGAGTGTGTCAGGTCTGATTCATTGGGAATGAATTGGATTGCTGTGATATGTTCTGATGCTGAGAGTCAAGTGTGTGAACACGTTTTGGTAAAGGTAGCGGTGAGAGGCCATGTAGGAGTACATGTTGGGTTGTCTCACTAGAACCATCCCTAAGAACTGAGTTCTGTGTATGTTGTCCAATGACTAGTTACTACCACACATTGGAATGCTTAAGTGCCCCTCTCGACTTATTAACCGACTTGGTCTCTGTCCAGGAGTTGCAACTAGTTTCTGGTGTTTGTAGGTAGTGCTAGTAGTCTACCAAGTGGCACTCGGCCAGCTGGTCTTGGGACAGACTAGGCACCATGGCACGGTGTACCAACCGTAGGTCCATCCAGCGAGGTGGGCTTGGGAACCCTGCGCACATCATTTGGGGCCGTGAGCGACACCCCGGCCGGATCTCCTTATGGATGGAACCCGAATAGGCGATAAACCTGGACTAGAGTCTTGTGTGGTTAGTCAGATCGTGACCAACACCCTCGCCAGGCTCCCGCTTGAAGCTTGCTGAGATACACGACGTGTACATGGCGGTAAGTGGCGAGAGCGTGTGTGAAGAAGTACACCCCTGCAGGGTTAACATGATCTATTCGAATAGCCGGGTCCACGGTTATGGACTTCTTGGATGCTTACGTGGTACATAGACAACTTGAAGTGGATACTCTAAAATACTCAAGACAAGTGTGAGTGCTATGGATGGCCTTCTCGTAGGGAGACGGGGATGAATCCATAGTGGTGTATTGTGTGGTGCTTAGTGGACTCGTGTGCGCCACCTCAAAAGAGTTACCAACAGTCGTAGAACAGGATAGCCACTGAGTCAAAGCTGGCTTGCTGCAACTAAACCCCACTTTGCCTTCTTGATACAAGTGCATGTATGATAGGATCTGATGTAAGTCTTGCTGAGTAGCTCTGTACTCACATTTGCTTAATTTATGTTTTGCAGAGGAGACTTCAGTCTCACTAGTAGTTCCGCTTGGACTTCGACAAGTAGCTTGTTACCTCAGCTACGATCTTGTACGAGTGTTGTAGATAGTCATGCTCTTTAGCCTTTTTCATTTGTAGTTGTCTGTACTCAGACATGTTATGCTTCCGCTTGTTGCTTGTATGCTCTGAGTGTTGGGTCATGAGACCCATGTTTGTAATATCTGGCTCCTCGGAGCCTAATGAATAAATACTTTGTTTCTTAGAGTCTTGTTGTGATGCCATGTTGTATTTGCACATATTGAGCATATTATGTGTATGTTATTGAAATGCTTGGTATGTGTGGGATCTGACAACCTAGTTATTTCCTATTGGTAGCCTCTCTTATGGGAAATGTCTCCTAGTGCTTCCACTGAGCCTTGGTAGCTTGCTACTGCTCCGGAACACTTAGGCTAGCCGGCATGTGTCCTTCTTCGTTCCTGTGTCTGTCCCTTTGGGAAATGTCACACGTTGTTCCTTTAAGTCCTTGTAGCTTGCTATGACTTGGGTTCATATGTTGATGACCGACACATTCGTTGCTAGGTCATGTATGCCTGTCCCTGTAAGTTAGTGCCACCTTGGGTTTATAACTAGTCATGTCGGCCCGGGTTCTCTGTCATATGGATGCTAGCGACACTATCATATACGTGAGCCAAAATGCGCAAACGGTCCCGGGCCAGGTAAGGTGGCACCCGTGGGGATTCCGTGCATGAGGCCGCAAAGTGATATGGTGTGTTACATGCTAGACCGGTGTGACTTAGGATCAGGGTCCTGATAATATAGGCCGTCCGATTTATATCTGACGGATAGGAACAAAACTATGGCAATTTACCCGCACTCCTCTCCACATTTGCAGATGAGGCCTTCCCTCGTTCATCCTTTTCTCCCACAAGATCTTGATGTTCCATGCAACGCACGGGCATCTTGCTACTATGAGTAGAAATTAGACATATACCACTTCTCGAATCTTGAAACCAATAACATTCCTCCCTTATCTCATCAAAACCGCCAAAAGAATATATTTTGAGTGAAACATAACAATTTTTTAGTGATATACATATTTCAAAACTAGACTTTTTTTCTATCAAATCGGTGTATATGTATTAATCTACTCAGATCGTGTGGCAACGCATTGGCACATTGCTAGTAGTTATTATAATTTTTTGGACACCAGACAAACGGTGGAGTACATATACGAAGAGAAGAAGGCGCACGCACGCAGTCAGTCTCTCTCTGTCTCGCACACATGAGTGTTGCGTAAATGAAACATTAACAAATTAACCCTAAAACCCTAGGTGCACGATTGCTGCATTCGCGGCTACCGGGTACGTGGTGGAGCGCACCTTTGTAGGAATAGTCAGCTCGCATGATAATTTCATCCGTAGGAGTTGATGGTCGGGACCACAGGTGAACGACTTGGAGGCAGTGGCTCGCCAATTGCCACAGATCGAGTAGCGACGTTTAAAATATCATTTTTTAGCGGGGTTAAGAGTTCCGATTTTCAATGGCGCGTTATAAGTACTAAGTAGTTTTTAGAATGATTGGTATGGAGCGAAAATGGAATTCATAGTACTACGTACCTCCTTGGCGTATGGTTGTATGGGTTTATGTTGCGAGATGTTGAACTTGGTAGTTCTAGGGAAAATACTATGTTTAGATTTAGATGTTGGTTTTCAGTAATGAAAATTGGAAGGGGGAAACCCTTCTTTGATTAAAAAAAAAACTACTACCTCCGTTCTGGTTTACTAGTCCCCATCCTATTTTGGGTCAGAGTTTGTCTACGCTTTTTACTTGTAAAATGTGAATGAAAAACGAGATTTTGTTATACGCAAACAAAAAAGGACTGGAGGGAGTGATTGCTCTGACACGGACGCGACCTCTCATAGCGCAGACATTGTACCGGCGCGCCGGCCAAGAGGGCCCCACTCGCTGCAATCCCGGCTGAACACGCCTCCTCGCCGCATGCAACCGGCTTCAAACTACCACGCCTGCCTTCATTGAATCCACGCATGTGCCGGCAACACGTCCTTCCGTGAGCCGGCCGGCATTTTAGAACACAAAAAATGACCAAAATATAATTAATTACGCATGGTCTGGACTTGTTGTGCTTGCACTGGTAGCATGAACTAGACTTTTTTCTTTATTCATAACTCTCCTCAATTTTTGTTGGCTTTGAAGTGAATCATGGTTGTGGACATTATGTATGAATGTGGAGATATCTGTGAGCATGAGTTTGATGTGGAAGTTGAACTTGGAATGTCGGGCTTGCGCGTGAACTATACCATGTCCAATGCTTCGTCTGTTATTGTTTGGAAAGTAATTGCTGTTATTACATGACCCAAAAAAATATATTTTGTGCCACATCAGTAGATGCACGGACATCACAACAGGCATGCCGACTGGATAAACATTTCAACCTAGCTACTATGAAGGAAATTTTGTATTGACAACAATTTTAGGTAGCAGGAGACGTCTAGTCTGCTATGCCTCTGCTAGCTTATTTCTGGCTTCTTCCATCTCTTCTTTGGCATGGGTGAAGAGAACATCTGATTGCTCTTTTCGCTTCTTCAGGTACTCAGCTACATTCTCAAGGGCTGCTGCACGCTTTCTTTCAGCCTTTACTAGAGCCACGAGGACACGAACAGCTGACGACTCCACCTGGCTTGTGTGTAATCCAGCATCATCTGGGAATTTGCACCTTGTGTTTAATCTAGCATCATTAGGGAACTGGCACCTTGTGTGTAATCCAGCCTCATTCTGGAAACATCATCTCGAGGTTGACCATACTTCCCTCCTCGCAGGAACTGCATCCTGACATGAAGTTACTTCTTTTTTAGATAATTACTCAGAGCAACCCAGATCCATTTAGTAGAAGCCAGATAAACAGAACTGGGAGAAGTGAATTCAAAAGGAAAATAATAATATTAAAACAGACTACAAGGTTAGAACACTCACTTCCTACATCAAGCTAAAAACGAAAGCATTAGGACGATTAAGACTCTTCTTATGACACATCGAAGAACACGAGGCTTAAGAGAAACACAAACTACAACATATACACATCGAAGAACACGAGGCTGCAGACTAAGGCACAACCTAGTGGTGGGAAGGGGCTGATGCCTTCCTGCCCACCCAGGTTCAAGGCATGGTACTTGAAATTTGGGTTTGTTGCACCAATTATACTGTAAGGGGTTCCCTTACAGTATTTCTATCAAAAAAAAGAACATGAGGCTAAACAAAAGTAATTGAAAGGGTGTTACTTACCAAAGCTCGTTTTACAGGTTCGATGCATCTCCTCTTTAACTTGCCACGCTCCTTGAAGATGTCCCCAATATCCCGTGTTTGGTCTTCATTGCTCCTCTGCATGTTCGCACTCGTGGTTTTAAAATCTCAACATGGCAATAAAAATATACTACTAGTAATACTCGCGCATCTTGTGCGCAACATTAAAGCACTCGTCTGCCATGTTAGAGCATCTCCAACAGAATCGCAACGCACGGTGCTTTAAAAGAGCATTTACGGTGCTGAGATCGAGAAGTAGAGATAGAGAGTAGAGGATAGTTCTCAGCATAGATAGATAAAAAAATAGATTATTCAACTACTCCTCGTCGTCCAACTCCTCCTCGGTGATGTCCTCCTCCGACCTCTGACTGTAGCCCTGAAGATACCGATCATCGTCGGATTTCCAGGGCGACGCTGCTCCTAGCCTCATGTTGAATTGAGCATCCTCTTTTCGCCTACGCTTGTCCTTGCGATAGGCGGCTCACTTCGCGCTCCTCTTATCCCTCTCCGCCCTCCTTTGCTCGTAGAACTCGCGCTCGTTGATGATGTCCCGCGGGAAGCGTTGGCGCCACAGCGCCATGGCTTCCTCGCCCATCTCGGCGATGCCGAGATGGTGCTCCCGCCTCCGGCTGTCGCGACGATCCTCGTCGGTGATAAGCCGCGGCAGAGGCGCGAGCTCCTATGCCCGCTCTCGCGTCGGCACGTTGGGGAAGTTCATTGTTCTATGAGGCCATCAGAGGCACCATTCCGCCGCGTCGTACGCGCGGGCGGCCACGTTGGCGATGTCGAAATTGCCGAGGCTGAGGCGCATCCCGCGGAACTGGATATCGACGGAAAAGCCGCTGGAGGGGCGCGCGCGGACGCCGCGCATCCCCATGTTTCTCGGTGACGCGGCGGCGGCGAGGCGAGAAAGTGCGGGGAGAGAGAGGTGGTGAGGCACAAAGTGGGGAGAGAGCGGTGGCAAGGCACGGAGCGGTGGGAGGCCATTGGATTTTATAAAGCGTGCCGGACGCCGCGCACCAAAACTAGCGCACGCCCGGCCGCTTTTTCCCCCCCGCGCACAATCCTTTCCCGACGTCTCTACTATCTCTACTCTCTTCTCTACCGTTATATTTATTTTATATTTTATATTTATCTCTACTTCTCTACTCTCTATTTTTTTTGCTCTACTGATATCTGATACGTCTCCAACGTATCTACTTTTCCCAACACTTTTGCCCTTGTTTTGGACTCTAACTTGCATGATTTGAATGGAACTAACCCGGACTGACGCTGTTTTCAACAGAATTGCCATGGTGTTGTTTTTGTGGAGAAATAAGAAGTCCTCGGAATGACCTGAAAATCCACGGAATTATTTTGGAAAATATAAAAAATACCTACGGAAAGATGTATGTTAGGGGGCCCACACCCTGTCCACGAGGGTGTGGGGTGCGCCCCTCCCCCTGGGCGTGCCCCCTGCCTCGTGGGCCACGTGATGCTCCATCGACGTACCCCCGGACTCCATATATTCACTTTCGGGGAGAAAAAAATATGGGAGAAAGAATTATCACATTTTACGATACGGAGCCGCCGCCAAGCCCTAATCTCACTCGGGAGGGCTGATCTAGAGTCCGTTCGGGGCTCCGGAGAGTGCAGATCGTCACCATCGTCATCATCACCCATCCTCCATCACCAATTCCATGATGATCACTGCCGTGCGTGAGTAATTCCATCGTAGGCTTGCTGGACGGTGATGGGTGCTACTTCTCGAGCTTGCGTTGTATTCCCTCAAAGAAGAAAGGGAGATGCAGCACAGTAGCGTAAGTATTTCCCTCAGTTTTTGAGAATCAAGGTATGAATCCAGTAGGAGACCACGCGTGAGTCCCTCGCACCTGCACAAACAAATAATAACTTCGCAGCCAACGCGATAAGGGGTTGTCAATCCCTTTACGGTCTCTTACGAAACTGAGATCTGATAGAGATGATAGTTTACATTTTTGGTATTTTTGGTTTATAAGAACAACAAATAAAAGCAATAAAAGCAAAGTAGATGTAGATTGATATGTTGAGAATAGACCCGGGGGCCATAGTGTTCTCTAGTGGCTTCTCTCATGAAAGCGATATTCTACGACGGGTAAACAAATTACTATCGAGCAATTGATTGAAACGACGAATAATTATGAGACTATATGTCAGGGATATTACTAGCAGGTATGAACCGGCTAGTGTAAACCGGCTTGTTATAATTATGTGGTTGTAATATTCCGTAAAAAGGCTACGACCCATTAGATCTTAGGGCCCATGTTAAGAGTCATGGTTTGTAAACCGCCCGATAATGTAACTTGGGAGATAAGGAAGAAAGAGCAGAAACCGAGGCGGACACCAGTATGAACCGACCTCGGGACTCTGTAAGCCGGACTGGGCGTCGCCTCTCTATATAAAGGGACGACCCACCGACGGTTCAGGAAAAAGCAAGAATCAACCCGTCGAGACTACAGGCAAGCGATCCGCTCCCTGTAAACCGACGCCCAAGCAATACCAAACCAACTAGACGTAGGCTTTTACCTTCATTGAAGGGGCCGAACTAGTATAAACTCTCTGTGTCCTTTGTGTACTATGAACCCCGTCAAGCTAACCCGTGCGATGGTTCCATCATCAAGTCCGTTAAACCGGACATCTGCCGTGCTAATTCCACGACAGTTGGCGCCCACCGTGGGGCCTCCGCACGATGGTTTCGAGTTCTTGAAGGGCAGCTTTGAAGGGCTCAAGGGTTACGCGGTCGGCCGGATGACCAAGAGTCGCCGTGGCCGGATCTACATCGACGACGCAGGCTGGGGGCCGGAGGCCGATTCAATCGAATACGGGTACCGGGTTCCCTTCGGCGGCATCCACGTCTTCATCGGCAAGATCGGTGAACTGGGACCTGAGCCGGACATCTTCGCCAACATCATCGAGCCGGCTTAGCGTGCAAGATCGGCCCGGATTCAGCCCGCCATGAAGCGCGTGTTCGTTGGAGCAATTCATGGGGTCCAAACCGAGGACAGATCGGAGTCCGATGGTGCAATAGTTGTCTACTCAGACGACGAATCTTCATCCGGAGAAACTGAGTCTTTGTATCAGTTGCAGGACGGCCGGTCTGAGGGCGAGTCCGATGGAAACAGTATTCCGGACCCCTTCGACCCGCCAAACCGGGTGGCTGTCTTTATGGACGGTTCACAGCCCACGGTGAACGGGGCGACAGCAGAAGCTGGTGTAGGGGGGAGCGGCCCAGCCCTCTCACCTACTGACGTTCTATCCACCTTAATCGAGGAGTTCACAACTAAAGCGGTGGCAACAATAGCTCCAGCAGACAAGGCGCAGCATGATGCAGAGCTCCTTCAGTTGAAAGGCCGGATTGATCAATTGAAAGAGGATTTGAAAGCAGAGAAAGCAATGATAGCAATAAGGCAAGCAGAGCTGGATGATCAGGCTTTTTATCTAAGGATGGAGCAGGCCTCTGTGCAGGGGGTAAGGGGCCGGAAGTACCAGTCTCGTCTACCGTCGGTTTATGAAGCGACGGATCTGTTCAGGACACCCGGAGCTGGAGCCAGCAACGATCCAGCTTTAAATCGGAGGGCACCTCCAGCCAGGGAAGAGCTGGTTCAGCAACCCACTGCGGAGCAAGATCAGCGGATCACATCGGCACCTCACGTTCCTACCCCTCCAGGTCATTACTCAAATCCTTTGGATAACATCGTGGCTGCTGCTGCATGTTTGGCCGCTTTACCCATGGAGGGGACATCCCGGGCAGCGCTGGAGGCACGCCGGGCCAAGGAGTTGCTTAATACAGCGTTAATATAGCAGCAAGCATATTCTCATAGCAGGGAAAGGCTACATTCAACACCACGTCCCAGCCGGAGTTACACTAGGCATTGGGAGGAGCCAGAGGTATCTAGCAGTGAGCGCAGGCGACATCGGCACAGACAGGATAATCCGGCAGGCGCGGATGCTCAAGCTCAGGATGTGAACCGGGTTAGATCCGTAGCCCGGGAGGAGGTCCGTCAGACAACGCCGGTTCAAACTGCCACGGCAGAGACGGGAGTTACGACAAGTTCCTTTGGAGTACAGTGTCTTATCCCCGCTTTACGGAGTGTAAAGTTGCCCAAGGATTTTAAAGGGCCCCGCAAGGTACCTAATTACACTGCGGATTTACCTCCTGAAGCTTGGGTGGAGAGTTATGAGATGGCCATGGAGATGCTGGACGTAGATGAAGCGGCTTGTGCAAAATACTTCACCATGATGCTTGAGGGTACAGCCCAGACCTAGCTAAAGGGTTTACCCCCTAATTCCATCGGATCATGGGGAGAGCTACGTCGTCAGTTCATCAAAAACTTCAAAGATACATGCAAGCAGCCGATGTCAGTGGTGGATCTAGCAGCCTGCGTGCAAGGAGAGCAGGAGTCCACAAGTGCTTGGGTGCGGCGAGTATCAGAGATCTTGCACTCTTCGAATGGTATCAATCCTAGTACGGCGATAGTGACTTTGGAAAACAATTGCCGGTTTGAATCTTTAAAGTTAAAACTAGGACGGCTTAAAAGGGATTGCAATGATATGGGAACTCTCATGAGTGCTCTGGTAAAGTATGGGGACTCCGATAATACCAAGTATCCAGAAGCTGAAGGAGACAAAGCAGGGAAGGTTAGCAAACCTGGTAAACCGGCGCAAGTTAACCCGGCTACTGCAAGTTTCTTGGGCAAGCGAAAGGCAGAAGGTGGCTCTGATTTCATAGCCAATACCCAAGTTCAAGGGGGTTTTCAGCGTAGTATGGGCAACCCGCCTCAGCAAACCGGCGGAGTGGCTTGTACCTGGGACCAAGAGTTAGATCAGCCTTGTCCGAAGCATGGCTCGAAACAACGACCGGCAAAACACACTATAAGAGAGTGCAGGCCCTTTATGGAAGCAATGATGGGCCGCTTTAATCCTAATGACAGGCCTCCAAATGGCGGTTCAGGCCCAGGGTTTTATGGTCCAGGTCATCAGCGGAACAGCTCCGGATCAGGATATAGGGGCAACAACAATGGTTATCAAAACCGGGCCGGTGCTCAAAATAGTCAAGGAAGTTATAATAACCAGGGCAATCAGCCGCGTAATCAGGGTGGTTACAATAACCAAGGCAGTCAACAGCAGGGCCAAGGTAATTACAATAATCAGGGTAATCAGCAGCGTCAGCAACAGCAACCGCAATCCGGATATCAGAATAATCCGAAGGAGTTGAGCAGTGGGCAATACCATGTGTTCACCACAAGTCTGTGTAAACGGGATCAGAAGGTTTTAAAGCGGGCAGTTAACGCGGTTGAACCGGCAACACCGCAATTTCTGCGCTGGTCAGAACAGCCCATTGTATGGAGTAGGGAGGATCACCCGATGCGGGTGGATAATCCGGGCCACTTGGCTTGGTGGTGGCACCCCAGGTGGGAGGTTATAAATTCACTAAAGTTCTCATGGACGGTGGTAGCAGCATCAACATCTTGTACTATGAGACCTTCCGTCGTATGGGCCTGACGGATAAGAAGTTAAGACAATCAAACACGGTATTCCACGGGGTGGTTCCAGGTAAGTCGGCTTATCCAGTTGGAAAGATTGACTTGGAAGTTACCTTTGGAGATGAGCATGATTCCAGGTCAGAGATGATAACTTTCGAAGTTGTCAAGATCCGGAGTCCCTATCACGCTTTATTCGGGAGAACGGTTTATGCCAAGTTTATGGCTAGACCATGTTATGTTTATCTGCAACTCAAAATGCCGGGTCACAAGGGCACGATCACGGTTCATGGAAGTCGCAAGATAACAGTGGAATGTGAAGAGGGAGATGCAGCCTATGCGGAGGCGGTATGTGCCACAGAAGAGTTGAAGTTTTATAAAGATAATGTTGATCCGGCAGATATGACTCCGCTGAAGAAGCCAACTACCGAGCATGATCCGGCGTTGAAGTTTAAATCAGCGGAGGAGACCAAGCAAGTTGATTTTGTGCCAGGTGATTCGTCCAAGCAGTTCACTATCAGCGCTAACCTTGATCCCAAATAGGAAAGCACGCTCATCGAGTTCATCCGTGAGAACCGGGATATCTTTGTGTGGAAACCTTCTGACATGCTAGGTATACCGAGGGAACTCGCTGAGCAAAGCCTTAACATTGATCCGAAATATAAACCGGTTAAACAATATTTGCGCCGCTTTAACGAAGAGAGGCGCAAGGCTATAGGAGAAGAAGTGGCCAGGCTTTTGGCCGCAGGATTCATCGTGGAAGTTTTTCACCCGGAGTGGTTGGCTAATCCGGTGCTGGTGTTAAAGAAGAATGGGAAGTGGAGAATGTGTGTGGACTACACAGACCTCAACAAAGCTTGCCCAACTGATCCTTTTGCTCTCCCTCGCATTGATCAGATTATCGATGGCACAACGAGATGTGAGCGGCTAAGCTTTTTGGATGCATCTCAGGATATCACCAGATCAAGATGGCAGTTAAAGACCAAGAGAAGACGGCTTTCATAACCCCTTTTGGTGCTTTTTGCTATGTATCTTTGCCTTTTGGGCTCAAGAGTGCTCAAGCAACTTATCAGCGTTGCGTTCAGAATTGTCTTAAAGGACAGATAGGAAGGAATGTTCATGCCTATGTGGATGACATTATGGTTAAGTCAAGGAAAGAGGAGACAATGATAGAGGATCTTAAGGATACTTTTAACAATCTTCGGGCTTACAAGATGATGCTTAATCCGGAGAAGTGTGCCTTTGGTGTTCCGGCAGGTAAACTACTGGGATTCTTGGTCTCAAACAGAGGAATAGAAGCTAACCCGGAGAAGATAAAGGCCATTACATCTTTGACTAAGCCAGTTTGCATCAACGATGTTCAGCGTATCGCTGGCCAGATCACAGCATTAAGCCGGTTCATCAGCCGTTTGGGAGAGAGGGCGATCCCGCTTTACCAGATGCTGAAGAAAACAGACCGGTTTATATGGAGTGATGAGGCCAACGCGACATTTGAGGATCTGAAGCGGCAACTGGCAAAGCCACCGGTCCTGGCTGCCCCTGTTGATAAGGAGTCGTTGCTGTTATACGTCGCTGCTAATGCACGGGCAGTCAGCGTTGCAATTGTGGTTGAGCGCAAGGAAGCAGGAAAGGAATACCCGGTTCAGCGCCCGGTTTATTATGTGAGCGAAGTACTCATTGAGTCCAAGCAAAGGTACCCACATTGGCAGAAGCTGGTATATGGTGTGTTCATGGCAAACCGGAAGCTGAAGCACTATTTTCAAGGTCATCCAATAACTGTGGTTAGTTCAGCACCGTTGGGGGATATAATCCAGAACAGGGAAGCTACAGGTAGAGTGGCGAAGTGGGCCATTGAGCTCAGCCCACATGAATTAAAATATGTGCCACGCACCGCTATAAAATCTCAGGCATTGGTGGATTTCATCAATGATTGGACAGAGTTGCAAACCCCTGAGGAGAAGCCGGATCTTACGTACTGGACGATTCACTTTGACGGTTCAAGACAATTGGAAGGCTCGGGGGCTGGAGTTGTCTTAACTTCCCCCCGAGGTGATAAATTTTGTTACGTCCTCCATTTGTTGTTTCCTTGTACTAACAATGCAGCGGAATATGAAGCGTTACTTCATGGCTTGCGGATGGCAAAGGAGATGAATTTGAGCCGTGTCAAGTGCTTTGGTAACTCAGATCTGGTGGCACAGCAAGTTTCAGGCAAGTAGGATTCCCGAGATCCTCTCATGGCAGCTTACAGACAAGAAGTTGAAGCAGTTGCAGGATATTTCAAGGGGTATCAGGTGGATCATATAGACCGGCGACGGAATGAAGCGGCCGATGCTTTAAGCCGGCTGGGCTGCCAACGTAAACCGGTGCCGCCAAATACTTTTTTGGATGAGTTGCACAGTCGTTCAGTTCAAGTACGATCAGAGGAAGACCTAGCTGTTCCTGATCCGGAGGCACAGTTAGTTGCAGCACTTCATATAATTCCGGATTGGACGCAACCTTACTAGGCGTATTTGAGCCGAGGAGAGCTACCGGATGATGAGATCGAGGCATGGCAGATAGTCCGGCGTTCTAAGTCCATGACAATTGCAAACGGAGAGCTTCATCATCACAGTACTTCTGGAGTATTTCAGCGGTGTGTATCAGCTGAGGAAGGTTGTGAGATTCTTCGCAAGATTCATGAAGGGGATTGTGGTCATCATGCCAGTTCAAAATCATTGGTGGCTAAAGCGTTCCGGCATGGTTTCTGTTGGTTAACCGCTCATGCTGATGCGGCAGAGCTGGTCCGGAAGTGTGATGCTTGTCAGAAATTTTCAAGACGTGCTCTGGTTCCGGCGCAGGAGCTCCGGATGATACCAATAACTTGGCCGTTTGCGACTTGGGGGCTTCATATGGTTGGACCCTTCAAGCGATCCCAAGATCAGAAAACTCATCTACTAGTAGCAGTGGATAAGTTTACAAAGTGGATTGAGGCAGAGCCTATAAGCAAGTGTGATGCGGCAACGGCAGTCAAATTCATCAAAAAAGTAATTTTCCGGGTTGGCTTTCCGCACAGCATCATCACAGACAATGGCACCAATTTATCTCAGGGTGAGATGGAAGAATTCTGTCAACGAGAACATATTCGCTTGGATGTATCTTCTATGGCCCACCCCCAATCGAATGGTCAGGCTGAAAGGGCAAATCAGGAGATTTTGCGAGGTATCAAGCCCCGGCTTATGACTCCTTTACAGAGAACCCCAGGACGCTGGGTTGAGGAGTTACCATCTGTTCTTTGGAGTATCAACACCACACCAAACCGGTCCACAGGTTATACACCTTTCTTCGTGGTATATGGTGCTGAAGCGGTCCTTCCAAGTGATATCCGTCATGATTCACCAAGGGTAATGGCTTATGTTGAAGCGGCCAACGAGAGAGCAAGGCAAGACAGCTTGGACCGGCTGGATGAAGAGCGTGATATAGCTGCGGCATGATCTGCAATTTATCAAAAAGACTTACGCAGATATCACAGCCGCCGGATCAAAACAAGGACGTTCCTGGAGGGCGACTTGGTACTCCGGCTCATCCAAGATCAAACATATATGCACAAATTATCCCCACCTTGGGAAGGGCCCTTTGTGGTCAGCAAGAATATGCACAACGGTTCATATTACCTGCTGGACGTTCGAGAACACAAGGACTCACGGACATCAGAGGAGGAGACGAAGAGGCCATGGAACATCGCCCATTTACGGCCATACTATACTTGAGCTATGAGCTCCACTGTATCCTATGTATATATTATGATCAATGAATAAACCGGCACCCTCGGTAAACCGGGGGCTCAGCCTTTTTTCCAATACAAATATCTTGTGAGGACAACCATGTATGTCTTATCATATGTTATATTTCAACATATTGGCCGGTTTAAAACTGATTTTTTGCAGAATATACACAGAAGCAATAAAACTCTCTGAAGAGCATGAGGTCACATCCGGTTCAAGAGAGGACGCTTCAAGATCTACCCATGATTCCATGGAGCCAGGGAAAACTATATGGACAGTCGGGTTTACCCGCATCCATCGACCGGCCCTCTGGACAGTCGGGTTTACCCGCATTTAGTGACTGGCTAAAATTCTTATGGACAGTCGGGTTTACCCGCATCCATCGACCGGCCCTCTGGACAGTCGGGTTTACCTGCATTCAGTGATTGGCTAAAATTCTTATGGACAGACGGGTTTACCCGCATCCATCGACCGGCCCTCTGGACAGTCGGGTTTACCCGCATTCAGTGATTGGCTAAAATTCTTATGGACAGTAAACCCGCATCCATCGACCGGCCCTCTGGACAGACGGGTTTACCCGCATTCAGTGATTGGCTAAAATTATTATGGACAGTAGGGTTTACCCGCATCCATCGACCGGCCCTCTGGACAGACGGGTTTACCCGCATTCAGTGATTGGCTAATTTTTTTCTTATGGTTCATATGGAAAGATGGATAATCCACATCCATCGGCCCTCTGGACAGACGGGATTCCCGCATCCAGTGATTGGCTGAACCTTGCTTTGAGCCTGGCAGCTCTTAAAAAGCCTTGACTACATGGTTTTATTTGCAAATTCGCCTCTTTGGTGTTTATGTTTTATGATTCTTTAAGCCGAAGTGGAACAGCTACAGAAGTTGACCACATATCTATAAAGTGAAAAGTCTGGGTCATGAATACCAGCATGAATAAACCGGTGTTCATTATAACCCGGATCATCCATCAGGCAACAAGCTACAAATTTCTGAACAAATTTTCAGAACGATATAAACCGGTGTCTTTTATCAAGCCCGGGTTTGTTATTGGATCCATGAAGATCTTCATCAAGAAATTTTAAGGTTCTACCGGATTAAGAGTATTGAGCATACTTAGTCTCAGGTATAAATTTATTTCTGATATAAGTATATATTTGTTTGATATACTGTGAGAACAATTTAATCTGTCCAGTGGTAAACCGCTAGGACATGTTTTCAGTGTTACTTATGTAGGAACAGATGACACGCAAGATAAGCGACATCAGACGAAATTTAATTTGGCAAACATTAAAACAAGAAGTCAGAATATCCGGTTCAAAGCGGATCATGTTTCAGCTATCCTATTACAAGGCATAGCAAGCCTGACGGATTAAAAAGATTGTTTGATAAAGCAGAGACTGCAACTACAACAATAAATTTGGAGTTATGCTCCTTCCTGCTGAGACGGCTGGCCATCGGCTTGATCCGGAATATCCTCATCCTCCTGAAGCGGTTGGAAATCCGGGGTGCACCAGTCGATTTTTGTCAAAGCACGAAAATACATATCTTCGCTGATGAGTTCCGACGGTTCAATATCTGGAGCGAAGGTATGAGGGCGAACTGGTGGGATTAAATTGACGGTGTCATAAACCGGCCGCTCCACCCGCTCGTTTTGCAAATCGTACCCTAGATGATACCTGGATAAATCGGATTCAGCTGCAAGCTTGCTGGCGAGGGGATGCATCTCCTTCGTCAAGGCATGGAGGTACTTCGCGGTAAAAGTGGATCCGTCTTCTTTAGTGTCAGGAAATCCAGTCAAAGCTTCTTCCGGATCAAGATCCGGGACCCAGGCTTTAGCGCTGGTAAGTGCCATGAGGGCACCGGCTCGAGCAGCAGATTTCTTAACTTCTTCTAGACGCACTGGTAGAACAGACAACTTTTCCAACGTGCCTTGGATGGTCGTGGGGGCCGGTTTACCGAAAGATGTTGCACTGATGATCCTCTAAGCGCCAGAATACAGCTGCTCGACCAAAGTGTAACATGCCTTAAGTTTCTTCCGTAGATCATCCCCAAGATTGGTGACACGGCGCCCTGCATATGAATATCACAATTAAACCGACACAGATGGAAGCTTGCAAGGATGAAGCAGGAGTTCAGGTTATACTTACCAAAGATTGCAGAAGTCATTAACTCAATTTGCCGTTTTAAACCGGTTAACTCTTTAGTAACCGGATTAAGCGCCCCCTCAGCATCCTGAACCCTCTTCTCCAGCTCTTTCTTCTGAACCTCAAAAGCAGTCCGCTATTCTTCAAAGAATTTTTTCAGATCTTCAGCAGTCTTTAAACTCACCTGAAGATCTTTCTTGGCTTTCGAAGCAGCAGACTCTGTTTCAGCAAGGCGGCTCCGAAGCTCATTGATCTCATCAGCATTCCGGTTTAAGTCAGCCTACAAGTAAAATCAAGTGATAAGAAGCAAAAATCAGACAAGTCTCAAGCACACAAACAAGTTGTATACTTGACACTTGGGGGCTAATGTAAAGTTGAAACAATAAACAACAGCAGTTCAAAGACAAAAGTCTCAAGCACACAAGCAAGTTGTCTACTTGACACTTGGGGGCTAATGGAACATTGAAGTATCAGAAGAAATTCTTACAAGTATCAAATACATAACCAAGTTATCTACTTGATACTTGGGGGCTAATGTAAGATCAATTGTTCAAGTTGTAAAGTTCCGGTTCACCTTCAACATGCAGCTAAACCAGAACTTGGGGGCTACTATGAGATAGTTAGAGGCATATCAAAAGCACAAAGTCAGAAGGAAAGGATTACCTCATATTTTTCTTTCATCAGATTAACCAAGCCCGCTTCATAATCTCGGCTGCTGTGGAGCCGGTTCAAGTACCCGGAATAGAGCTCCTGGGCACTCATATCAGCAAGATTGGACAGCTCGGTACTCCATTTACCTTTCTCTTTATGCAGCTTCTCCGTTTTAGCCGTATGTTTGGCCAAAACAGTGGGCTCAGCCGGAGCAACGAAAGCAGTGCTAGTCACTTCAACTTCTGGAGAAGCAGATGCTGTTGGTGGAGCTGTATTGTGAACCGGACTAGGAGATGCCGGATTAACTTGAGGAGAATTGTCCCGGGCAGGACTTGGCGGATTGTGGATATCATCAGCAGTAGGGTTCTCGAGCACTGAGATATGATCCGTAGGCGCAGGATTTTCAAGAGGAGTTGTAGGCTCGCCCTCTGGAGGGACGGTTGTTGCCGGATCAACTGCCGGATCATCAACAGTAGTCTCCGCAGTGGGTTTATTGGCCTTTGGTTTTTTGCTAGGCTTTGGCTTGCTAAAAGAAGTTTGCAAAATGAGTTAACATTGTGAAGCAAAAAGGTAATCATAAACCGGAGATGTTAAAAAGACTTACCCTGGGACAGTTTTCAGTGGGGGAAGTTGCGTGGCAGTTGATTCACCAGAGGAGGATAATGGAGTCTCCTGATAATCAGGGTCAGACGGTTTAAGAGGTTTGCGGATAAGCCCGGCCTTGGGATGAAGGAGATTTGAAGAGAGTATAACCTCAGAGCGGGGCCTCCGAGCCGGAGTGAGAGAAATTCCGGATGACTCCACTGCCAAGCCGCTATGGCGAGTGGTCCGGCGAAGAGCTTCATGTTGTTGTTTCTTCAAAAGAAAATTAGGATCCAATTGAGCATAAGGATGAGAAAATTGATATTTCCGGAATGTTCGACGACTCTTTTGTGGAAGCGGTTCTGAATCGGAAGAAAGGATAGTTACCTCAACTTCGGCCGGTTTATCACCTTCAGCCAACTCCTGTGGAAATTTATCATTAGATACAGATATGAGCACAAGCAAGCAAATTAAAGCCGGATTAATTCATACCTCGGAATCCGGATCGTCATCCTCAGCGTGAGAACTAGAGTCAACAACTGCTTTTCTTTTCTTATTAGCAAAGGTCTTCCGGCGTGCTTGTTTGCCGGGTTTCTCCTGAGGTTTTCTCTTCCAGAAAGGATCCTCAGCCTATTCGAAGGAAGAAAAGATAATCGAAAGAACGATTTAAAAGAACGGATTACAAATACATGACAAAGCAAAGCTTACCGCAGGCAGCTTGTTCTTCTTATAATACGGAGCTAATCCGACTTTGCTGCAGTCTGCTAAGGAGACGTTGAGCATCTTCTTAGCCGATTCAATAACCTCTGATTCAGAAAGTTTATCCTTGGTAAACCGTTGAGGGTCGTCCGGTTTACCAGAATACTGGCACATCAACTGCGATCGCCGACTCAAGGGAAGAATACTCCAAGAGAGCCAACAACGCATAAAATCGGTTCCTATTAAACCGTTGGCCATAAAAGCTTTCAGTCTGGAAAGCTGAGACGCAAACCGGGGCCGTTCGGTGGAGCTGAGTCGTTGTGGCAGAGGGTGATCCTCCGGAAGACGGTGCTCGCGATAACCCGGCAGTGGGTTTTCCCCTTCAGGAGAAGTGTCAACACAGTAAAACCAAGATTTGTTCCACTCCTTTGGGTGTGTGTGGAGAGCGGCATGGGGAAAGACTACGTCTCTCCTTTTCTGGATGCTAACCCCGCCGAGTTCCTGATGCGGTCCGCTGGTGAATTCCGTACGCCGGTTCAGGTGAAAGAAATCCCGGAACAGATCAACAGACGGTTCTTCTTGCAGATACACCTCTGAAAACACTTGGAAGTCACAAATATTGGAGATAGAGTTTGGACCTATGTCCTGAGGATGGAGTTGAAAGGCGGCAAGTACATCCCAGAAAAACTTTGAACCGGGGGGTGTGAAGCCTCGAGTTATGGGATCAAAGAAAACAATAACCTCCCCTTCTCTGGGAGTAGGAGGGCATTCGTTTCCTGGAGCCCGCCACTTCAAAACAGATTGAGGGCCTAAGGTACCAATGGCAGCAATTCTAACCAAGTCGTCTTCCGTGATGATGGAAGGAACCCAGTCACAAGACACAAATTGTTTGGCCATAATGGCAGAAGAGGGAGTGCTGAAAAGATAAAGTGCAAAAACGGATTATGCGGGTACAACAGTATAAACCGAAAGATATCTACGAAGATTACGCAACGGTTTAGACAAGGGACTAATGATATGGTTAACCCGGCAATAACAAGGAGCCGTTTTACTGTCGGTTCATGACAGCAAAAGAGGAACAACTAAACCGTCACGTTCAATTTTAAAAATTTTCATGGAACAGGGCATGATAGTATAAACCAGAGTATACCTAATAGATCTACAAAGGAGAAGAAACAGGTTTTTTCAAAAAACTAAAGGCAGAACAGATCTGAGCATGCAAGAAAAAGGAAAATAAATACAAGGACGAACGGGAAGAACTGCAAGGATCTTATGCGGAGCAGATGAATCTACAGGATGAGTGTAGGTGACGAGATCTAAAGCATATACTAGCGGAACAAAGGTAAAGATCTAAGAGCTAGATATAAAGGTCAAAAACTTCTGTGAAACGGGCGTTTAAGATGTACAAGGCAAAGCTTTCGTGAAAGCTCTCATGGCGGAGGCACAGGGAAGAACCCTAGAGGACGCGAATCTACAATGAGGAGGAAAGACATACCTGGAACAGTGGAGATCAGCGGCGGAGTTCTTTGGTCAAACTCAGGGTGATGCAGCGGCCGGCGAGGACTTGGTTTCGGCGATCGACGGCGGCGGTTCGAGCTCGGGCGTCAATGGCGTCTTGATGCTCGGGCGACGGACGAGGAAGAAGATGCGAGAAGAGGATAACGAATGAGGATGGCGGTATTTATAAGGGAAAGACAGATACGAAGCGACAGCTGCGGGATTCGAGGGAGTAAAAGATTGGATAATGATCCTTTGACGCCTCGATTTTTGGGATAACCATTAAACAAAGCTATAGGACAGCTCGCAGCGTTAAATGCGGAGATGATGTCACGGTAAGATTCGGTGATTCTCGAGGATGACGTCAGAGCCGGTTTACAAAAAATGAGAACAGAAGAAAGTTATACAAGACAAGGGAGGTTGATATGAACAAGTTCAAATCATTCTGGGGCCTAATGTCAGGGATATTACTAGCAGGTATGAACCGGCTAGTGTAAACCGGCTTGTTATAATTATGTGGTTGTAATATTCCGTAAAAAGGCTACGACCCATTAGATCTTAGGGCCCATGTAAAGAGTCATAGTTTGTAAACCGCCCGATAATGTAAGTTGGGAGATAAGGAAGAAAGAGCAGAGACCGAGGCGGGCACCAGTATGAATCGACCTCGGGACTCTGTAAACTGGACTGGGCGTCGCCTCTCTATATAAAGGGACGACCCGGCGACGGTTCAGGAAAAAGCAAGAATCAACCCGTCGAGACTACAGGCAAGCGATCCGCTCCCTTTAAACCGACGCCCAAGCAATACCAAACCAACTAGACATAGGCTTTTACCTTCATCGAAGGGGCTGAACTAGTATAAACTCTCTGTGTCCTTTGTGTGCTATGAACCCCGTCAAGCTAACCCGTGCGATGGTTCCAACATCAAGTCCGTTAAACCGGACATCTGCCGTGCTAATTCCACGACACTATCTAGGCATGATCATTGTATATTGGCATCACGTCCGAGACAAGTAGACCGACTCCTGCCTACATCTACTACTATTACTCCACACATCGATCGCTATCCAGCATGCATCTAGTGTATTGAGTTCATAAGAACAGAGTAACGCCTTAAGCAAGATGACATGATGTAGAGGGATAAACTCAAGCAATATGATATAAACCCCATCTTTTTATCCTCGATGGCAACAATACAATACATGCCTTGCTGCCCCTACTGTCACTGGGAAATGACACCGCAAGATTGTACCCAAAGCCAAGCACTTCTCCCATAGCAAGAACTATAGATCTAGTAGGCCAAACAAAACCAATAATTCGAAGAAACTTGCAAGGATATTATGAGCACACATAAAAATTTCAGAGAAGAACCAAATATCTTTCATAGATAATCTTGATCATAAACTTACAATTCATCGGATCTCGACAAACACACCGCAAAGAGAGATTACATTGAATAGATCTCCTCGAAGACTGAGGAGAACTTTGTATTGAGATCCAGAGAGAGAGAGAGAGAGAGAAGAAGCCATCTAGATACTAGCTATGGACCCGAAGGTCTGTGGTAAACTACTCACAACTCATGGTGAGGGCGATGATGATGATGATGAACTCCGTGATGGATCCCGCTTCGGTGGAGCTTCGGAACAGGCTTCAAGATGGGATCTCACAGGAACAGAATGTTACAACGGTGGAATTAGAGTTTTCTCTCTGTTGTCGAAGGTTTCGGGGTACGTAGACTTATATAGGAAGAAGGAGGACACCGGGGGGGTGCTCGGGGGACCCACGAGGCAGGGGGCGCGCCCTGGGAAGGGGGGCGCGCCCCCACCCTCGTGGGCAGCCCCTTGATCCCCTGACGTGGTTCTCAAGTCCCCCGTGCGTGATTTTCTCCAAAAATATCTCTCGGAAGGTTTCATTCCGTTTGGACTCCGTTTGATATTCTTTGTCTGCAAAATCCTGAAATAGGCAAAAAAACAGCAATCTGGACTGGGCCTTTGGGTTAGTAGGTTAGTCCCAAAAATGATATAAAAGTGTATGATAAAGCCCATTAAACATCCAAGACTTCATAAATAATAACATGGAACAATAAAAAAATTATAGATACATTGGAGACGTATCAAGCATCCCCAAGCTTAATTCCTGCCCGTCCTCGAGTAGGTAAATGATAAAGAAAGAATTTTTGATGTGGAATGCTAACCAATATAGTGTTTCAATGTAATTCTCTTAATTGTGGCATGAATGTTCAGATCTGAAATCTTCAAGATAAAAGTCTATATTGACATAAGAAATAACAATACTTCAAGCATACTAACAAAGCAATCATGTCTTCTCAAAATACTATGGCTAAAGAAAGTTATCCCTACAAAATCATATAGTGTTGGCTATGCTCCCTTATTATCACACAAAAATATTCATATCATGCACAACCCTGATTTCAGCCAAGCATTTGTTTTCATACTCTATCTTTTCAAACCTTTCAACTTTCACGCAATACATGAGCGTGAGCCATGGATATAGCGCTATGGGTGGAATAGAGGTGGTTGTGGAGAAGACAAAAAGGAGGGAGATAGTCTCAAATCGACTAGGCGTATCAACGGGCTATGGAGATGCCCATCAATAGATATCAATGTGAGTGAGTAGGGATTGCCATGCAACGGATGCACTAGAGCTAAATATGAATGAAAGCTCAACAAAAGAAACTAGTGGGTGTGCATCCAACTTGCTTGCTCACGAAGACCTAGGGCATTTGAGGAGGCCCATCGTTGGAATATACAAGCCAAGTTCTATAATGAAAATTCCCACTAGTATATGAAAGTGACTAACCATGAGACTCTCTACAAATGAAGAACATGGTGCTACTTTGAAGCACAAGTGTGGAAAAAAGATAGTAGCAATTGTCCCTTTTTCTTTTCTTTTCATTTTTCCTTTTTTTTTCGTTTTTTGGGCCTTTTTTTATTTGGCTTTTTTTGCGGAGGGGCTTTATAGATTCAGGCTTTCCTCCCATGGGACAATGCTCTAATAATGATGATCATCACACTTTCATTACAACACGAAATTACAACTCGATACTACAACAACAAAGTATGACTCTATATGAGTGCCTCCGACGGTGTACCGGTATGTGCAATGAAACAAGAGTGACCTGTATGAAAAGATTATGCATGGTGGCTTTTCCACAAATACGATGTCAACTACATGATCATGCATGGCAATATGACAATATGATGCGTGTCATATAAACGGAATGGTGGAAAGTTGCATGGGAATTTATCTCGGAATGGCAATGGAAATGCCATGATAGGTAGGTATGGTGGCTGTTTTGAGGAACAATATGGTGGCTATTTTGAGGAAGGATATATAGTGGGTTTATGGTACCGGCGAAAACTGCGCGGTACAAGAGAGACTAGCAATGGTGGAAGGGTGAGAGTGCGTATAATCCATGGACTCAACATTAGTCATAAGAACTCATATACTTATTGCAAAAATTTACGAGTCATCAAAACAAAGTAATCAACGCATGCTCCTAGGGGGGATGTTGGTAGGAGTTAACCATCGCGCGCCCCCGACCTCCACACAAAGGTTGGCACTCTACAAATACCTCATGCTCTAACTTAGTCACACAACGGTTCACCATACGTGCATGCTACGGGAATCACTAACCTTAACACAAGTATTTCTCAATTTCATAAAAACTCCACTAGCATGACTCTAATATCACTATCCTCATGCCTCAAAACAATTATCAAGCATCCAACAACTCATTCTATTCAATGCACTTGGTGTGATTTTTTTTACTACATTGACATTGGATTTTTATCATGTGAAGACTAGTTTATTTAGCCTAAACACTTTACAATGCTGTTTTGATAAACTCTCAAATAGATATAAGTGAATCATGAAAGTTCAACAATTTCTACAAAATATTACCACCACCATGCCCTAAAAGATATAAGTGAAGCACTAGAGCAAAAACTATTCAACTCAAAAGATATAAGTGATGCACTTAGAGTGTTCTAATAATTTCTAGGCCATATTTAACTCTCTCAAATAGGTGTATCCAGAAAGGATGATTGTGTTAAACTAACAATCAAAGACTCAAATTATACAAGACGCTCCAAGCAAAACACATAGCATGTTGCGAATAAAAATATAGCTCCAAGTATAGTTACCGATGGATGAAGACGAAAGAGGGGATGCCTTCCCGGGGCATCCCCAAGCATAGGATTTTGATTATCTTGAATTTACTTGGGGTGCCATGGGCATCCCCAATCTTAGGCCTTTGCTACTCCTTGTTCCATAGTACATCAAAGCAATACTCAAAACTTGAAAACTTCACAACACAAAACTTATACAAAAATTATCGTGAGCTCCGTTAGTATGAGAAAGCAAACCACTACTCAAAGGTACATCAATGAATTCATTCTTTGTTTATATTGGTGTTAAACCTACTGTACTCCAAGTTCTCTATGGTTCATATCCTCCAATATTACTCATAGATGCATCGGAATAAGCAAACAACACACGAAAAATAGTATCTGTCAAAGACAGAACAGTCTGTAGTAATCTGCAGGGTTCGCCTACTTCTGGAACTCCAAAAACATCAAACCAAATTATTAAATTTGCGCAATTTGTCTTCCAATCAGCAGCAAAAAGAAGCAACTAAAAATGACGCTACAGTAAAATCTCACGACTACTTTAGCGAGCGCTAATGATTCTGTTTTTTCACAGCAAGATCATATAAACTTCACACAAGTCTTACCAAAGGTTCTACTTGGCACAAACACTAAACAAAACATGAAACCACATCTAATCAGAGGCTAGATGCAATATTTATTCCCTAACAGTAGCAAAAACAAAAATAAAATAAAATTGGGTTGCCTCCCAACAAGCTCTTTCTTTATAGCCATTAAGATATGCTTGATAATTCAATGATGCTCACATGAAAGACAAGAATTGAAGCACAAAGAAAGCATCATAAAACATGTGACACACACATCTAAGTCTAACATACTTCCTATGCATAGGCATCTTATAGGAAAACAAATTACCAAGACAAGCAAGATCTAGCATATGTAACGAAGGAGAAAGAAACAATAGCAATCTCAACATAACGAGAGGTAATTTAGTAACATGAAAATTCTACAACTATATTTTCCTCTCTCAAAATAATTGCATGTAGGATCATAAGCAAATTCAACAAAATAGCTATCACATAACATATTCTCAACATGATCCACATGCATACGAAGTTGACATTCTTCCAGAATAGTGGGAGTAACATTAACTTAAGTCATGACCTCTCCAAAGCCACTCTCAATATTATTGCAAACATTATTATCAATCTAATATTCATCATGGGGTTGAAATAAATTTTCAAGATCGTAAGAAGCATCACCCCAATCATGATCATTGCAACAAGTAGTGGACATAGCACTACTAACATCCCCAAGCTTAGGGTTTTGCGTATCATTAACACAATTGACATTAATAAAATTTATGATAACATCATTGCAATCATGCTTTTCATCGAAGGAACTATCAAGTATGGGTGCAATATCAACAATCTCATGTTTAACATAGGGAACTATAGCAAATTCTTCTTCATAAATATTGGCATCATGTCCACAAGTATAGCAAGCATCATGTTCATTAAGGGATATTTCAATCAAATCATCGGAATCATAATTATCTATAGATTCATGCATATCATTATTTTCCTTCAAAGCAGCGGTCATTCCTTCAATAAATTCTTTGATATTGGCATTATGAGCATAGTTTTCATAGCAATATTTAAGAATGTCAAAATTTTCAGATTCATAGAGAGTAATATCATACTTTTCAATCAAAGAAGCAACTTCATAAGAACCCTTAAAAGCAACGAATTCTTCAATTCATTCGATATCATAGTAAATATAAACACCCTTTGCATAAGAAGATAAGATTTCATTATCATTAAACTCACATAGGTAGGGGAGGTGTTTTTCAGGATTCTTAGAGCAACAAGTAAAATCACAAATTTCACAAAGATTCCCAGCATAACACAACAATCTGTTTATCTGATCCCATAAGAGTATCCCCTTTTTAGACAAACGGTGATGCACAAAATGAGCATGCTCATCAAAAGATTTCCCATCAACTAGGCTAGTTGGGGTTTCAGCACGGGCGCATAAGGATCGAAGATGATCCAAATAGAACACTTTAAGGTGATCCATAACAATAGATTTTTAGCAAGCAAAGATGCAAGCACATAGAAGGCACATGGAGACACAAGCAAAGAAGAAGCAAGCGAATGAAAAACACACGACAGAAGA
This sequence comes from Secale cereale, assembly GCA_902687465.1. Classification (NCBI taxonomy): domain Eukaryota; kingdom Viridiplantae; phylum Streptophyta; class Magnoliopsida; order Poales; family Poaceae; genus Secale; species Secale cereale. The sequence goes on along the minus strand of LR738713.1, from coordinate 638,428,273 downwards.
AGGGAAAATAAAACGGCAAGGGTGAAGTGGGGGAGAGGAAAACGAGAGGCAAATAAATGTAATGTGAAGGATAAGGGTTTGTGATAGGTACTTGGTATATGACTTTTGCGTAAGCCTCCCCGGCAACGGCGTTAGAAATTCTTCTTGTTATCACTTGAGCTTGCGTTGTATTCCCTCGAAGAGGAAAGGGAGATGCAACACAGTAGCGTACGTATTTCCCTCAGTTTTTGAGAACCAAGGTAACAATCCAGTAGGAGACCACGCGCGAGTCCCTCGCTCCTACACAAACAAATAAGAACTTCGCAGCCAACGCGATAAGGGGTTGTCAATCCCTTTACGGTCACTTGTGAGAGTGAGATCTGACAGAGATGATAGTTTATATTTTTGGTATAATAAAAACGCAAATAAATGCGGTAAAAGTAAAGTAGATGTAGATTGATATGTTGAGAATAGACCCCGGGGCCATAGTTTTCTCTAGTGGCTTCTCTCATGATAGCGGTATTCTACGGCGGGTAAACAAATTACCGTCGAGCAATTGATAGAAAAGCGAATAATTATGAGACTATCTAGGCATGATCATTGTATATAGGCATCACGTCTGAGACATGTAGATCGAAATGATTCTACATCTACTACTATTACTCCACACATCGACCGCTATCCAGCATGCATCTAGTGTATTGAGTTCATAAGAACAGAGTAACGCCTTAAGCAAGATGACATGATGTAGAGGGATAAACTCAAGCAATATGATGTAAACCCCATCTTTTTATCCTCGATGGCAACAATACAATACGTGCCTTACTGCCCCTACTGTCACTGGGAAAGGACACCGCAAGATTGAACCCAAAGCCAAGCACTTCTCCCATTGCCAGAACTATAGATCTAGTAGGCCAAACCAAACCGATAATTCGAAGAGACTTGCAAGGATATTATGAGCACACATAAAAAGTTCAGAGAAGAACCAAATATCTTTCATAGATAACCTTGATCATAAACTCAAAATTCATCGGATCTCGACAAACACACCGCAAAAAGAGATTACATCGAATAGATCTCCTCGAAGACCGAGGAGAACTTTGTATTGAGATCCGGAGAGAGAGAAGAAGCCATCTAGATACTAGCTATGGACCCGAAGGTCTATGGTAAACTACTCACAACTCATGGTGAGGGCGATGATGATGATGATGATGAAGGCCTCCGTGGTGGATCCCCCTCCGGTGGAGCTCCGGAACAGGCTCTAAGATGGGATCTCCACGGGAACAGAAGCTACAACGGTGGAATTGGGGTTTTCTCTCTACGTATGGAGTATCTGGGGTACGTGGATATATATAGGAAGAAGGATGGCACCGGGGGCCACACGAGGGGGCCTCGAGGCAGGGGGGCACGCCGCCCACCCTCGACGGTAGCCCCTCTGTCCCCTGACTTGGTCCTGAAGCTTCCTGTGTGTGATTTCCTCCAAAAATATCTCTCGTGAAGGTTTCATTCCGTTTGTACTCCGTTTGATATTCTTTTTCTACAAAACCCTGAAATAGGCAAAGAACAGCAATCTGGACTAGGCCTTTGGGTTAGTAGGTTAGTCCCAAAAATGATATAAAAGTGAATGATAAAGCCCATTAAACATCCAAGACTTCATAAATAATAGCATGGAACAATAAAAAATTATAGATACGTTGGAGATGTATAAGGGATCAACATAGACGTTACCCTCGACATTACTACCCTTCTCGATAGGATCGTCCCCCATCTCAGACATGAGGGAAATTAGGTAAGCAAACGGCACTTGAGCAAACAAGAAGCAAGCGAACGATAAACACACGGCGGAAGAAGGGCAAATAAAATGGCAAGGGTGAAGTGGGGGAGAGGAAAACAAGAGGCAAAAAATGTAATGTGAAGGATAAGGGTTTGTGATAGGTACTTGGTATATGACTTTTGCGTAAGCCTCCCCGGCAACGGCGCCAGGAATTCTTCTTCCTACGAGCTTGCGTTGTATTCCCTCGAAGAGGAAAGGGAGATGCATCACAGTAGCGTAAGTATTTCCCTTAGTTTTTGAGAACCAAGGTATCAATCCAGTAGGAGACCACGCGCGAGTCCCTCGCACCTGCACAAACAAATAAGAACTTCGCAGCCAACGCGATAAGGGGTTGTCAATCCCTTTACGGTCACTTACGAAAGTGAGATCTGATAGTGATGCTAGTTTATATTTTTGGTATTTTTGGTTTATAAGAACTACAAATAAAAGCAATAAAAGCAAAGTAGATGTAGATTGATATGTTGAGAATAGACCCGGGGGCCATAGTGTTCTCTAGTGGCTTCTCTCATGATAGCGATATCCTTAGGCGGGTAAACAAATTACTGTCGAGCAACTAATAGAAAAGAGAATAATTACAAGACTATCTAGGCATGATCATTGTATATTGGCATCACGTCCGAGACAAGTAGACCGACTCCTGCTTGCATCTACTACTATTATTGCACACATCGACCGCTATCCAGCATGCATCTAGTGTAGTGAGTTCATAAGAACAGATTAAATCCTCAAGCAAGATGACATGATGTAGAGGGATAAACTCAAGCAATATGATATAAACCCCATCTTTTTATCCTCGATGGCAACAATACAATACGTGCCTTACTGCCCCTACTGTCACTGGGAAAGGACACCGCAAGATTGAACCCAAAGCCAAGCACTTCTCCCACTGCAAGAACTATAGATCTAGTAGGCCAAACCAAACCAATAATTCGAAGAGACTTGCAAGGATATTATGAGAACACATAAAGAGTTCAGAGAAGAACCAAATATTTCTCATAGATAATCTTGATCATAAACTCACAACTCATCGGATCTCGACAAACACACCGCAAAAAGAGATTACATCGAATAGATCTCCTCGAAGACCGAGGAGAACTTTGTATGGAGATCTAGAGATAGAGAAGAAGCCATCTGGATACTAGCTATGGACCCGAAGGTCTGTAGTAAACTACTCACAACTCATGGTGAGGGTGATGATGATGATGATGAAGAACTCCGTGATGGATCCCCCTCCGGTGGAGCTCCGGAACAGGCTCCAAGATGGGATCTCACGGGAACAGAAGGTTACAGCGGTGGAATTAGGGTTTTCTCTCTGTTATCGAAGGTTTCGGGGTACGTAGACTTATATAGGAAGAAGGAGGACACCGAGGGGTGGTCGGGGGACCCACGAGGCAGGCGGGCGCGCCCTGGGAAGGGGGGCGCGCCCCCCACCCTTGTGGGCAGCCCCTTCATCCCCTGACGTGGTTCTCAAGTCCCCCGTGCGTGATTTTCTCCAAAAATATCTCTCGCGAAGGTTTCATTCCGTTTGGACTCCGTTTGATATTCTTTTTCTGCAAAACCGTGAAACAGACAAAAAAACAGCAACTTGGACTGGGCCTTTGGGTTAGTAGGTTAGTCCCAAAAATGATATAAAAGTGTATGATAAAGCCGATTAAACATCCAAGACTTCATAAATAATAGCATGGAACAATAAAAAATTATAGATACATTGGAGACGTATCAATGGGTTGGATGAGATTTACCATGTAATCAAGTTAGTTTTGTTAGGGTTTGATCCCTAGTATCCACTATGTTTTAAGATTGATGTTGCTATGACTTTGCTATGCTTAATGCTTGTCACTAGGGCCCGAGTGCCATGATTTCAGATCTGAATCTATTATGTTTTCATGAATATATGTGTGTTCTTGATCCTATCTTGCAAGTCTATAGTCACCTACTATGTGTTATGATCCGGCAACCCCGAAGTGACAACAATCGGGACCACTCTCGGTGATGACCGTAGTTTGAGGAGTTCATGTATTCACTATGTGTTAATGCTTTGGTCTGGTACTCTATTAAAATGATGCCTTAATATCCCTTAGTTTCCAATAGGACCCCGCTGCCACGGGTGGGTAGGACAAAATATGTCATGCAAGTTCTTTTCCATAAGCATGTATGACTATATTCGGAATACATGCCTACATTACATTGATGAACTGGAGCTAGTTCTATGTCACCCTAGGTTGGAACTTTACATGATCAATTGCATCCAACATAATTCCCCATCACCGATCCAATGCCTACGAGCTTTTCACATATTGCTTGTTGCTTATTTACTTTTCTGCTGCTACTATTATAAAAACTACAAAAACATTACCGTTACTTTTATTGCCGCTACCGCTACTATCCTATTAATTTGCTACTAAACTACCTTGCTGTAGATACTAAGTTTCCAGGTGTGGTTGAATTGACAACTCAGCTGTTAATACTTAAGAGTATTCTTTGGCTCCCCTTGTGTCGAATCAATAAATTTGGGTTGAATACTTTACCCTCGAAAACTGTTGCGATCCCCTACACTTGTGGGTTATCAAGACTATTTTCTGGCACCGTTGCCGGGGAGCATAGCTCTATTCTTTAAGTCGCTTGGGATTTATATCTGTTGATCACTATGAAGAACTTGAAGGACCCAAAACCAAGATCTATCCCTCAATTACGAGGGGAGGTAAGGAACTGCCATCTAGCTCCGCACTTGATTCACCATCTGTTATGGGTAAATTTGCGACACCTACTCCTCCTATTGAATCTGATATGTTGTATGTTCTTGATGATGCCACTTCTGCTATGTATGATGAAGCTACTTCTATGCTTGATAATACTCTGCCACTAGGTGAATTTCTAGATGAACAAATTGCTAAGGTTAGGGAGAATGCAAATATTGAAACTGATAATATTTATGAAAGTGATGATGAAGCTTCTCCCCCAAGATATGAATTGCCTGTTGTTCCTGAGGTTTATGTTATGGATGAAGAAACTGCTAGAGACTTTCTTGCTTGTAACGATAGATATGATCTTAAGAAATTATTAGCTAAGCTAAAAGTAAAGTCTTTGAATGCTAGAATGAAACATGACCCTGCTTTTGCTACTTCACCTATCTTTGTTACTGATAAGGATTATGATTTCTCTATTGATCCTGAGTTAATTACTTTGGTTGAATCTGATCCTTTCCATGGCTATGAATCTGAAACTGTTGTGGCACATCTTACTAAGTTGAATGATATAGCCACCCTGTTTACCAATGATGAAAATATTCGTTACTACCATATCCTTAAGTTGTTTCCGTTCTCGTTAAAGGGCGATGCTAAGACATGGTTTAATTCTCTTGATCCTGGTTGTGTGCGCAGTCCCTAGGATATGATGTATTACTTCTCTGCTAAATATTTTCCTGCTCATAAGAAACAAGGTGCCTTATGGGAAATATATAACTTCGTGCAAATTGAAGAAGAGAGTCTCCCACAAGCTTGGGGGAGGCTTCTCCAATTACTTAATGCTTTGCCTGATCATCCTCTTGAGAGGAATGATATACTTGATGTCTTTTATAATGGACTAACTAATGCTTCCAGAGACCACGTGGATAGTTGTGCTGGTTGTGTTTTCAGGGAAAGAACAGTTGATCAAGCTGAATTACTATTGAATAATATGCCGGCCAATGAAAATAATTGGACACTTCCTGAACCAGACCCTAAGCCAACTCCAAAGAAAAGGGGTGTTCTATTTCTCAGTCCTGAAGATATGCAAGAGGCAAAGAAATCTATGAAAGAAGAAGGTATTAAAGCTGAAGATGTTAAGAATTTACCACCTATTGAAGAAATACATGATCTTGATAACCCGACACAGGTAGTAAAGGTAAATTCTCTTTATAGATTTGATGATGGTGATATCCCTCGTTATAAGTTTGCTAGCCAATGCTTAGATGAGTTTGACAATTTTATTGTGAAGCAAGAAAACTTCAATGCTTATGTTGGTAGACAATTGCGACGAAATGCTTATATGATTGAACGCTTGAGTGCTTATATGTCTAGAGTTAAAGGTGAATTGAAACTTGTTAGTATACATGCTTCCATGGTTACCACTCAAGTAGAACAATTACTTAAGGCTCAAAATGATTTGCTCAATGAATTAAATGGTAAGAATAATGACTATGCCGTTAGAGTTGCAACTAGAGGTGGTAAAGTGACTCAGGAACCTTTGTATACTGAGGGCCACCCTAAGAGAATTGAGCAAGATTCTCAGAGAGCTAATTTAGACGCACCTAGTTCTTCTAAGAAGAAGAAAAAGAAAAATGATAGAACTTTGCATGCTTCTAGTGAACCTGTAGCAGACACACCGGAGAATCCTAATGATATCTCTATTTCTGATGCTGAGACACAATCTGGCAATGAACATGAACCTAGTGATAATATAAATGATGATGTTCATGATGATGCTCAACCTAGCAATGATAATGATGTAGAGATTGAACCTGCTGTTGATCTTGATAACCCACAATCAAAGAATCAACGTTATGATAAGAGAGACTTTGTTGCTAGGAAGCATGGTTGGGAAAGAGAACCATGGGTTCAGAAACCCATGCCTTTTCCTCCGAAACCATCCAAGAAAAAGGATGAAGAGGATTTTGAACGCTTTGCTGAAATGATTAGACCTATCTTTTTGCGTATGCGTTTGACTGATATGCTCAAAACAAATCCTTATGCTAAGTATATGAAATATATTATTACCAATAAAATAAAGATAACTGAAGTAGAAATTTCCACCATGCTTGCCAATTACACTTTTAAAGGTGGAATACCTAAGAAACTAGGAGATCCAGGAGTACCTACTATACCTTGCTCCATTAAAGCAAACTATGTTAAAACTGCTTTATGTGATCTTGGAGCCGATGTTAGTGTTATGCCTCTCTCTTTATATCGTAGACTTGACTTGAGTAAGTTGACACCTACTGAAATATCTTTGCAAATGGCTGATAAATCAACTGCTATACCTGTTGGTATTTGTGAGGATGTGCCTGTTGTGGTTGCAAATGTTACCATTCTAACAGACTTTGTTATACTTGATATTCCTGAGGACGATAGTATGTCTATTATCCTTGGTAGACCCTTTCTGACTACTGCAGGGGCTGTTATTGATTGCAACAAAGGCAATGTCACTTTTCATGTCAATGGTAATGAGCATACGGTACACATTCCAAGGAAACAACCTCATGTCCACAGTATCAATTATATTGGAAAAATTTCAACTATTACTATTGGAGGTTTTGAATTTCCTCGTCCTACTGTCAAGAAGACATATGATATTCTTATTGTTGGGGACATACATATCCCCCTTGAGGTAACCTAGTGTTATTCGAAAATTCTCCGATTTCATGTTATTCGGAAAGAGTTTATTAACAAGAATTGATCAACCTTGTTAATGGATTCCTTTTGATGAGCATGAGATGGGTGAATCTAGATAGCACAACCTTCTGTACCCCCCTTTTACTTTCTATTAATTAGATTAAATAAAGAAAAAACAGTATTCTCTGTATGTTTTCAGACTTACCAGTGCAGCATAAAAAAATACCCCAAAAATATAAGTTCTCCAAATGCCTTGAAAATTAAATATGATTTTTTCTGGAATATTTGAGAATGTATGGCACAGAAAACACCACGAGGGAGCCAGCACCTGGCCACAAGGGTCCAGGGCGCGCCCACTCTCACAGGGCGCGCCCCTGCCTTGTGGGCCCCACGTGACCTCCCTCTACTTATTCCTGCACCCATACCCTTCTTCTTCCTCCCAAAAAAATCATCAACCAGATCAAGCACGAGTTCTAGCTCATCTTGCTGCCATTTTCGATCTCCTTGCTGAAAGCACCATTCACCAAACTGTTTGGGGAGATTGTTCCTTGGTATGTGACTCCTCCATTGGTCCAATTAGTTTTTGTTTTGTGCTTTATTTATTGCAATTTTTTGCTGCTGTGGTGACCTTGTTCTTGAGCTTGCATGTCAAATTTCCTTGGTCCCAAGTAGTTCTAATGCATGATATAGTCCCTAGGCACCTGTAGAAGTTGTTGCTATCAATCTTGTTGAGTTTGGTTACCTTTTATTTCGAGTTAATAAAAATTTCAGAAATTTTTAGAGGAGGAAAATGATAAAGAGATTGTTGAGGGGTTCCTCCAGTAAAAGTTTAGAGGAGAAGAAGAAGGAAGAAAATAAGAAGCCCAAATATAATCTTCCTCGCATGGCGGAAGTTCGGCCGTGTGAATGACCTTGTAATAAGTTCATGAGAGCCGCCAGGATTTACGAAGACTTCTATTGGTTGGCAAATAATGCAGGCCTCACCGACTTCCTCCACGATCAGCGTGAACAGTATCTCTTTGTAATGCCCCGGATGTAATACTTTCCCTTTTGGGCAATATATATATCTGTGGCTTCATCAATTCCATTCTGGGTTCTTCGTCTTTTCGGGTTTTCGTCGTTTTTGTCGTGTGCGTGTGTGCATTCATCCATGTCATGTTGTCATGTGCATTGCATTGCATTTGTGTTGTCGTTTGCATCCGGTCCCACTCATTCCTTCCCGTTGTACGTTTCGAGTTCCGGAGCTCTCTCACGTGTCCGTGGCACCCCGAGGCCTACTTTTGTGTTTGGCCGTGTAACATTTCCGGTTTGGCGTGAGACTTGTCGTGCGATGTTGTTTTGTTATGTGTAACCCGCCTGTCAAGTTTTGTCGCGTTTGGAGTTCGTGTGATACCCCAACAGTTATCCTCGTGGGCTAAAAGTACCTCCTCTTTGAGGCCCAAGACACCCCTCCAACAGCCCACCAACCCAACTCAAACCCTTCCCTTCATCTAGGCCGTTCAATTGTGATCTCGTGGCTGAAAACCTCTCCTCATTTGGACAACCCTAGCTCCTTGTGCATATATAAACGTCCGCCCCCTCCAATTTTTGCGTCCAGAAACCCTAGGGTTTCCACCTCTGTCGCGCCGTGCTTCCAACATTGTCGGCCCGTGCTTCCACCGTTGCCGAGCCGTGCTTCCGACGTCGCCGCACAGTGCTTCCGACATCGCCGCGCCGTGCTTCCGAAGCGAGCCCGCAGATCCCGCCGTGTGGGCCCGCGCCCGAGCCACCCCGCATCTTCTTCGACTCCGCCGGTCGCCGCGCTACCCTCACCTCCACCTCTCGCCGGCCTCAGCGTTTCGCCGCCGGCCCAGCAGCCGACGCCACCGGCGAGGGCCGCGCCGCCCGGCCTCTTCCCTGCTCCGCCGCCGCCTCCCGTTCCGCCGCCGGCCAGGTCGCCGGGCCCTCGCCGCCCCTCGCACCGACCGCCTCGCCGGGGAGGTCACCGCCCCGATCCCCTTCGCCAGCCGCTCGAGGGCAGCCTCGCCAGGCCGATCCGATCGGGATCCAGCCGGCCGAACCCTATCGGGCCGGTGGATCCGCCCGACCCGGTAGCCCGTTGACGCGCTTCGGCCCGATCCGGTGGACCCGCTCCGCCGCCCGCACCCGTTTGACCGCCCGTTGACCAGAGGTTGATCTCGATTTTCCCTAAGTCCCTAGTAGTTTTTCATGTCTGATGCAGTTTTGTATTGATGATAACTTTTGCTGTGCATGTCCGATTTGAGCATATGATATGTCAAAATGATCGTGGAGACTTGTACTATGTTTTGTTCCATTGTGACATGCATGTTTGAGGTCATCTAGATGTCTTAATCTTCATGAGAAGAGTGCTACTTGTTATAAACTGCTGCTATTAGTTGTTTTCATGCCATGTTTGCAATGTGATAACTTGTTGCATGTTTATCCAAATGAAGCAGATGATATGTCGACATGTTCATCATGAGATGCTCTACATGTTGGTTGCTTTAGCTTGCATGATAGATTTCATCTTGCCATGTTTATCTCCTTTGCAAAAGTGCTTGTGGCTGTTATGTTGTTAAACTTGTTACGAGATGCCTAGTTGAGGAGCTCGTTACTATTGATGTGGTTCTCCCCTTGATGCATGCTTAGATGTTTTGGACTCCCCATCATGTGTACTTTGCTGTGGTGCTAACCACTTGCCATGTTTTGCTTTGAGTTGACTTAAACTTGCTCACAAACATGCCATGATATTACTGCTGTTTTAACACTTAGTGAAATTTCACTAAGTCTGGAATCTGTAATTTCCAGATGCCATGTTTGCTTGTTGTTCTAGGCAAATCCATGATAGTTTTGGGGTGACTATTGATGATTCCTTGTTGTATATGTTGTTGGCTATCCAGTCATGCTCTCGCATGCTCATTTGGGTGGCTGTAGCATATTTAGTTCTTGCTCCCAAGTTGCTATAAAATACTGCCGTCAGGATTTTGTTGTCAAGTTCAAAATGTCATAGCTTGTTGCTATTGATCCATGCCTCCTATGGAGATGCTCCAATGGAATTGTTTGCTGTAGGATATGTCTACTTTATGTTCATGCTTCTTGTCATGATGTTTGGGTGCTGTAGACTATTTATTTCTTGCTCCGAAGTTGCTATGTGGCTGTTATTTTCAGCTTGTGCATGTTTATTGTTTCGGGTGTATCTTTTAGCCCGTTGCTCCGTTTTGAGCAAGTCCTATATGAAACTTGTGTGTTTTTGCATGTAGATTCATATTATCGTCTTGTTATCATGTTTTGAAGTATTTTGCTTGATGCATATTGTCATGCTCCTTGTGCTGTATCTCTGTTTTCCTATGTTGACTTTCTGTGCTTCCTAAGTGCATCTGTAGTGCTTCCTTAGTGCATCAGTCATGCATCATGTGGTTTGCGCATTGCATCTTGTTGATTTTCATGCCTTGTGTGTTTTGTGTTGAGTAGAGCCTGAAGCCGAGAACGAGTACGAGAACGAGGTTACTACCGAGGTTGAGAACGAGGAGCCCGCTTACGATCCCATCGACGAATCGACAGGCAAGGTGACCTGACCCGGATATCATTAATATCTTTGCCTATTGCTAGAAGTCTTGCTCTATAGTTTTTGCCTCGATGCCCATGTTTTCCTGTCAGCCTCCTATTGTAACCATGAATCTGTCTAACCACCCTACCTATGCAAACCTTTGATTGGCTAAGTAAGCTTCGCTCAGCCCCTCTTATAGCATTGCTAGTTGCAGGAGAAGATTGAAGATTCTTGCTTCTTGTTGAAGCTTGTTGGGATATCACACTATATTAATTCTCAATTGAAATCATCTATATATTGGTAATGGGTGGAAGGCTAAGCCTTTTGCTTGGTGTTTTGTTCCACTCATGCCGCCCTAGGAACCGTATAAACCAGTGTTATGTTCCTTGATTTTGCGTTCCTCACATGGTTGGGGTTATGGGACCCCCTCGATAAACCGCTAAGTGCTAAGTCTTTTCCAGCAAGTCCCAACATTGGTACTTTTTGCCTAATAACTAAAAACTTGCATAGGGCTTTGCAAACCTGAGTTCTTAATCAACAACACGTGCCAGTGCTCCTCATGAGTGTTGGTCCAAACTGGGGGTTATGCGGGTCCACCACAAGGAAACTCGAGGATTGGTTTTACCTGTAGGATCGCCCATCCGGTCGTGGCCTGAGACTAGATACGCGCGGCTATTGTCAGGGTGTCGGCACGCCGGGAGGATTTGCTGGATTAGCCTTACCTTAGTCGAAGTATCTTGAGCACGGGTTCTGAGGATACTCGGGCCTTCCCACCTTGGAGTTGCGACTCCGTGGATCGTGGGCTTGTCATGGGCCAAGTTGTAACACCCCTGCAGGGTTATGAACTTTCGAAAGCCGTGCCCGCGGTTATGTGGCAGATGGGAATTTGTTAATATCCGGTTGTAGAAAACTTGACACCATGTTCAGAATACACTACCAGCGTGAGTACCGTGACGGTCATTTTCCGAAAGGGGTTCGGGAAGTGAACACGGTGGGGTTATGTTTGACTTGTTTAGTTAGGATCACTTTGTGATCATCTTTCGTCCGAGGCACTTCTCTTCTCGCTCTCTTTTACGTAAGTTAGTGCTAGTGCTGCTGCAACCTCTTATTCTTTCTTCAGCCTTGTTCCACACCCAAGGCTTGGATAGTGGTGTTACCCGGGAACGGGATTGCTGAGTCCTCTGTGGCTCACAAACTCTACACCACACCAGATGCAGGTACTATGGTGAGCTACACAGGCGATGGCACCGAGCTAGACTGGGAGTACGACGAGGAACGTAGCCGTTACTATGTGCACTATCCTGTCGATCAGTAGAGGTTTCTACTAGGGGCGATTCAGACCTGTGGATTTATATTATGTTTGGTATCTTTCATTTGGATCTTCACCCGTAGACGGGTTGTGATGTTTATTTGAATGATGTTTGGATATGTAATGATTTGTGTGACGTGGCGAGTGTAAGACAACTATCTTTTCCGCTTTCATCCCTATTTTTACATGAGATGTGCAAAGGTACCAAACTTGCGATCATTCCAGAATGGGCTTATATCTTTAAGTCGTGCCTCGACACGTAGGAGATATAGCCCCATCCTGGGCATTACACTCTTACTCACTAATATTTTCACGCAAATTTTTTATTTGCTTGCTAAGAAAACACCACCTACAGTGGAGTTTCGTTTATATGATGAGGTTAAGGAAATATCATTCTTCTAGTTTTGTGAAGTGTGCAAGATACCCTTTGAAGGTAGACTTGATGAACCACGTCGTGGAGACGTTGAAGGGTTTATTGACATGATAGCTGTAGGGGAAACTAGACAAGTCTCAGGGGCAAGAATTACTAGTATACATTTCCCTGTTCCACGCTACTTTGCTTTATTTGCTAGTAGATGTTTAATTGGTCGCGGGAACGTTGGAAATCTCAGTGCCCCTAATATTGTCATTTTGCGCCATGCTTTGTTTCGAGACACAACTTTTAGCTTGGGTGCCGTCGTTGCTAAACGACTGAGTTTGAAGCGCTCAAAGGGCCCCGTCTTTGGAGGCATCTTTGCTTCTTGCCTTGATAATTTTTTTTAGAATACCTATTAGGCATCTTGAGAAGGAAGAAAAATTGCTTGCCCCTATTTATCTAGATTACAATAGCATGATAGCACACAATTTTATTGTTAAAGACAAGGATAGGGGGCTTAATTATAAATTAAGGTTCTGCACCATCTCTGTTTGATCTATTTACAGGCATATATTTTGTTATGTCAGATGCCTTCTACAAGTACCAGAGCCAGGCACGAGCTTCAGAGCCTGAGCCGGAGCCACCACTCAATCCTTACCATCAGTCTGTTTATGGGTGGGATCTGGAGGAGCTTGCCAACCAGTGGCACCCAGAGGACACATCTCAGTACACTGGAGGGAGTAGCTTCGATCCGTGGCCATAGACCAACTTAGGACAAAAGCCTAAGCTTGGGGGAGTACGTGTTTCTTACCGACATTACATTCATGTTCACACACTTATTTTAGTTGTCGGTGCTCACACTCTTTCATTGTACCATCCATGTTTAGTTTCAATTCTTTTTCTTAGTCTTTTTCTTGTGTGTTAGGAAAACCTTAATAAAAACAAAAAAATATTAGCTGTAGCTTCTATCTAGTTTACTTTCCTTGTAGTAGTAGTAATTAAAAGAAAACCCAAAAAGATTTCTCATCCTTCTTTTGCTTGTTGGGAGCTTTCCCGTGTAAATAGTTTCTTTTCTTTTCTTTGGGGGTCAAGAGTAGAAGACCATGATTAAAATGCTTAGTGGCTCTCATATGCTTTATTGTTAATTTAACCTTGAGCCATATTACCTTGTCTTCTCTCTTGTATTAAAATGCTCGCAGATTCCAGCTTAGTCCAATGCACGTGCACTACTATTATTATCCACACCGTTCGGTCGTGCGAGTGAAAGGCAATAAGGATGATATATGATGAACTAATTGAGATGAGAAAAGCTGGTATGAACTCGACCTCTTTTTTTTGTAAATATGATAGTTCATCGTTCCTGATTCAGCTTGTTATGAACGAAACATGCTTCCAACGACAATTAGAGATCATAGCTGCTTATGCCATGCTTAATTAGCTGAGAGTTTATAATGGTCTATCTTGCGTGCCAACATGATATTAAAATGGTTGTGATGTGGTATGATGGGGTGGTATCCTCCTTTAAATGATTCAAGTGATCTGACTTGGCACATGTTCATGCATGTAGTTGAAACAAAATCAACATAGCCTCCACGATATTTATGTTCATGGTGATTTATATCCTACTCATGCTTGCATTCATTGATGATTAATTTTAATGCATGTTCATGACCGTTGTCGCTCTCTAGCTGGTCACTTCCCAGTCTCTTTCTAGCCTTCACCTGTACTAAGCGGGAATACTGCTTGTGCATCCGCTTCCATAAACCCCAAAGTTATTCCAATGAGTCCACCATACCTTCCTATATGCGGTATTTCCCTGCCGTTCCGAGCAAATTTGTGTGTGCCAAACTCTAAACCTTCAAATGAAATTCTGTTTTGTATGCTCGAACAACTCATGTATCAACTAGGGCTGTCTATATCTTCCATGCTAGGTGGGTTATTCTCACGATGAGTGGACTCCGCTCATCATTCATGAGAAAATGGCTGGTAACCGGGATGCCCAGTCCCATGCTCAAAATCATAATAATTAAACAAAACACCCCAGGGCTGTTGCTTGTTTGGACGGTACCCCGCGGATTCGGATGGCAGTGGAGTGTGCTTGTTGGTGGTTGGGGGAGTATAAACTTTACCATTCTATTTGGGAACCGCCTATAATGTGTGTAGCATGGAAGATATCGAGATTCTTGGTTGTTATGTTGACAATGAGAGTATACCGCTCAAAATATTATTCATCTCTATTTAAAAATCGAGCTCTGGCACCTCTACAAATCCCTGCTTCCCTCTGCGAAGGGCCTATCTATTTACTTTTAAACTGAGTCATCATCCTCTTATAAAAGAGCACCAGTAGGAGAGCACCTCTGTCATTTGCATGTATTAATATTAATTTGCATTGAGTATGATCATGACTGGATCTCTTTTACCATGAATTACAATGTCTAGTCAGTCCTTGATCCTTAAAGGCGCTCTGCATTTATGTTTTGCGGTCTCAGAAAGGGCTAGTGAGATACCATCTTGTTATTTCATATCATGATTGTTTTGAGAAAGTGTTGTCATCCGAGGTTTATTATTATTGCTCACTAGTTGATTATGCCATTGATGTGAGTAGACATGAGACCTGAAAGTTATTGTGAATATGGTTTGTTCATGATCATTGCTGAAAACCTGAATGCTGGCTTACATATTTACAATAACAAGAGCAAACAAAGTTTGTCAAAGTTTTTATTTATCACATTCAATTTATCAACTAAATTGCTAGAGGACATGCAAAGGTTTAAGCTTGGGGAGTTGATACATCTCCAACGTATCTACTTTTCCAAACACTTTTGCCCTTGTTTTGGACTCTAACTTGCATGATTTGAATGGAACTAACCCGGACTGACGCTGTTTTCAGCAGAATTGCCATGGCGTTGTTTTTGTGCAGAAATAAAAAGTTCTCAGAATGACCTGAAAATCCACGGAGAATTATTTTGGAAAATATAAAAAATACCTACGGAAAGATCTACGTCAGGGGGCCCACACCCTGTCCACGAGGGTGGGGCCGCGCCCCCTCCCCCCTGGGCGCGCTCCCCTGCCTCGTGGGCCCCCTGATGCTCCACCGACGGACCCCAGGACTCCATATATTCACTTTCGGGGAGAAAAAAATAGGGGAGAAAGAATTATCGCGTTTTACGATACAGAGCCGCCACCAAGCCCTAATCTCTCTTGGGAGGGCTGATCTAGAGTCCGTTCGAGGCTCCGAAGAGTGGAGATCGTCGCCATTGTCATCATCAACCTTCCTCCATCACCAATTCTATGATGCTCACCACCGTGTGTGAGTAATTCCATCGTAGGCTTGCTGGACGGTGATGGGTTGGATGAGATTTACCATGTAATCGAGTTAGTTTTGTTAGGGTTTCATCCCTAGTATCCACTATGTTCTAATATTGATGTTGCTATGACTTTGCTATGCTTAATGCTTGTCACTAGGGCCCGAGTGCCATGATTTCAGATCTGAACCTATTATGTTTTCATGAATATATGTGTGTTCTTGATCCTATCTTGCAAGTCTATAGTCACCTACTATGTGTTATGATCCGGCAACCCCGAAGTGACAACAATCGGGACCACTCCCGGTGATGACCGTAGTTTGAGGAGTTCATGTATTCACTATGTGTTAATGCTTTGGTCCGGTACTCTATTAAAAGGAGGCCTTAATATCCCTTAGTTTCCAATAGGACCCCACTGCCACGGGAGGGTAGGACAGAAGATGCCATGCAAGTTCTTTTCCATAAGCACGTATGACTATATTCGGAATACATGCCTACATTACATTGATGAACTGGAGCTAGTTCTGTGTCACCCTAGGTTGTAACTTCTACATGATGAATTGCATCCGAGATAATTCCCGATCACCGATCCAATGCCTACGAGCTTTTCACATATTGCTTGTTGCTTATTTACTTTTCCGCTTCTACTATTACAAAAACTACACAAACATTACCATTACTTTTATTGCCGCTACCGCTACTATCCTATTACTTTGCTACTAAATTACCTTGCTGCAGATACTAAGTTTCTAGGTGTGGTTGAATTGACAACTCAGCTGCTAATACTTAAGAGTATTCTTTGGCTCCCCTTGCGTCGAATCAATAAATTTGGGTTGAATACTTTACCCTCGAAAACTGTTGCGATCCCCTTCACTTGTGGGTTATCAATATCATGATGGCTTGCTTATATTGCTGTCAACGTTTACTGAAAAAATATTCATGCTCATAACATGTTGTTCTTAAGATTGACTACATCAAGAGCCCTTTTTATTTGACTCCAACTTTTTTTGAGGGTTATTTGACTCCAACTTGATATGATGTTGTAGGCCACCTGGTGTCCCTACCCTTCCTAATCACAGAACCTTTCAAAGAAAAGCGGCATGGCAGTTGCAGGTGGTTCCTGGATCGATCAGACGACGACGAACGATTGATGATTGCTCGCACGTACCAGACGTGTTGTTTCGCGGAATACAATCACAGTCACTGCAAGGTCTTTGAGCAGGATCCCAGCTTCTCTGGGCCTTCAGGAATTTTTGATTGGAGGTTGGTAAGTTGCCTTGGTACACGCTCTCTGTTTGTCGGACTGAATTATCCGATTAACCAGGAGATAACCGATGGCAAGGATCATGATGGCAGCGCGGTTTCGTTCATCAGGCAAAACTGTGTGTACACAACGTACCATGCCTCTCTGCATGCACCATACCCTGATAGGTGCCGCCACGCTCTGCAGCCCAAAGTAGGAGAGAGGGTCGCAAGTATCAGACTTCGACCTGCTGGCTGGAGTTTCCCCCGTTAGGCACCCATCTGGTTCAAGCCGTCAGCCAATCTCCATAGCTTAATAAATAGTAACATCTAATTCAGCCAGTTAGTTAGATGCGTACACTTGTGTAATAGGATCTTTATTTAGTTTGATGCATACACTTGTTCTTTTTTTGGTAGCCCTTTTGTAATGATGGCTGATGTTTGGTTTGGAACAGAGAGCTGCGTTTTCACTCTACTGGCCTGCTTACTGCTTCTGTTGCACCCCCAGCCTTGGTTGCTGCTGCTGCTGCTATTTTTAATGTACAATCAGTAGTATATTTCGTCTGTTGGTTGAATAAATGTGTTGTTAGAACGACAAACACAATGTTTGGGAATTCATTGCATGGTTCGATCCTTTAGTGCCCCATACCGTACGTAGCGCATACTATTTTTCGTACGGAACACATTTTCCACTTGTTGATAATATGCATCCCACTGATGAAGGCCCAATAGAGAAGCCCATAATTAACTGGAAGGGAGGCTCTCACATGAATCCGGCCCAGGTACATGCTCATGGTCCCCTAAACATAAATAAGTAAATAAATAATTAAAGCTAAATGCTCATGCACCAGTTCTTTAAATTCAAGATTTAACAGGAGGATACTATTTCCTATGATAGTGTCATTACATTCATTCGATATTATTCTTCGGCAAAGATAGCGACCAGTCTTCTTTCTTCCAGTGTTTTGTTCCTGCAACCAGCGGACCCATGCAAATCGTAGTCAACGTCGTAAATAGATCTGGCCCATTTTTATTTTTCAATAAGAATGTCCAACCCAGCCCAGCACATTGGCGATAGTAGTTTATCCTCCGCCTTGGTGCGCTCGCCACGGCGCCACCGTCCGGTCCTGTCAACATAGTTTTTTTTGAAACGGTCCCTATCAACATAGTGAATTGGGAGAGGACTGTAGTTGTGAGTATGACAGTACGGACCCATCAGGTCCACTCATGAACACAAGCAAGCGCCTCTTCTACTAATCAGATGAACCCCTCGTTTTTACTCTATTCCACCCTGCGGATACATAATTTTCAATGTATAGTCAATTAACGACAGAATTGTACAACTTTTTTAGTAGTAATTCATAGGAGCGGGCTATAAACTGGGTTGTGCGGTCTCTGTGGCCTGTCTAACAACATGACCAGCCCAACAGTTTTTTCTTTGGGAAAATAGGTAGCCCAGTATTTCGTTTTGAAGAATACCCAAGCTAGGCCTATTTGTTTTCTTCGACTTACTGGGTTGCAAATCTTTCAAGACGAGGAGGCATCCATTCCGGCCTGGCCAAAGAGTATGGTCAGTGTCTGTTAAAATTAATATCAAAAGGGGTTGAAAATTCCAAAAAAATATAGCAAATGGGATATTAGTTTCTTTTTTTGTTTTTGTTCTTCACCGATATCTTATACGCATTTCATTAGATTTAACATGACATAGTAATAATTTATTTTTAAATTTATTTTAGTATGGCTACAAATTTTTGGATTAAGAATATTTTGTTCCCGAGGAAAAATTTGCGAATTTTCAAAATTTCCCACATATTTAGTTAATTTTTTTAACCCTGGTACTGACCAGAAAATGGGCAGCAATTCTAAAAATGGAAAACAAGCTGCAATAAATTCCATATGAATTAGAAAATGAGTAAAAATTATAAAAATAATAGCAAATGGGCTGTACACACCATAGATTTTGAGGCTGACTTGTTTACGCAAGGCTTTGTCAGTCAACACATTATTCCAGCAGTAGTGGCTATTGGATGTCCATCCAACGGCCGACGTGCTTCTTCAATCTCTGATCTTCCAGCTCCAGCTGCCTAAACTAGCGCCGGCGGGACTGCCTTCTCCCTCCTCTTGTGGCCCGCTGTGATGCCGCGCAGGCTTCCCCGTCTCACCCTACTCCCTCCGTTGGCCTAGCCGCACGCAATCAACTGCCTCCTTATTACGCGAAAAAATGATTCCTCCAACTGACATCTGGGGCGCACCGGTTGGGAGGCTGACCTGTGGGCCTACTAAGTTTACGCGTACGCAGGGCTTGTCAACTTAGTCAACAAATGATTCTAGCAGCAGTAACCATTGGATTCGAATCAAACGGTCCTTCTGCTTCTTCAATCGCTGCTCTTCTTGCACCAGCCGCCCAAACCAGCGCCGGCGAGACCACCTGCTCCTGCCTCCAGTGGCCGCCTGTGCTGCCGTTGAGGCCTCATCGCCCCCTACTGCTCCCACCGCTAGCCAGGCCCTACGGCGACGGCAGCCTTACACCTCAGCCGAACCACTGAATCCTCATACTCCTCTCCGCGTGGGCATCCACTACCGCGTCTTCCCCGGCTTCACGTCTTCCCCTTCCTAGGCCTCACCGTCGTCCACCGCCTTGGTGCTCTCGGCGCGGCGTGGTCAATGTGGTCAACGACCGACTTCCGTCGGAAGAGTACTGTACGTGGAGAGTCTGACAGCTGGGTCCATGGCCACATCCTAGTTTTTTTGTTATTTTTCTGAGCACTGATGACAGTGGGAGAGGATCCCACTGACTTTATATTGAAAGGTTAATGAGTTAGTACAGTCCAGTCGGCCTACATACAAGGTCTACATTTTCGCAAACTAGATGAGGGGGGGTGGGGTGGGAGTAGAGGTTACAATGAGCACAACTCTTACAATGTAGCAACCAGAGATAATATGTACGGGGTAAACTCCCGTTTGGCCCTATGGACTAGCATAGCAAAGTCATTCTTAAACCTGGCCTTCCAAGATCTCAAGGTTGGCTGGACCCCCCTGAAATGTTTATCATTCCGTTCCTTCCAAATCCCCCAGGCCGCTACCGTGAATACCTCCATGAACATGGGCCTACTCCAAGAGTTTTTGTCAGCGTGCAACATCGCAAGCCTGCAGTCACCAACCGGCCACTGGATCCCTATGTTGTCCCAGCATCTCCAACTGAAAGGGCAGTTAAAGAAGAGATGTGCAACGTATTCTTCCGGCGGGTTATGGCATAACAGACACGTGTAATCATCATTTTGGATTTTGTAGTGTCTCCTTCTCAACATATTTCTGGTGTTCAATCGATCCGCCAATAGAAGCCAGGAAAACATCTTCCACTGCATTGTGCACTTGGTTTTCCAAATCCAATAGAAGGCCTCATCCACCTGCATGTTTCTGAAGCAATGTTCATTGAATTTGGTTGCTTTGAATCCATCCCCACCCCAGACACATTTCCGTGTATCCATTCCCTCAGTCAGGGTCACATCAGACGTGGTCTGCTGAAGGTCTATCACTTCTAGTCGGGCTTCAACCGAGAGGGGTAGATGGAACACATCACTAAGTCTCACCGAGGACAGCAAAGACTGAACTGACATGTCTGGTTCCTTGGCAAAAGAAAAGGCCCGCGGGAATGTTTCTTGGAATAGAGTATCCTTCCACTCATCTTTCCAGAAGAGTATCGTATCCCCTGTGACCACAGATGCTTTCGTAACCCCCTTGTACACATCAGACAATTGCATGAGATCTCTCCACCAAAACGAGCCACAGAGGTCAGTCGCATGCGGGGGTTGGGCATTGTACTATAATCGCCAAACAAGCTGAACCCAGGGAACATCTTGTTTGTTGTAAAATTTGTGGAGCTGTTTCATTAGGAGCCCCTGGTTCTGAATTTTGAGGTTTATGATCCCTAAACCTCCTTTGTTTTTTGGTTTGCAGACCAGGTCCCATGCCGCCAGAGAGTTACCCTTAGTACCATCATCAGTTTTCTTTAGCCACATGCAAGATCTACGAAGTTTGTCCAGATGTTCAATGATCTTAGGGTTAAGCTTGATCGAGCACATTGCGTAGATCGCTAGCGAGGTCACAACTGAGTTTAGGAGCGTCAACTTGGAGCCATAGTCAAGCAAGGAGACCACTGCCGGAATCTTCCTCTGCACCGCTGTGACCATGGGCATCAGATCAGTCACCGTGCGACGGGTCGTGCTCATAGGCAGACCTAAGTACGTGAAAGGTATCTGCCCAACAACACATCCAAAAATCCCCGCCATCTCCGACGCCGTCGCCGGGTCCAAGTTGATCGGCACTAGGGTTGATTTATGGAAGTTAATCTTCAGACCTACAGACGTGGCATAGGCCATCAGGATCCCCTTGAGAACATGAGCTTGGTTAGGGCAGGCAGGAAACACCATAATCGTGTCGTCTGCATACTGAATAACCGAATAGTTATCATCGTGTGAAGTTATCGGAAGGAGCAACTGTCCGGCCCTGCACGCCTCGTTGATCGCTGCTTGTAACAGATCTGCGATGAGGACAAAGATGACGGGCGACAAAGTGTCACCCTGTCTCACTCCGCACAGACAGGAGAACTGCTTCCCGGGTGTTCTGTTAAGCAGGACAGACGAGGTACCCGAGGAGAAGATACATTTGATCCACCCAATCCACTTCTCGTCAAAGCCCATGTGTCTCATGATCTCAATCATAGGTTCATGTTGTATCGTATCAAACGCCTTGGCAAAGTCTAGTTTGAGCAGACAGCAGGCACGTCCAGAAGCTTGACATTGGTGGATGTATTCAAACGCCCAGGCCAAGCAATCTTGGATCGATCTCCCTTTAAGGAAGCCATACTGGTTCATGTGTATGATTTTGAGAATTATTCTCTACAGTTGATTAGCCAGTAGTTTGGTTATTAACTTCAGGCAACAGTTGAGAAGGATGATGGGCCTATAATCATTTGCAGTCTCGGGTGAATAGGTTTTCGGGATCAAGGTGATAAACCCAGAATTAATACTCTACAGGTCTAATCTTTCATCATAGAAGTCGGAGCAGAGCTTGTAGAAATCTTGTTTTATAATGTGCCAGCAAGACTTCAAGAAACACCCATTAAAGCCATCCGGACCAGGGGCATGATCGGATGGCATTTCTTGGACCACTTTGTCGATCTCATCATTTGTGAAGGGTTTTGTCAAATCCTCAAGCCCTTCGACCCTCTTGATAATCCTTGCGAGAACAAACCTCATCTCATGCGGTTCAGACCTGCCCAGTCTGTTTTGATACATCTGATAGAGCTCTTGCGCTTTCCCTGCATGATCGGAGACTACCGACCCATCAGGGAGTTTTAGTGAGGCAATGGAATTACGTCTGAAACGTTCACTTGCTGCCGAATGGAAGAATTTAGTGTTGTCCCCACCGCACTGAAACCATTGCACAATGTACCTCTTCTTCCAATATTCCCGTTTATATCCAAGGAGAGTCACCAAATGTTGTTTGAGAATTGCACGGAAGTTTTTCTCTGGTGTTGTGAGAGGCCGCAAATATTCAATCCCATCTAATTCAAGTAGAGCCCAATTGGAATTGTCAATGCACAGATTCAGCCTAGAGATGTTCTTGCTCCACTTCTTCAGAGCATATCTCAAATGTTTAAATTTCTTGCAGAGCATAGCAGCCGAATTGTGGGCTAAACAGCTTTTATTCCAAGTGGATTGAACAACTTCAAAGAAACCAGGGTGTGAGATCCAGAAGTTCTCAAAACAGAAGATTTTGGTTTTAGGGACCGTTGTTTCAATGGAGATCACACACAGTACATGGTCAGAGACCGGTTTTGGGAGGGGGGCCACTGTCGTGTTTGGATAGCTAGATGTCCAATTGGCCGATGTGAAGAACCAATCGAGTTGCTCCAAGAGTGGGCCTGTTTGCATGTTACTCCATGTAAACCTCCTCCCCTTGATTGGCAGTTCAACTAAAGTTTGCGATTGGATGAAATCATTGAAGGTGAGCATATCATTCACATTCCCTCCAGGTTTATTTCCATTATCAGGAGCCCTGATATAGTTGAAGTCACCACACAATAACTAGTCCTCATCATCTGGTATGTCTAGGTCAAACATCCAGGAGGTGAAATTGGCCCTAGCAGGGCCATCACAAGGGTCGTACACATTAAACATTTTCCAAAATTTAGCAGTTTGCAAGGAGGTGAACTGAACACCCAGGGCAAAAGATTCAGAGAAGATGACATTGCCAACAAAAACATAACTATCCCATTAGATACTCAGTCCACCAGAGGCACCTTGGGAGGGCACCACCTCAAAGTTATCGAACCTTTTAGGATAGAAAGTTCTTACAAAAGACTTATCAAAAGTGGCACACTTAGTTTCTTGTAGGCAAATAACTGAACACCCACTACTATTGATTGCATTACGCAGAGCCAAAAGCTTCTGGTCGGAGTTGATCCCACGAACGTTCCAACATAGAATCTTCCACGCCTTATGCATTGGATTTGGTGGCGTCACGCTCCTGCACCTCCATGGGCGCGGGTAGCTTCTGTTTGCTTAGCTAATTTGGGCGCATGCCACACATATTAGTACCAATAGATTGTATGGTAGAAATAGGTGTGGGGGAAGGGATCTCACTGTGACCTTGACTTTCTTGTCTGAAGCACATTGCATGGTGGCAGAAGAAGAGCACTGCACTGCAGGGTCTTTCCTTGGTTTCACTTTGGACACCGCCATTTTTTTGTCAGACACAGGCGGCACCTTAAAGCCATCATACTTGTTAGTGCACGCACTTCGGTGAAGTAGAACAGTATCCACATGTGCATGCACATTGGAAAGCAGGGAATCAAGATGAGAAGCAACAGAGATAGATGGTGTCGATGCAACAGACATGCTCTGCTCTTTAACAGAAGTAACATCATGAGGGTGCATCTCATCTTGTTGCAGAACCTCTTCAATGCTGAAGCTGTCTCCGTTTATGAAGATTATGTTAAAGGAGGATATGAAGATATTCCCAAACACATCCGGCTCTAGAGATATTGAACTCAATAGTGCTTTACAAACCATGTTAAGCTGCTCTTCATGGCAGTGAATGGATTGAGCGGCACGAAAGCTCTATCAGGATACATAGCAGGTAGCAGTGACTTTGTATAAATCTTCTTCAGCATACTACCGATCCAACGCAGTAGATCAACGTCTACAGTTATCAACATAGAGATTGAAGCACCACCAGCCCTCACAAATGCAAATTGCGCAGCGGGGACACCATTGATAAAGTTGTCAGCCAGTTCCTCAACCTGGGTGTATTCAGATGACATCTGACAGATTATCAACAATGTTGTGCTCCTGATGCACACCATCCATGAGAGAAGGACCATCATACTCAAAGAAAGTTCTGAAGCTGAATCCACAGTAAGGTGGTGGAATTATCGGCCATGCTGCCCATCCATTCGCTTGAACTTCATCTTGTGCCTGATCTGCAGCATTCAACAGTTGTTCATTTGCCGCATGTTGGGCTTCCATATCATCGATTCTGGCTTGCTGCATCAAATTATAGTATGTCAATTCATAAGGGTGTGGGGAGGCATTGAGAAGAGGTGGAGCATCCTCATTGTCCACAAAACCTAGCACTAGGTCTCTGCCATTAAGAACATAAACAGGGACCGACCAGGAACGGCCCACCTCAGGAAGCATGCCCACCCTAGAGACCACCAAGATGTGCGGTACCTGCGCCACATCCTTGATATGGCACTTAACTAGAACCCTAGCTTTGTTCTCATTCGGCCTAGGCCAAGCAATCAGCTTCCCAAAGTTGGAAATCGCCTTGTGCACATAGTGTTCAGTCATGTAGTCCATCGGAAAAGCTAGCATCATGAGCCAAACTTCATATTGAAAAGCGGGCATCCGCATATTAATCCCTTCATCATGAGGTGTGAGGGTGAAGTAGGCGTCATCATTTATAGCATGTGGACCTTATCTAATGGCCTCATCCCGGCTTTGCATGTCCTGAAATGCGACGCAACCAATGCCAAGCAGATACACAAACTCATCTGAAATATGCGGCAAATCGCTTCTAACCAAAATCTCTTCTGATGATCAGGAACGGGGGGCTGAATCGAGATGATTGCATACCTGTCATGGTTCAATGGCGGGTCATCCACGACCATGACACTCCTCTGAAGCCGATGGTCTGGCCCATGATCAATATTGGCAGCCAGCGGAGTGAACGCGAATGGCCGGACGGGGAAGTTCGCCATCTTGTTGCCATGGATGATCGCCAGCGATGCAATGCTCTTGGGGGGCGGTGGGGGAGCAAGTTGGGAAGCAGAGGTGGTATTGGAAACAGAGGAGACTGGGCAGGATTGGGTCCCT
>LR738713.1:638324476-638402919 GCA_902687465.1 Secale cereale | reverse complement strand
GGGGGAGGTGTATCGACATGCAATGAGAGGTCGCCACATCATCGCGCAGAGAGATATTCTGTTTTACTTGCCAAACCGCCCTCCGATATTCTCCTTGTGGGTTCCAAGTTACTCGACTTTGTTTGTGGAAGCAAATTGGAGGAATTTCATCTATCTTGGCAGGAGGTCCATATGCAGATATGGGCTACCATTGATACCTGGGCCAATGTTGCTGCTTACCATGGGCTGTGTGGCCTAAAAAACCACAGGAGCCACATCTTATGAGGCCAGGGCATTGGTTCACTTGGTGGTCGTTACGATGACAAGCTCGACACATGAAAGTAGTATGGCCCAATATGCATGCATCCTCCAACGAACGTGGCACATTGCAAGAGCATAAGTGTAACAGCTGAACACATCGCTGGCAAAATTTACTGGGACAGTCACCCAGCAAATGGCCATGACGAGAGCAATTCAAGCATTTCAAAAGCCTAGCATCTATATATGCTTGTGCTGGCACATCCTTGATCAGAACCATAGATTTGACCTCATGATCCGAATACCCAGCTTGCCAGCCATCCATAGTGTGCAACAACTTTTCATCCGAGATTAACTGCCAATAATATTCCCAGAACCGCGGTCCCTGAAAAAAGGTTTAGCCCAAGGCAAGATATCCTTTTGATTGAAAACAAAATCACCCAACCGAATAGGCAAATCAGGATCCGAAATAATAGGGAAGTTGAACTTTCCAAACGGAATACACTCGGTGGCCGACGAGCCACGCAAGCTCGTCGCTAGTGGCTTTGAAGAATGAGAATGTATCATCTGCTGCTGATCCCGTACCCATTTAGATCGGATAGCAATTGGTTGAAGCCCCACCTCAGGAAGATGCTCATCCACATGCCAGCTCCTATCCGAGTGATCAAGATATGAAAGATCACCACGGAAGAGGTGAAAATGACAAATGAAATTTGGCCAAATGCGATCCTTATTGCCATAGATGAAATGACCAACTCTGTTGGAAGCCACAAAAAACCGAAAGTGACGATCACTTAGCCTCAAAACCCTAAACCCCAAACTGATTCCTCCAATACAAGATTGTAAGGCTAGAACCACATATTCTTCTATCAACGGGAATGAAGTTGAGGAGAAAGAAACCACGAGGAAGAATTCCTTGGTGGATCTGGGGTTGGCCGGTGAGAAGTGCACCGTAGATTGGAACTTTTCACGTACCTGAGATTCAATCGCCAAACCTGGGGAGAAATCCCAATGGAGAAGACTCTCCATGGAGAAGTGGTGGCTGTCACCACTGGAGTGGCCAGTGGCAGGAGAGGCGGCCGCCGGGGCCGCCAAAAACAAGCAATTTTCTATGGGGCCACCGGAGAAGTTTTTTTGTGATTTGCCAAGTAAGTCGCTTTGTCAGGCCTGTTGGGCTGCAAATATTTCAAGACGAGGAGAGCTTTCATTCGGCTAGCTGAGAAAATGGCCTATTAGTAATGAGAAATTGGTTGTACATTTTTAAAACACATCAAATCGGCAATTAGTTTCAAATTTGTTTTTTTATTTTCGAGATTTTGAATTGCATTGATTTTTATGCGTGGCCAATTTGTTGGATTTTATATTGATATATATTTATTTTTAAAATCAGTTTGAACGTGACTCGAAATTTTGGGATTAAAAACAGTTCGGACCGCACCGAAATATGCAAAAATTCGTACAATTTTTTAACCGTGGCCACAATATGGGCTGTAATGCTAACAAAAAGAATATGGGCTCCAAAAAAACCTTAAGAATTAGCAAATGGGTTGTAAATTCTTAGAAATAACGGTAGTGTATGATGTTCTCCACAAATTTGAGGCTTTCCTAATAAAAGGTTGACGCACAAGCAGTGACTGTTGGATGTCCATCCAACGGCCGTCGTGCTTCTTCAATCTCTGCTCTTCCTGCTCCAGCCGCTCAAACAAGCGCCGGCGGGACTGTCTGCTCTCTCCTCCCCGTGGCCGGCTGTGCTGCCGCGGAGGCCTCACCGCCCCACCGTACTCCCATCGCTGGCCTAGCCATCCCTCTACTCACCCACGCCTGCTGTTATTCTTCGGCGACGGCAGACGAACCAGTAAACCCTCGGACAGTCGTACTCCCCTCTGCGTGGGAAACAACTGCTGAGTCTTCCCTGACTCCGTTTCCTTCCCTTCCTAGGCCTCGTCTCGTCCACCGCCCTAGTGCTCTCGGCGCGGCCTGGTCAACATGGTCAACGACCGACATGCATCTGAAGTGGATTGTACGTGGAGAGGCTTACAGCTGGGTCCACGTCCGCACGCAAGGAAATGCCTCCTTATTACGTGCAAAATAATGATTCCTCCACTTGACATCTGGGACCCACCGAAAGGGCCTCTATATTTCACGAAAAAACGTTACCGCCGCAGACAGCTCAGACCGACTAGCTATATCTTCGCACGCAAGGAAGTGCCTCCTTATTACGCACAAAAAATGAATACTCCCCCTGCTAGCTGGGACCCAGTATAGTGGGAGGCTGACTTGTGGGCCTACTAAGTTGACGGGAACGGAGGGCTTTGTCAACTTAGTCAATATGCACGTTTATACCTCGAGTGACCATACGATGTCCATCCAACGGCCGTAGTGTTTCTTCAACCTATGGTCTTCTTGCTCCAGCCGCCCAAACCAGCGTCGGTCGTGCCTTGTGCTCCTGCCTCCCGTGGCCGACTGCGATGCCGCAGAGGCCTCACCGCCCCCTACTACTCCCACCGCTGGCCAGGCCATCCCTCTACTCACCCACACCCCCTGTTATTCTGCGACGACGACAGCCTCACACCGTAGCCAAACCAGTGAACCCTCGTACTCCTCTCCGCGTGGGCATCCACTGCCGCATCTTCCCTCACTCCACGTCGTCCCCTTCCTAGGCCTCACCGTCGTCCACTTCCTTGGTGCTCTTGGCGCGGCGTGGTCAATGTGGTCAACGACCGACTTCCATTGGAAGAGTACTGTACGTGGAGAGGCTGATAGCTGGGTCCATGGCGGCAGCAAGGAAGTGCCTCCTTAGTACGCGCAAAATAATTATTCCTCCACCTGACAGCGGGGACCCACCGGACGGGCTACCGTATTTCACGAAAAAAACATTTCCCCTGACTGCTGGGACCCACTAGCTACATCTTCGCACACAAGGAAGTGCGTCCGGGCAAAAAAAAACGATTCGCCCCCCTGACTACTGGGACCCACCAGCTACTTCTTCGCAGGCAAGGAAGTGCCTGATAGTCTCAACCCAACTGGTCGAAGCGTACGTAGCATTGTCATTCTGGTCGCGAACGTGTACGTACATACTGGTCGATGTAGAATGCGCGCACGTGTCGTAGTAGAGGCGCGCACATAGCATGTACACGTACGTATAGCGGCCAGTGTGCAAGAAAGAAAATACGGCCACGTACGTACATACTGGCAGGGTCTCGAACGCCTACTCGCGCATACGTACGGCTAGGGCTCATGTACATGGCTGGGTCGGAACGGAGAAACATCGTCGTCGTCGTGTTCATGTGGAGCCAACCGGCTGGGTCAGAACGGAATGCGTCATCGTGTTCATCGGGAGGGCTTGGACGGAACAACCGATGGAAACAAGGCCTGGCGTACTGCAGAACAGAGGAAACGGCCTTATGTTCGACCGGCCACGGTCGAAACGGGATTCTGTTCAGCAGGAGAGGTCTGGCGTACCGCAAAACGGAGGAAACGGACCTCCTACGGTCAAAATGGGGGTCTTGTTGATCGGGAGGGGTGTGGAGTACCGCAAAATGGAGGAAACGGACTTGTGTTGGAGCGCTACGGTCGAAACAGGGGTCTTGTTCATCAGGAGGGGTGTGGCGTACCGCAAAACGGGACTCCACGGGATACTGTTCATCTCCACCATCGACCCCCTCTAGCCTCCACGGGCTACTGTTCATCAACCGTTGACCTCCTCCAGCCTCCACCTGCGACTGTTCATCCACGGGCTCCTGTTCATCCAGCCTCCACCGCGCGCTACTCCACCGGCTACTTTTCAACCAGCCCTCTCCACGGGCTCCTGTTAAACCACCCCTCCACGGGCTACTGTTCATCCAGCCCTCCATCGTCTACTGTTCATCCAGCCCTCCACGGGGTGGTCCTGTTCATCCTGCCCTCCACGGGGTCCTGTTCATCCAGCACCAACCGGCTCGATCGATCGGAGTCCTGTTCATCTAGAGGCAACACCACGGGGTCCTGTTCATCCACCCCACCGGGAACTGTTCATCCAAACCCCCCATCAACGCTCACTATTCATCCAGAGGCAGCATCGATCGGCTTCAGTTAGCAGTAGTAGCGAAGGAATAGCTCGATCGGGTTCAGTTAACAGCCATCGATCGGGTTCAGTAACGCGTAGCTTGCAGTGCAATCGCTCGGGTTCAGTTAGAGCCCAACGCCTCGCTCGGGTTCTGTTAGAGCCAAACGCCTCGCACCCACGCGTGTGCGTGTATGAGAGAGACGCGCATCGCTCGGCCTCGACCACCCACCGTAACCGGGAACACCCCGATATTTTCCTCACCCTCGCTTCTACCACGATTTTTTCCATCATGGACGGCCCAAAGAATGTCATGCAGCTGCGTCTCCGGCCCGCCCAGGACGAAAAGCCCATTTTCTGTCTTGATTTTTTGTCATAGAAGTAGGACCCCACCACATCTTGATGATACCGGGTTTTGTCACAATTATTGTCATAGAAGTGTCATAAGTATGACCGAATTTTTTTCGTTCGGCCCAAAATGTCACGGATGTGTCTTTTTTTGTAGTGAAACCAGGCGCGCGGAACACCGGTGAGTGCCAAGGGGAGCTAGTTTGCCATGACCTTGCTGTCGCCGCCGGCCGCCGACACGGCTTCCTCGTAGGCCTGAAGAAAAGCGGCAGGATCCGTCACCCCGTCGTAACGGGGTGGTAGCTCCGGCCTGAACCGGAGTGGCCACCACACATGTCGCAAGGCGGGGGTCAAGGCTCGGTGGCCCGCTATGCCGCCGCGCGCGCCTAACAAGCCGGTCGGAGAAGAGGCGTCCGCCATAAGAGCCCGGGGGTGGAGAGCGGAGCGGACGAAGAGGCGAAACTTCAGCGCACCCCTACCTGGCGCACCAAATGTCGGATTACGGGTTCCGGCAAACCATTGAAGTTCGAGCACTGGGGTGCGCACGAAGATCTCTCCTTTCCGCCCTAGTACGCTCTCGCACCAATTCCTAGGCCTAGCTCACCGAACTCGAAGAACAAGAGACGCGAGGGATTATACTGGTTCGGGCCACCATTGTGGTGGAACACCCTAATCCAGTGTGGTGTGGTGGATTGCCTTGTAGGTTGGGGAAGAACTAGTACATGGGAAGAACAGTCTCCTGAGGAGAGGTGTTCTTGTGCTCGGTGAGCTCGTGGGTGTAAGGGCGATGTGATTCTTCTCTGATCTGGACCCCCTCCTATTGTGGTGGCTAATCATATTTATAGAGGCTCGGGTCCTCTTCCCAAATATTGAGCGGGAAGGGATCCCACAATGGCCAAGTTTGAAGGGGGGCAACTAGTACAAGCTATCCTGACAAAAGGTGGTCTTCGCCTGCCAAAGGCTCTGGTGGTGACATCGTCGTGGGCTCCATGGTGACCTTCGTCCTGTCGTCCTTCTGGTCCTGGTCTTGTTGCATTGATATGGAAACCTTTGCCTGACGCCTCAGAACTCCTCGCATGCGCTTTCCCCTTTAGCATCAAAGAGGAAACTGGCACCCTGCGCCCGTTGGCGCCCACCTGGCCTTGGCCGTCATGGATCACGTCACGAGAACCTCGTGAGGTGCCCCTTGCCTTGATACATCCGCTCCTTGGGTGCTAGCCTAGTGAGGCCGCCCCAAGGGAGGTCTTGCGTCGTCCGCCTCGCGAGGCTTGGTCCCTCGCGAGGGTCTTGAGAGGTTTGCTGATGAAGATGGGCCATACCAGGCCGCTAGACGAGCCACGCCCTGGGCCACAGGCAGGCAAGTCTGGCTAGCCCCGTTCCCAGAACGCCGACAGCTCCGACACTACTTTCAAGAGTGTTCGATCATAGTGGCATCCAAAGTACCACTTAATGATATTATAAACAACAAGGACGCCACTGGCCGCATAGCTAAATGGGCCATTGAGCTCTTATCCTTCGAAATAACATACAAGCCACGCCGGGCTATCAAATCTCAGGTGTTGGCCTACTTTGTCACAGAGTGGACGGAAGCCGAGCTCCCTAAAGAGTACATTTCATACTCCAACTGGACCATGTATTTCGACCATTCTAAGATACTAGCCGGACTGGGGGCTGGCGTCATCTTGACATCCCCCATGGGGGACACAGTCCGCTACGTATTACAAATCATGTATACGGACTCAAACAACGCCGCCGAATACGAGGCACTACTACATGTTCTCCGCACGGCTGTGTCCATGGGCATACAATGCCTAGAGGTGCGCGGAGAATCAAACCTCGCAATATCTCAGGTAAACAGAGAGTTTGATGCAAAAGATCCAAAAATTGTGGCTTATCGTAATGCCGTATTGAAAATATCGGCTCGGTTTGAGGGTCTCGAATTCCAACACATCGCTCGAGAAAGTAATCAGGCAGCGGACATACGCTCGCATGGGCGTCAAGATTGACCTAGTCCCACCTAACACCTTTGTGGAAAGGCTCTTCAAGCCATCCGCAGTGTGGCAGGACGATAGCAAAGACACTAATTCAAACCCGATCACACCCCCAGCAGTCGAACACAATACAGATATCACCGGGGATCCGGATACAGAAATAACACCCTCTGCTCATGAGATCATGGACGTCATTGCTCCTTGGACTAAACCCTTCCCGGCCTACCTTAATAGGCAAGAGCTTCCTAATGATCAAAATGAGGTCCGTCACATAGTTCGGCATTCTAAGCCTACAAAGTTCACGAAGGTGAACTGTACAAGAAAAGCACTACTGGTGTTCTCCAAAGGTGCATCTCAGAAGAGGAGGGACGATAACTTTTGGCCAAAATACATGCTGGTCTGGGCGGCCATCACGCCGCAGCCCGGGCTCTCATAAGCAAGGCTTTCTGGACAGGTTTTTTCTGGCCAACGGCCCGAGCAGATGCAAAATCCTTCGTCCAACATTGTGTCGGGTGTCAGCTTTTCGCCAATCAAAGTCATATGCCTCCCACTGCCCTAAGAACAATCCCCACCACTTGGCCTTTCGTGGTCTAGGGGCTGGATATGGTCGGACCCCTTAAAGGGGGAAGCCACAAAATAAAATATTTGCTGGTTATGGTGGATAAATTCACTAAGTGGATAGAGGCCGAACCAGTAAAAATAGCTGAAGTAGGACTAGTGATTGATTTTATATCCGGCATGGTACACCAATACGGTGTGCCGCACAACATCATCACAGATAATGGCTCCAATTTTATGGCCGATGAGCTGAAAAACTGGTGTGCTAAGTTGGGCATTAAACTTGACTATGCATCTGTTTACCACCCTCAAACAAACAGTCAGGTCAAACGGGCCAATGGACTGATAATGAGCGGCATTAAACCTCGACTAGTGCGCTCCCTATGGGAGTCAGAAAAACACTGGGTTGAGGAACTCGATTCCTTGCTCTGGGGGCTGCAGACCACACCTAACCGAACAACCGGATACACACCTTTCTTTATGGTGTACGACGCAGAAGCTGTTCTACCCTGTGACATTATTCATGACTCACCTAGAGTGCACATCTACAAAGAGTGAGAAGCCGAGCTCGATCGGCAGGATGACCTGGACAACCTTGAAGAGGAGCGCGATATCGCGCAAGCTCGTTCCGCATTCTATCAACAACAGGCCAGACGGTTCCAAAGCAGAGAAGTGCGGGCTGATACGTCTCCAACGTATCTATAATTTTTGATTGTTCCATGCTATTATTTATGATGTTTTGGATGTTTAATGGGCTTTTTTATACACTTTTATATTTTTTTTGGGACTAACCTATTAACCCAAAGGCCCAGTTCAGATTGTTGTTTTTTGCCTATTTCAGGGTTTTACAGAAAAGGAATATTAAATGGAGTCCAAACGGAATGAAACTTCGGGAGAGATATTTTTGGAGCAAAATACGCACGGGAGACTTGAGAACCACGGAATAGGGCTGATGTGGCGTCCACGAGGGTGGGGGCGTGCCCCCTACCTCGTGGGCCCCACGTCTCGCCCTCGGTGCTCTCCTTCTTCCTATATATACCTACGTACCCCGAAAACATCAGGACAAAGAAAAAATCCTAGTTCCACCGCCACAACCTTCTGTTCCTGTGAGATCCCATCTTGGGGCCTGTTCCGGAGCTCCGCCGGAGGGGGGATTTACCATGGCATGCTTCTACATCATCATCATCGCCTCACCATGAGTTGTGAGTAGTTTACCACAGACCTTTGGGTCCATAGTTAGTACCTAGATGGCTTCTTCTATCTCTTTGAATCTCAATACCAAGTTCTCCTCGGTCTTCGAGGAGATCTATTCGATGTAATCTCTTTTTGCGGTGTGTTGGTCGAGATCCGATGAATTGTGGGTTTATGATGAAGATTATCTATGAGAAATATTTGGTTCTTTTCTAAACTCTTTTATGTATGATTATAATATCCTTGAAAGTCTATTCAAATTATTAGTTTGGTTTGGCCTACTAGATCTATAGTTCTTGCAATGGGAGAAGTGCTTGGCCTTGGGTTCAATCTTGCGGTGTCCTTTTCCAGTGACAGTAGGGGCAGCAAGGCACGTATTGTATTGTTGCCATCGAGGATAAAAAGATGGGGTTTATATCATGTTATTGGAGTTTATCCCTCTACATCATGTCATCTTGCTTAAAGGCGTTACTCTGTTCTTATGAACTTAATGCTCTAGATGCTTGCGGGATAGTGGTCGATGTGTGGAGTAATAGTAGTAGATGCAGAATCATTTCGGTCTACTTGTCTCGGAGGTGATGCCTATATATAATGATCATGCCTAGATAGTCTCATAATTATTCACTTTTCTATCAATTGCTCGACAGTAATTCGTCATCCACCGTAGAATTCTGCTATCATGAGAGAAGTCACTAGAGAAACCTATGGCCCTCGGGTCTATTCTCAACATACCAATCTACAATCTACTTTACTTTTCCGTTTTTACTTTCTTTTTATATATCGAAAAATACCAAAAATATCAAACTACCCTATCTATCATATCTCACTTTTGTATGTGACCGTAAAGGGATTGACAACCCCTTATCGTGTTGGCTGCGAAGTTCTTATTTGTTTGTGCAGGTGCGAGGGACTTGCACGTGGTCTCCTACTGGATTGATACCTTGGTTCTCAAAAACTAATGGAAATACTTACACTACTGTGCTGCGTCACCCTTTCCTCTTCGAGGGAATACAACGCAAGCTCGAGAAGTAGCAAGAAGAATTTCTGGCGCCGTTGCTAGGGAGGCTTACGCAAAAGTCATATACCAAGTACCTATCACAAACCCTTATCCTTCACATTGCATTTTTTGCCTCTCGTTTTCCTCTCCCCCACTTCACCCTTGCCGTTTTATTTGCCCTTCTTTTTGCCGTGTGTTTACCATTCGCTTGCTTCTTGTTTGCTTGTGTGTTGGATTGTTTGCTTGTCGCTATGGTTCTCCCAATCAGTGTTGACCCTCACCTCAAGAGGCTGGAGGAGATCGAAAACAATGTTAGACATTTTATGTCTATATGCAATTTGAACATAATGATTTCTTTAGAAACAAGCTTAAGGAACAGAAAAACTTTTTGGAGTATATGAATAAAGACCTTGATGATATGTCTAAGGAATTTTATGGTTTCAAATCTCAGTTTGCTCATCTTGAGAACTTGATAGCCCAAATTTCGAATAAACAGTCCACCTTAGTTAATAAGATGGCTGCTAAACCGGAAGAGATTGAAATAAAGATGAAGATCTGAAAGTTATTGATGTGTCTCCTATTAGATCCTTGTTTTCTAGTATGAATCTTGATAAATATGGGATTGGAGATGAGTCTACTTTATTTAAATGGTGTCCCGATGATTCGGAGTTTTTAGATCTTGATGCTAAAATTGTTAAAAGTAGGATTGAAGAGATTAAAACTTTGCATAGTGATGAACCCACTACTTTGGATTTCAAGGGATTCAATTATGATAATTGCTCTTTGATTGATTGTATTTCCTTGTTGCAATCCGTACTAAACTCTCTGCATGCTTATAGTCAAAATAAAGCTTTTACCAAACACATAGTTGATGCTTTGATGCAATCTTATGAAGAAAAACTTGAATTACAAGTTTCTATCCCTAGAAAGCTTTATGATGAGTGGGAACCTACTATTAAAATTAAAATTAAAGATCACGAATGCTTTTCTTTGTGAGATTTGGGTGCAAGTGTTTCCACTATCCCAAAAACTTTGTGTGATTTGTTAGGTTTCCATGAGGTTGATGATTGTTCTTTAAATTTGCATCTCACGGATTCTACTATTAAGAAACCTATGGGAAGGATTAATGATGTTCTTATTGTTGCCTATAGGAATTATGTGCCCGTAGATTTCATTGTTCTTGATATAGATTGCAATCCTTCATGTCCTATTATTCTTGGTAGACCTTTCCTTAGAACGATTGGTGCAATTATTGATTTGAAGGAAGGAAATATTAGCTTCCAATTTCTTTTAAGGAAAGGCATGGAACACTTTCCTAGAAAGAAAATTAAATTACCTTATGAATCTATTATGAGAGCCACTTATGGATTGCCTTCCAAAGATGGCAATACCTAGATCTATCCATGTATCGTGCCTAGCTAGGGGCGTTAAACGATATCGCTTGTTGGGAGGCAACCCAATTTTATATTTTTTGTTTTTGCTTATGTTTAGGAATAAATTTTGCATCTAGCTTCTGTTTAGATGTGGTTTTGTGTTTTAATTAGTGTTTGTGCCAAGTAGAACCTTTGGGAAGACTTGTGTGAAGTTTATATGATCTTGCTGTGACAAACAGAATCGTTAGCGCTTACTAGAATAGTCACCAGATTTTACTAGAGTGTGCAATTTATTTGATTATTTTTGTAGATGATTAATAGAAAAATTCCACACGTTTACCAATTTATTTCAATTTTTTTGGAGTTACAGAAGTATGCGAAAGTTACAGATTACTACAGACTGTTCTGTTTTTGACAGATTCTGTTTTTCGTGTGTTGTTTTTGCTTATTTTGATGAATCTATGAGTAGTATTGGGGAGTATGAATCATAGAGAAGTTGGAATACAGTAGGTTTAACACAAATATAAACAAAGAATGAGTTCATTACAGTACCTTTGAGTGGTGGTTCGCTTTCTTATAACAACAGAGCTCACGAGAATTTTGTCTAAGTTTTGTGTTGTGAAGTTTTCAAGTTTTGAGTATTGCTTTGATGGACTATGGAACAAAGATTGGCAAGAGCCTAAGCTTGGGGATGCCCAAGGCACCCCAAGGTAAAATTCAAGGACAACCAAAAGTCTAAGCTAGGGGATGCCCCGGGAAGGCATCCCCTCTTTCGTCTTCATCTATAGGTAACTATACTCTTGGACTATATTTTTATTCACCACATGATATGTGTCATACTTGGAGCGTCATGTATTATTTGAGTCTTTGCTTGTTAGTTTGCCATAATTATCCTTGCTGGTCACACCTTTTTGAGAAAGATAAATATGGCCTAGGAATTGATAGAACACTCTATGTGCTTCAGTTATATCTTTTGAGTTAAATAGTTTGCTCTAGTGCTTCACTTATATCTTTTAGAGCATGGTGGTAATTTTATTTTGCAAAAATTGTTGATCTCTCATGCTTCACTTATATCCTTTTGAGAGTCTATTTGAACAGCATGGTAATGTACTTTGGCTATAAAACTAGCCTTCACAGGATAGGCATCCAAAATGAATGTAGTAAAAAATTTCATACTAAGTGCATTGAATATGATGATAAGTTGGATGCTTGATAATTGTTTTGAGATATGAGGATAGTGATATTAGAGTCATGCTAGTGGAGTTATTATGAAATTGATAAATACTTGTGTTAAGGTTAGTGATCCCCGTAGCATGCACGTATGGTGAACCGCTATGTGACGAAGTTAGAGCATGAGGTATTTGTAGAGTGTTAACCTTTGTGTGGAGGTCGGGGGTGTGCGATGGTTAACTCCTACCAACCTCCCCCCTAGGAGCATGCGTTGATTGCTTTGTTTTGATGACTCATAAATTTTTGCAATAAGTATATGAGTTCTTATGACTAATGTTGAGGCCATGGATTATACACACTCTCACCCTTCCACCATTGCTAGCCTCTCTTGTACCGCGCAACTTTCGCTGGTGCCATACACCCACTATATACCTTCCTCAAAACAGCCACCATATATCTTCCTCAAAACAGCCACCATATCTACCTATCATGGCATTTCCATAGCCATTCCGAGGTATATTTCCATGCAACTTTCCACCTTTCCGTTCATATGACACGCCTCATATTGTCCTATTGCCATGCATGATCATGTAGTTGACATCGTATTTGTGGCAAAGCCACCATACATGTCGCTCATGATTCATTGCACATCCCGGTACACCGCCGGAGGCATTCATATAGAGTCATACTTTGTTCTAGTATTGAGTTGTAATATCGAGTTGTAAATCAATAGAAGTGTGATGATCATCATTATTAGAGAATTGTCCCATGTGAGGAAAGGCCAAACAAAAGAGAAGGCCTCTCCAAAAAAAGAAAAAAGGGACAATTGCTACTATCTTTTTCCACACTTGTGCTTCAAAGTAGCACCATGTTCTTCATGATAGAGAGTCTCATGTTTAGTCACTTTCATATACTAGTTGGAATTTTCATTATAGAACTTGGCTTGTACATTCAAACGATGGGCTTCCTCAAATGCCCTAGGTCTTCGTGAGCAAGCAAGTTGGATGCACACCCACTTAGTTTCTTTTGTTGAGCTTTCATACATATTTAGTTCTAGTGCATCCGTTGCATGGCAATCCCTACTCACTCACATTGATATCTATTGATGGGCATCTCCATAGCCCGTTGATACGCCTAGTCTATGTGAGACTATCTCCCTCCTTTTTGTCTTCTCCACAACCACCACTCTATTCCACATTGTGCTATGTCCATGGCTCACGCTCATGTATTGCATGAAAGTTGAAAGGTTTGAAAGAATAGAGTATGAAAACAAGTGCTTGGCTGAAACCGGGGTTATGCATGATATGAATATTTTGTGTGACGAAGAGGGAGCATAGCCAGACTATATGATTTTGTAGGGATGACTTTCTTTAGCCATAGTATTTTGAGAAGACACGATTGCTTTGTTAGTATGCTTGAAGTATTATTATTTCTTATGTTAATATTGACTTTTGTCTTGAATCTTTCAGATCTGAACATTCATGCCACAAGAAAGAGAACTACATTGAAAATTATGTTGGTTAGCATTCCACATCAAAAATTCTGTTTTTATCATTTACCTACTCGTGGACGAGCAGGAATTAAGCTTGGGGACGCTTGATACGTCTCCAACGTATCTATAATTTTTTATTGTTCCATGCTATTATTTATGATGTTTTGGATGTTTAATGGGCTTTGTTATACACTTTTATATTATTTTTGGGACTAACCTATTAACCCAAAGGCCCAGTCCAGATTGCTGTTTTTTTGTTTATTTCAGGGTTTTATAGAATAAGCACGGGAGACTTCGGAACCACTGAATAGGGCTGACGTGGCTTCCACGAGGGTGGGGGCACGCCCCCTACCTCATGGGCCCCACGTCTGGCCCCCGGTGCCCTCCTTCTTCCTATATATACCTACGTACCCCGAAAATATCAGGACGAAGAAAAAACCCTAGTTCCACCATCGCAACCTTCTGTTCCCGTGAGATCCCATCTTGGGGCCTGTTCCGGAGCTCCGCCGAAGGGGGGATTTACCACGGAGTGCTTCTCAATCATCATCATCGCCTCACCATGAGTTGTGAGTAGTTTAGCACAGACCTTCGGGTCCATAGTTAGTACCTAGATGGCTTCTTCTCTCTCTGGATCTCAATACCAAGTTCTCCTCAGTCTTCGAGGAGATCTATTCGATGTAATCTCCATTTGCGGTGTGTTTGTCGAGATCCGATGAATTGTGGGTTTATGATCAAGATTATCTATGAGAAATATTTGGTTCTTTTCCGAACTCTTTTATGTATGATTATAATATCCTTGCAAGTATCTTCGAATTATTGGTTTGGTTTGGCCTACTAGATCTATAGTTCTTGCAATGGCAGAAGTGCTTGGCTTTGGGTACAATCTTGCGGTGTCCTTTCCGAGTGACAGTAGGGGCAGCAAGGCACATATTGTATTGTTGCCATCGAGGATAAAAGGATGGGGTTTATATCATGTTATTTGAGTTTATCCCTCTACATCATGTCATCTTGCTTAAGGCGTTACTCTGTTCTTATGAACTTAATACTCCAGATGCATGCTAGATAGCAGTCGATGTGTGGAGTAATAGTAGTAGATGAAGAATCGTTTCGGTCTACCTGTATCGGACGCGATGCCTATATATAATGATCATGCCTAGATAGTCTCATAATTATTCGCTTTTCTATCAATTGCTCGACAGTAATTCGTTCATCCACCATAGAATTCTGCTATCATGAGAGAAGCCGCTAGAGAAACCTATGGCCCTCGGGTCTATTCTCGACATATCAATCTACAATCTATTTTACTTTTCCGTTTTTACTTTCTGTTTTTATATCCAAAATTACCAAAAATATCAAACTATCCTATCTATCGGATCTCACTTTCGTAAGTGATCGTAAAGGGATTGACAACCCCTTATCGCGTTGGCTGCGAAGTTCTTATTTGTTTGTGCAGGTGCGAGGGACTTGCGCGTGGTCTCCTACTAGATTGATACCTTGGTTCTAAAAAACTGAGGGAAATACTTACGCTACTGTGCTGCATCACCCATTCCTCTTCGAGGGAATACAACGCAAGCTCGAGAAGTAGCACGGGCTAAAACA
This sequence comes from Secale cereale, assembly GCA_902687465.1. Taxonomy (NCBI): domain Eukaryota; kingdom Viridiplantae; phylum Streptophyta; class Magnoliopsida; order Poales; family Poaceae; genus Secale; species Secale cereale. The sequence continues at coordinate 638,387,921 of LR738713.1, read as the reverse complement.
TACAACGTTGGCGATCTCGTCTTATGTCTGCCAGAGAAGAAAAAGGATAAGCTCAAACCACGATGGGAGGGTCCCTTCATCATAGATGAAGTTCTCACAGGAGGAGCCTATCGCCTTCAAAATTCATCAGATAATCGCCTCGAGCCGAATCCATGGAAGGCTGCTCGGCTCCGATGATTCTACGGATAGTTCAGTAGCACTTTTTTCTTTTATTTCGACTAGGCCCTTTTTTCCTCTCTTCTTTTTTATTTTTTCCTTTAATATCCCAGGTTATATTTGGATCTACCGAACTATGAGTGGTACACATCTTTAAATGTACATACCCCATGATACCTAGGGGCTTCTTTGATGAAGCTTACTAGTAAAAGCTTGTTTCTTAGATTCGTTCATATCGTTTGTTCCTTTTTTCGCCATTATATGCACCTCCATGACTTAAGTTTTTGCCAAGTTGGGTTGCCTCGCTCCTGTGTTTATACCCTACGTTCCTGACTGTTCGGCTAGGGTGTAAAGGGAGCACCTATGCGATTGTTACAACCGGGTAATCCGGATCTGTACCTCAAACGGGTGAAGCCGAAAACTAGCGTTCTTAAGGGAATGATTGGTCGGCAAGGAGCGATAATTTTTTTTGTTTACATGATTCTAAGGTATAGGCTGCCCGTAATTCCATCTTTTGGATCAAAAGCCTACACATGCATAATCAAGTACGCTGACCCAGGGAAAGGAACGCTTAACGGAACTATTTTTCCTGGAAGATGTTTCTTACGTTAAATAGTAATATAACATAACTCCTCGAATAAATTTTCTTTGTTCAAGAAATATGACCGGATTGCCTGGTTTCCGGACATAATGAGTGTTTTTACATTCAAACATGGTATCCGGAAACACTCCAACCTTTTGGTTCATGGGTTGAAGCTGAGTGCCTGCCATGACAAATTTTGCCAAGTTCGGTCAGAGATAAGTTTGATGATAAAGTACATTGATACATCGAATAAAACGCCTACTCTTTATCTATACCATCCATAAGACTATCTAAGATATAGTCTTCTTGCGAATATTTCGTAGCTATCATCACTTGGTCATATACCAAGCTCACGAGAATTTCTTGCCCGTCCGGTCCCCGAGGTCCCACTCGGGCCATATGATTCGGCTCAAGCCCGGTATATCATCTTTTCACCATGGCCCATGCCTCTCATGCACCTTCCCGACACGCTGACACATTTCATAGCTCAAAGCGGCGCCGAGCACCTTTGAACAGGTTCACCAAATCCTCCATACTTTCTGGAGGGGAATTGGATGGCCATAAGGCTTTGACCATACTCTTCATGGCTTTCCGAGCCTGCACATGCACTATGGCAAACTCTTTTAGGAAGTTGCCTCGGAAGCCGGATACCTCTTCTTCTGGATGCCTGGTTAACTCTCAGGACCGGTTTTTCAGTAAAATAATTACCGAAAGACCGACCTTTTTATTAAACCAGCAAGGAAGAATACTTCTTACTGATGGACAATTCCTTTATACAGAATTCCAGAATACTAAATAATTATACAAGGTTGAGCTGAGGTGGCTCAACAATTTATTACAAGTACGCCATAGTACATAAAGGCGGATATGACACAATGGCAGGGTGGCATACTACTAACTCGTAATAAAAAGGTGGTGGATATGTCACAGTGAAGTGGGTGACGTGACTCCAATATGTTACAGTTCATCGAGTGCCTGAATTTTCATAGAATTTTGGAAGAAGATAAATATGAATTTCACCAAATTTTGCAAATCTGGTCCAAACTTGCAGCAAGTGAAATTTGAAAATTTTGAACTGTGGACTAGTGAAACAAGATGGATTTAGGATGTGGGTACTAAGTACTATCTAGGGAAGTTAGTTTGGAATCAAATAACAAGATGGATATGGTGGTTCCTTTGTAAATCACCAAGGTCCACTATAAATGGCAAAAATAGAATTTGGAGGAAAATAAATAGAAAAAAATTCCAATAAAGTTGAAACACACTGGAATTGAAGAGAGACTTGTCTTAAGGTGTAGAGGGGGTCTTGGAGTGCAAAATCTCTGTTGGGGTCATGGCAAGATGAAGGTTGGAGAGGAAGATAAGCCCAAAGTTAAACCTGAGAAGTTTAAAACATGAAGGAAAAGAATCAAACAAATTTCTAAGAAAATGACTTGTGTTGAGCTAACACTAGAAGAATCTTTCAAGACCAAAAATCAAGCTTGAGAAGAACACACAAACTTTGGCCAGAAGAGATTTTAGAAGGGTCTTAAGAGAAGATCAAACAACCCCCTTCCAAAAGACCAAAAGTTTTGGAAGAAAAACCAAACCCAAAAATTTGGAGTGTTACATTAACAGACCTGCAGGAACAACATTATAATACTCCACACTACCGGACAATATGATTTCCTTGGATGGTTTAAAGGTCATACCGAATATGCCACCTTTCAGCTTTTTATTCTCCTTTAGTGCATCCGATAATTGAGCCTTTAAGCTCTCTATCTCTTCAGCTTGCTTATCCTTTTCTTCTTTTAATTTGTTCTTCTGGAGAAACCTTCCCGACAATTTAAACGAGCAAACTCTTCTTTCTCCCCTTATAAAGATCTGCCAAAATGGCTGCCAGGGCGGTCGGGGTATCTAGATCCTTGCGTTTGTAACAAGATGCGTCGTCCATCCCGTTGTAATGCCACATAGGGAACCCCCTGGATTGAAGTGGCGGAACACATCGCTTTATCGCAATGGCCATGACTTTGATTATCGAGAGTTTCGAATGGGCAAGTACCATGACCTTGTTGACTAGCCTCTTAACTTCCTCGCTATCCCCTTGCTTGGGGCTATATACGGGGGCGCCAATTGAAACGTTTCTTCTAAGGGGCGTTGGAGAATTCGGGAAGTCCACGCCGAACTGGGTCCAGAAGGGGGACGTCTTTAATATAGAACCATTCCGAAGCCCACTCTCTGGGTTCCTTCTTGGGAGTGTTGACCAGGTAACCTATTCTGACTATGTGCCATACTTTGGCGCCGCCCACTTCAAATACGGAACCCTTTTGGGAACGAGGGACGAGTCAAACTTTCTCCGCAATGCGAAATGAGCCTTGCAGCCTAAGAATAAATCACAGAGAGAAACAAAACCCGCGATATGCTGGATAGAACCTGGCGTCAGGTTGTACAGTTGGAGCCCATAAAATTCCAATAGGCCTCTGAGGAAGGGATGGATTGGAAAGCCTAAACCCCTTAGAAGAAATGAAACGAAGCACACCCGCTCCTCCTTACTGGGGTTTGGGAAATTCTCTGCTAGCGCCTCATTCCCGATTGAAGCTGACCCGGCTCGCACAGAGACTAGATCAGCTGGAGGAAGATATCCCACCGTTTGAAGTCTATGCAGCTGGAGGTGAGATACTGATACGTCCATTTTGCATCATGCTTTTATATTGATATTTATTGCATTATGGGATGTTATTACACATTATGTCAAAATACTTATGCCTTTTCTCTCTTATTTTACAAGGTTTACATGAAGAGGGAGAATGCCGGCAGCTGGAATTATGGGCTGGAAAAGGAGCAAACATTGGAGGCCTATTCTACACAACTCAAAAAGCCCTGAAACTCCACGAAAGTCAGTTTTGGAAAATATAAAAAATATCTGGGGAAAGAGGTACATGAGGGGGGCCACCCACCGTCCACGAGGGTGGGGGGCGCGCCCCCCTGTATCGTGGGCCACCTGGCAGCCCCCCGATGCCCATCTTCTGCTATATCAAGTGTTTTGACTTGGAAAAATCATAAGGAGGCTTTCAAGACAAAGCACCGCCGTCTCGAGGCGGAACCAATCTAGGGCTCCGGCGGAGCTGTTCTATCGGGGACACTTCCCTCCGGGAGGGGGAAATCATCGCCATCATCATCACCAACAACTCTCCCATCTTGGGGAGGGATATCTTTATCAACATCTTCACCAGCACCGTCTCCTGTCAAACCCTAGTTCATCTCTTGTATCCAATCTTTGTACCAAAACCTCAGATTGGTACCTGTGAGTTGCTAGTAGTGTTGATTATTCCTTGTAGTTGATGCTAGTTGGTTTACTTGGTGGAAGATCATATGTTCAGATCCATTATGCATACTAATACCCCTCTGATTATGAACATGAATATTATTTGTGAGTAGTTACGTTTGTTCCTGAGGACATGGGAGAAGTCTTGCTTTAAGTAGTCATGTGAATTTGGTATTCGTTCGATATTTTGATGAGATGTATGTTGTCTTTCCTCTAGTGGTGTTTGTTGGAAATATGCCCAAGAGGCAATAATAAAATGGTAATTATTATTATATTTCCTTGTTCATGATAATTGTCTATTGTTCATGCTATAATTGTATTATCCGGAAATCGTAATACATGTGTGAATACATAGACCACAACATGTCCCTAGTGAGCCTCTAGTTGACTAGCTCGTTGATCAATAGATGGTTATGGTTTCCTGACCATGGACATTGGATGTCATTGATAACGGGATCACATCATTAGGAAACTGATGTGATGGACAAGACCCAATCCTAAGCCTAGCACAAGATCGTGTAGTTCGTATGCTAAAGCTTTTCCAGTGTCAAGTATCTGTTACTTAGACCATGATATTGTGTAACTCCCGGATATCGTAGGAGTACTTTGGGTGTGCCAAATGTCACAACGTAACTGGGTGGCTATAAAGGTACACTACGGGTATCCCCGAAAGTATCTGTTTGTTGGCAAGAATCGAGAGTGGGATTTGTCATTCCGTATGACGGAGAGGTATCTCTGGGCCCACTCAGTAAGACATCATCGTAATGAGCTCTGTGTGACTAAGAATTTGGTCTCGTGATGATGTATTAAGGAACGAGTAAAGAGACTTGCCAGTAACGAGATTGAACAAGGTATCGGTATGCCGACGATCAAATCTCGGGCAAGTACTATACCGGTAGACAAAGGGAATCGTATGCGGGATTGATTGAATCCTTGACATCGTGGTTCATCTGATGAGATCAGCGTGGAACATGTGGGAGCCAACATGGGTATCCAGATCCCGCTGTTGGTTATTGGCCAGAGAGATGTCCCGGTCATGTCTACATGATTCTCGAACCCGTAGGGTCTACACACTTAAGGTTCGATGACGCTAGGGTTATAGGGAATGTATGTACATGGTTACCAAATGTTGTTCGGAGTCCCGAATGAGATCCCGGACATCACGAGGAGTTCCGGAATAGTTCGGAGGTAAAGATTTATATATGGGAAGTCACTATACGGTCACCGGAAAAGTTCGGGGGAGGGGGAGTACCGGTATTGTACCGGGACCACCGAAGGGGTTCCGGGGGTCCACCGGGAGGGTCCACCTGCCCCAGAGGGCCCTATGGGCCGTATATGGAGAGGGACCAGCCGCTAAGTGGGCTGGGCGCCTTCTCCCCTTAGGGCCCATGCACCTAGGGTTGGGGGAAACCCTAAGGGGGGCGCCCCCCTTGGCTTGGGGGCAAGCCACCTCCCCTGGCCGCCGCCCCCTCCTAAGATTGTATCTGTGGGGGCCGCCCCCCCTCTCCCTTGCTCCTACATATAGTGGGGAGGTGGGAGGGCAGCCGCACCCATTGCCTGGCGTAACCCTCCCCCCTACCAACTTCTCCTCTCCTTCCGTAGCGCTTGGCGAAGCCCTGTCAGAGTACCACGCTCCTCCACCACCACCACGCCGTCGTGCTGCTGCTGGACGGAGTCTTCCCCAACCTCTCCCTCTCTCCTTGCTGGATCAAGACGTGGGAGACGTCAACGGGTTGCACGTGTGTTGAACGCGCAGGCACCGTTGTTCGATTCTTAGATCGGATTCGGTCACGATCTGAATCTCTTTGTGTATGACTCCACCGACCGCGTTCTTGCAACGCTTCCGCATCGCGATCTTCAAAGGTATGAAGATGCACTCCCCTCTCTTTTCTAGTCACTCCATAGATAGATCTTGGTGATGCATAGAAATTTTTGAATTTCTGCAACGATCCCCAACAGTGGTATCAGAGCCAGGTTTATGCGTAGTTACTATGCACGAGTAGAACACAAGTTGTTGTGCGTGTAGATTTTGTCAATTTACTTGCCACTACTAGTCTTATCTTGATTCGGCGGCATCGTGGGATGAAGCGGCCCGGACCGACCTTACACGTACGCTTACGTGAGACAGGTTCTAGCGATTGACATGCACTAGTTGCATAAGGTGGCTAGCGGGTGTCTGTCTCTCCCACTTTAGTCGGATCGGATTCGATGAAAAGGGTCCTTATGAAGGGTAAATAGAAATTGGCATATTACATTGTGGTTTTGGCGTAGGTAAGAAACGTTCTTGCTAGAAACCTATAGCAGCCACGTAAAAACTTGCAACAACAATTAGAGAACGTCTAACTTGTTCTTGTAGCATGTGCCGTGTGATGTGATATGGCCAAAAGGATGTGATGACTGATATATGTGATGTATGAGATTGATCTTGTTCTTGCAATAGGAATCACGACTTGCATGTCGATGAGTATGACAACCGACAGGAGCCATAGGAGTTGTCTTATTTTATTGTATGACCTGCGTGCCATTGAAAACGCCATGTAATTACTTTACTTCATTGCTAACTGTTAGACATAGTAGTAGAAGTAACGTTTGGCAAGACAACTTCATGAAGACATGATGATGGAGATCATGATGATGGAGATCATGGTGTCATGCCGGTGACGATGATGATCATGGAGCCCTGAAGATGAAGATCAAAAGGAGCAAAATGATATTGGCCATATCATGTCACTATTTGATTGCATGTGATGTTTATCATGTTTTACATCTTATTTGCTGAGAACGACAGTAGCATAAAAATAAGATGATTAAAATTTCAAGAACTGTGTTCCCCCTAACTGTGCACCGTTGCTAAGGTTCGTTGTTCCGAAGCACCACGTGATGATCGGGTGTGATAGGCTCTAACGTTCGCATACAACGGGTGTAAGCCAGATTTACACACGCAATACACTTAGGGTTGACTTGACGAGCCTAGCATGTACAGACATGGCCTCGGAACACGGAAGACCGTAAGGTCAAACATGAGTCATATATAAGATACGATCAACGTGAAGATGTTCATCGTTGATGACTAGTCCGTCTCACGTGATGATCATACACGGCCTAGTCGATTCAGATCATGTATCACTTAGATGACTAGAGAGATGGCTATCTGAGTGGGAGTTCATTAAATTTGTTTAGATGAATTTAATTGGCATGAACATAGTGTAAAATCTTTACAATATGTATTGTAGATCAAAATGGCCCACGCTAATGTTGCCCTCAACTTCGAAGCATTCCTAGAGAAAACCAAGCTGAAAGACGATGGTAGCAACAATAAGGATTGGGTCCATAACTTGAGGATCATCCTCATATCAGCCAAGAAAGCATATGTCCTTGAAGCACTGCTAGGTGACACACCCGTTTTCCCAGCAACTCAAGATGTTATGAACACCTGGCAGTCGCGTAGTGATGATTACTCCCTGGTTCAGTGCGGCATGCTTTACAGCTTAGAATCGGGGCTCCAAAAGCATTTTGAGCAACACAGAGCATATGAGACGTTCCAAGAGCTGAAAATGGTTTTGCAAGCTCATGCCCGAGTCGAGAGATACGAAGTCTCTGACAAGTTCTATAGTGGTAAGATGGAGGAGAATATTTCTATCAGCGAGCATATACTCAGAATGTCTGGGTTGCACAATCGCTTGTCTCAGCTCGGAATTAATCTCCCAGATGACACGGTCATTGAGAGAATCCTTCAGTCGCTCCCACCTAGCTACAAGAGATTTGTGATGAATTTCAATATGCAAGGGATGGAGAATTCCATTCCCGAGGTGTATTCAATGCTGAAATCAGTGGAGGTGGAGATCAAAAAGGAGCATCAAGTGTTGATGATGAATAAAACCACTAAGTTCAACAAAGGCAAGGGAGTTGCCGCGCCCGGTAAGCCAGTTACCGGGAAGAAGCCAAAGAATGGACCCAAGCCTGAGACTGAGTGCTTTTATTGCAAGGGAACGAGTCACTGGAAGCAGAATTGCCCCAAATACTTAGCGAATAAGAAGGCAGGCAATGTGAAAGGTATATGTGATATACATGTTATTGATGTGTACCTTACCAGCACTCATAGTAGCTCCTGGGTATTTGATACCGGTGCAGTTGCTCACATTTGTAACTCAAAGCAGGAGTTGCAGAATAAGCGGAGACTGGCGAAGGACGAGGTGACGATGCGCGTCGGGAATGGTTCCAAGGTCGATGTGATTGCCGTCGGCACGCTACCTCCACGTCTACCTTCGGGATTAGTTTTAAACCTCAATAATTGTTATTTAGTGCCAGCTTTGAGCATGAACAATTTATCTGGATCTCGTTTAATGCAAGATGGCTACTCATTTAAATCTGATAATAATGGTTGTTCTATTTATATGAGAGAAATGTTTTATGGTCATGCCCCGCTGGTCAATGGTTTATTTTTACTTAATCTCGAACGTGATGTTACACATATTCATAGTGTGAATGCCAAAAGATGTAAGGTTGATAATGATAGTCCCACATACTTGTGGCACTGCCGCCTTGGTCATATTGGTGTCAAACATATGAAGAAGCTCCATGCAGATGGACTTTTGAGTCTCTTGATTATGAATTATTTGACAGGTGCAAACCATGCCTTTTGGGCAAGATGACGAAGACTTCGTTCTCCGGAACAATGGAGCGAGCAACCAACTTGTTGGAAATCATACATACCGATGTGTGCGGTCCAATGAGTGTGAAGCTCGTGGTGGCTATGTTATGTTCTCACCTTCACTGATGACCTAAGTAGATATGGATATGTCTACTTAATGAAACACAAGTCTGAGACCTTTGAAAAGTTCAAGGAATTTCAGAATGAGGTTGAGAATCAACGTGACAGAAAAATAAAGTTCTTACGATCATATCGCGGAGGAGAATATTTGAGTCACGAATTTGACATGCACCTTCGGAAATGTGGAATTGTTTCACAATGGACGCCGCCTGGAACACCTCAGCGTAACGGTGTGTCCGAACGTCGTAATCATACTCTGTTGGACATGGTGCGATCTATGATGTCTCTTACCAACTTACCGCTATCATTTTGGGGTTATGCTTTAGAGACTGCCGCATTCACTTTAAATAGGGCACTGTCTAAATCCGTTGAGACGACACCGTATGAACTATGGTTTGGGAAGAAACCTAAGTTGTCGTTTCTAAAAGTTTGGGGATGTAATGCTTATGTGAAGAAACTTCAACCTGAAAAGCTCGAACCCAAATCGGAAAAATGCGTCTTCATAGGATACCCTAAGGAAACTATTGGGTATACCTTCTACCTCAGATCCGAAGGCAAGGTGTTTGTTGCCAAGAATGGATCCTTTCCGGAGAAAGAGTTTCTCTCGATAGAAGTAAGTGGGAGGAAAGTGGAACTTGATGAGGTGATTGTCACCCCTCTCGGACTAGAAAGTAGCGCAATGCAGCAAGATCTTTTTGTGGTGCCTGCACCGACTAGAGAGGAAGTTAATGATAATGATCATGAAACTTTAGATCAAGTCACTACTGAACTTCTTAGGTCCATGAGGACACATTCCGCACCAGAGTGGTATGGCAACCCTGTCCTGGAAATCATGTTGTTAGACAACGGTGAACCTTCGAACTATGAAGAAGCGATGGTGGGCTCGGATTCCAACAAATGGCTTGAAGCCATGAAATCCGAGATAGGATCCATGTATGATAACAAAGTATGGACTTTGGTGGACTTTCCCATTGATCGGCAAGCCATAGAAAATAAATGGATCTTTAAGAAGAAGACTGACGCGGATGGAAATGTTACCATCTATAAGGCTCGGCTTGTCGCTAAGGGTTATCGACAAGTTCAAGGAATTGACTAAGATGAGACTTTCTCTCCCGTAGTGATGCTGAAGTCCGTCCAAATCATGTTAGAAATGGCCGCATTCTATCATTATGAGATATGGCAAATGGACGTCAAAACGGCATTCGTTAACGGCGTCCTTAAGGAAGAATTGTATATGATGCAACCAGAAGGTTTTATCGATCCTAAGAATGCTAACAAGGTATGCAAGCTCTAGCGCTCCATCTATGGGTTGGTGCAAGCATCTCGGAGTTGGAACATTCACTTTGATGAGGTGATCAAAGCGTTTGGGTTCATACAGACTTATGGAGAAGCCTGTATTTACAAGAAAGTGAGTGGGAGCTCTATAGCATTTCTCATATTATATGTGGATGACATATTGTTGATGGGAAATAATATAGAACTCTTGGAAAGCATAAAGGCCTACTTGAATAAGTGTTTTTCAACAAAGGACCTTGGAGAAGCTTCTTACATATTAGGCATCAAGATCTATAGAGATAGATCGAGACGCCTCATTGGTCTTTCACAAAGCACATACCTTGACAAGATATTGAAGAAGTTCAATATGGATCAGTCCAAGAAAGGGTTCTTGCCTGTATTGCAAGGTATGAGATTGAGCACAGCTCAATGCCCGACCTCGGCAGAAGATAGAGAAAAGATGAGTGTCATCCCCTATGCCTCGGCCATAGGTTCTAATATGTATGCCATGTTGTGTATCAGACCTGATGTGAACCTTGCCATAAGTTTGGTGGGGAGGTACCATAGTGATCCCGCAATGGAACACTGGACACCGGTCAAGAACATCCTGAAGTACCTGAAAAGGACTAAGGATATGTTTGTCGTTTATGGAGGTGACGAAGAGCTCGTCGTAAAGGGTTACGTCGATGATAGCTTGAACACAGATCCGGATGACTCCAAGTCGCAAACCGGATACGTGTATATTTTGAATGGTGGGGCAGTCAGCTAGTGCAGTTGCAAGCAAAGCGTCGTGGCGGCATCTACATGTGAAGCGGAGTACATAGCTGCTTCTGAAGCTGCACAGGAAGGAGTCTGGATGAAGGAGTTCATGACCGACCTAGGAGTTATTCCAAGCGCGTCGGGCCTGATGACTCTCTTCTGTGACAACACTGGAGCTATTGCCATTGCCAAGGAGCCCAGGTTTCACAAGAAGACCAAGAACATCAAGCGCCGTTTCAACTCCATCCGAAATTATATTCAAGATGGAGACATAGATATTTGTAAAGTGCATACGGATCTGAATGTCCAACTCTATGGGTGTTCGATTCATCACAATGTAACTAGATTAATGACTCTAGTGTAAGTGGGAGACTGTTCGAAATATGCCCTAGAGGCAATAATAAAATGGTTATTATTATTATATTTCCTTGTTCATGATAATTGTCTATTGTTCATGCTATAATTGTATTATCCGGAAATCATAATACATGTGTGAATACATAGACCACAACATGTCCCTAGTGAGCCTCTAGTTGACTAGCTCGTTGATCAATAGATGGTTACGGTTTCCTGACCATGGACATTGGATGTCATTGATAACGGGATCACATCATTAGGAGAATAATGTGATGCACAAGACCCAATCCTAAGCCTAGCACAAGATCGTGTAGTTCGTATGCTAAAGCTTTTCTAGTGTCAAGTATCTGTTCCTTAGACCATGAGATTGTGTAACTCCCGGATACCGTAGGAGTACTTTGGGTGTGCCAAACGTCACAACGTAACTGTGCGGCTATAAAGGTACACTACGGGTATCCCCAAAAGTATCTGTTGGGTTGGCACAAATCAAGACTGGGATTTGTCACTCCGTATGGCGAAGAGGTATCTCTGGGCCCACTCGGTAAGACATCATCGTAATGAGCTCTATGTGACTAAGAAGTTGGTCACGTGATGATGTATTACGGAACGAGTAAAGAGACTTGCCGGTAACGAGATTGAACAAGGTATCGGTATACCGATGATCGAATCTCGGGCAAGTACTATACCGGTAGACAATGGGAATCGTATACGGGATTGATTGAATCCTTGACATCTTGATTCATCCGATAAGATCATCATGGAACATGTGGGAGCCAACATGGGTATCCAGATCCCACTGTTGGTTATTGGCCGGAGAGATGTCTCGGTCATTTCTGCATGATTCCCGAACCCATAGGGTCTACACACATAAGGTTCGATGACGCTAGGGTTATAAGGAATGTATGTACGTTGTTACCGAATGTTGTTTGGAGTCCCGGATGAGATCCCGGACATCACGAGGAGTTCCGGAATAGTTCGAAGGGAAATATTTATATATGGGAAGTCACTATATGGTCACCAGAAAAGTTCGGGCGAGGGGGGGGGGTACCGGTATTGTACCAGGACCATCGAAGGGGTTCCGGGGGTCCACCTACCCCGGGGGGCCCTATGGGATGTATATGGAGAAGGACCAGCCCCTAACTGGGCTGGGAGCCTTTCCCCCTTAGGGCCCATGCGGCTAGGGTTGGGGGAAACCCTAAGGGGGGCGCCCCCTTGGCTTGGGGGCAAGCCACTTCCCCTGGCTGCCGCCCCCTCCTCAGATTGGATCTGAGGGGGCCGCCCCCCTCTCCCTTGCCCCTATATATAGTGGGAGGGGGGGTGGGAGGGCAGCCGCACACATTGCCTGGCGCAGCCCTCCCCCCTCCCAACTTCTCCTCTCCTTCTGTAGCGCTTGGCGAAGCCCTGCCGGAGTACCATGCTCCTCCACCACCACCAAGCCATCGTGCTGCTGCTGGACGGAGTCTTCCCCAACCTCTCCCTCTCTCCTTGCTGGATCAAGGCGCGGGAGACGTCCTCGGGCTGCACGTGTGTTGAACGCGGAGGCACCGTTGTTCGGTGCTTAGATCTGATTCGGTCGTGATCTGAATCGCTTCGTGTACGACTCCACCGACCGTGTTCTTGCAACGCTTCCGCATCACGATCTTCAAAGGTATGAAGATGCACTCCCCTCTTGTTGCTAGTCACTCCATAGATAGATCTTGGTGATGCGTAGAAAATTTTGAATTTCTGCAACGATCCCCAACAATGTTATGTGAACATCGACTACATCACACTTCACCGTTGTTTGGGCCTAGAGGAAGGCACTGGGAAGTAATAAGTAGATGTTGGGTTGCTAGAGTGACAGAAGCTTAAACCCTAGTTTATGCGTTGCTTCATAAGGGGTTGATTTGGATCCATATGTTTCATGATATGGTTAGCTTTACCTTAATACTTTTTTTGTAGTTGTGGATGCTTGCAATAGAGGTTAATCATAAGTGGGATGCTTGTCCAAGTAAGGGCAGCAACCAAGCACTGGTCCACCGACATACCAAATTATCAAAGTAACGAACATGAATCATATGAGCGTGATGAAAACTAGCTTGACGATAATTCCCATGTGTCCTCGGGAGCGCTTTCCTTTATATAAGAGTTTGTCCAGGCTTGTCCTTTGCTACAAAAAGGATTGGGCCATCTTGCTGCACCTTATTTACTTTCATTACTTGTTACTTGTTAGAAATTACCTTATCACAAAACTATGTGTTACCGATAATTTCATTGCTTGCAGAGAATACCTTACTGAAAACTACCTATCATTTCCTTCCGCTCCTCGTTGGGTTCGACACTCTTACTTATCGAAAGGACTATGATAGATCCCCTACACTTGTGGGTCATCAAGACTCTTTTCTGGCGTCGTTGCCTGGGAGTGAAGCGCCTGTGGTAAGTGGAATTTGGTAAGGAAAAACTTATATAGTGTGCTTAAATTTACTGTCACTTGTTACTATGGAACATAATCATTTGGGGGGCTTGTTCGGGGTATCTTCACCCCGACCAGTCGAGCAAAGAGTTGCTCCCCAACCTACTGAACCTACTGAAAATATTTACTTTGAAATTCCTTTGGGTATGATAGAGAAACTGCTAGCTAATCCCTTTAGAGGAGATGGAACCTTGCATCCCAATTTGCACTTAATATATGTGGAGGAAGTTTGTGGATTATTTAAGGTTGCAGGTATGCCCGAGGATGTTATCAAGAAGAAGGTCTTCCCTTTATCTTTGAAGGGAGAGGGATTGACATGGTTTAGGCTATGCGATGATATTGGATCGTGGAACTACAACCGATTGAAGTTAGAATTTCATTAGAAGTTCTATCCTATGCATCAGGTTCATCGTGACCGTAATTATATATATTATTTTTGGCCTCGCGAGGGAGAAATTATCTCTCAAGCTTGGGGGAGGCTTAAGTCAATGTTATATTCATGCCCCAATCATGAGCTCTCAAGATAAATGATTATCCAAAAAATATGCTCAGCTTTCTCTCAATAATCGCTCCATGCTCGATACATCTTGTACTGGTTCTTTCATGATGAAGACTAAATTCAAATGGGATTTATTGGAAAGAATTAAACGTAACTCTGAATATTGGGATATCGACGAAGGTAAGGAGTCAGGTATAACACCTAAGTTTGATTGTGTTAAATCTTTTATGGATACCGATGTTTTCCGTGAATTTAGCACTAAATATGGACTGGACTCTGAGATAGTAGCTTCTTTCTGTGAATCATTTGCTACTCATGTTGATCTCCCTAAGGAAAAGTGGTTTAAATTTCATCCTCCCATTGAAGTAAAAGTTGTTGAACCCGTTAAAGTTGAAGAAAAGACTATCACTTATAATGTTGATCCTATTGTTCCTACTGCTTACATTGAGAAACCACCCTTCCCTGTTAGAATAAAGGATGACGCTAAAACTTCAGCTGTGGTTTGTAAGAGTAATACTAGAACACCTACACCCTCTGAGCAAATTAAAGTTGAACCTAGTGTTGCTATGGTTAAGGATCTCTTTGTCGATAATATAGATGGGCATGTTATTTCCCTTTGTGATGAAGGCGCTAGAATTGCTAGACCCGATACTAAGAATAAACATAGACCTGTTGTAGGCATGCCTGTTATTTCTGTTAAAATAGGAGATCATTGCTCTCATGGATTATGTGATGTGGGTGCTAGTGCTAGTGCAATACCTCATTCCTTATATGAAGAAGTTATGCACGACATTGCACCTGCTGAGATAGAAGGTATTGATGTTACTATTAAGCTTGCCAATAGAGACACTATTTCACCAGTTGGAATCATTAGAGATGTTGAAGTCTTGTGTGGGAAAGTTAAATACCCTACTGGGTTTCTTGTTCTTGGTTCCCCACAAGATGAATTGTGCCCCCATTATATTTGGTAGACCCTTCTTGATTACTGTTAATGGTAAGATAGACTGCGAAAAAGATATTGTTACTATTGGATTAGGGGATATGTCTCATGATTTTGACTTTGCTAAATTTCATAGACAACCCCATGATAAAGAATTGCCTAGTAAGGAAGAAATTATTGGTCTTGCTTCTATTGTTGTGCCTCCTAACGACCCTTTAGAACGATATCTGCTAGACCATGAAAATGATATGTATATGAATGAGAGAAGGGAAATAGATGAAATTTTCTTTAAACATGGACCTCTATTGAAACACAACTTGCCCGTTGAAATTCTAGGGGATCCTCCTCCACCCAAGGGTGATCCTGTGTTTGAACTCAAACCATTACCTGATACTCTTAAGTGTGCTTATCTCGATGAAAAGAAGATATATCATGTTATTATTAGTGCTAACCTTTCAGAGCAGGAAGAACATAAATTATTGAAAACTCTAAAGAAGCACCGTGCTGCTATTGGATATACTCTTGATGATCTTAAGGGCATTAGTCCCACTCTATGCCAACACAAGATAAAATTGGAGAAGGACACTAAACCAGTTATTGATCACCAACGACAATTAAACCCTAGGATGAAAGAAGTGGTAAGGAAAGAAATACTAAAGCTTTTAGAGGCAGGTATAATTTATCCAGTTGCTGATAGTCAGTGGGTAAGCCCTGTCCATTCTGTCCCTAAGAAGGGAGGTATTACTGTTGTTCCTAATAATAAAGATGAATCGATCCCACAAAGAATTGTTACAGGTTATTGGATGGTAATTGATTTCCGCAAATTAAATAAAGCCACTAAGAAAGATCATTACCCTTTACCTTTTATTGATAAAATGCTAGAAAAGGTTATCCGAACATATTCATTTTTGCTTTCTAGATGGCTATTCTGGTTTCTCTCAAATACATGTGTCAAAAGATGACCAAGAGAAGACCACTTTTACTTGCCCCTTTGGTACTTTTGCTTATAGACATATACCTTTTAGTTTGTGCAATGCATCTGCTACCTTTCAAAGATGTATGATTAAGGATGGCAATGGGTCGGGTTTGGATCGGGTTGAACAATATCAAATCCATATCCATATCCATGAAGACAGTCTTTGCCCGCCCATGAAAAAATCCATAGGTGAGAAATTATGTCCATGTCCAAACCCGATGGATATCCATACCCACTGGATATCCATTGGGTCCTATCTAGACATATAAATAAGACATAACTCAATGTTAACATAAGATTTTCCATTCTTCACTTCGTGGCAGGCTAGGCTTCACTTATGGTAAATCAACGTTCACTAACAACATAAGATCATTTAGTATTTTTCTAACAAATGAGAATGACGAGTCATTTAACAAGGAGATAAAAATAAGGGAAGGGCATTGGGGTATGTTACAGTAGGGATTGAATGTCAACCAATAAAATTATGACGAGGATTGTGTAATTTCTTTTGCATGTTTTGGATAACAAAGTGTAAAATTGCAGTGGGAATGTGACTGTGGGGTAGGGATAGTAGGTTTTTGCCATTAAGTCATACTATCAGGTCGGGTTTGGATATACCCACGGGTACAAGATTATATCCATGCCCTACCCACGAGTAATCGGGTCGGGTTTGGGCGCTGCCCATGGACACAAAAGCATATCCAAACCCTATCCATTCGGGTCGGATATCCATGGATATCCATGTCCATGGATAAAATTGCCATCCTTAGTCTCGTTGCGAACAAGGGGACCTGGCATCTTGGTGGTTGGATATCGAAATGGGGGTGAGGCTGTGATATGCTGAGTTTGGGGCAAGGCTTCCTTTATAAGTCAGCCGAGTCTTCCGTCGCACGCTTGTGGATGGGAAAGCTCAGGTGTTGGCACAGGCACACGGCCTATGGATAGACTGATAGGTTGGGCACCGGCTATCAAAAGATGTCGGTTGCCACTGTGGATGGGATAGACTTGACTGTGGACAGGAAAAGATGTGGATGGTGTGGAAACCTAGGGATAGTGACCAGGCTAGGATAGGATTAGCCAATGGTCAGCCTGGCTCTGATACCAAGGCTGTCGGGGCCGGATTTCGGGAACACAATATTCCAGAAATTAACCCCTAGTGTCATCACCAGCCCAGGATTACTGTTACTGGTGGACACATCCTTGTTACAGATTACCAAGCATTTACAAGAATTTGATACAAGACCATAAAGGTCTACTGATACAACAATGACTCCGGTGGTGGATGAAGGAATTGGCTTGTGGATCTCCACATCGATGGGGCTCCATTCCCACAGGAACCGCTGACCCGGATAACTCCTATCCCGCGTGGCTGTACTCCTAGGCTTCGCACGGACGTCACTGTGGTACTCCTTGTAGAACCCCTAACCTGGCCAAGTAAATAGCCAGGGACAAGCCTGTGAGTACGTTTGAATGTACTCGCAAACATCATGGACAAATAATATAACAAATGCAGCAAACAATTATATGGTCATGATGAATTAAACTATATGCATATGCTCATGATAGACTTATATTAAATGCATGCTGACAGGAATTAAAACATGGCATGGTGAATAATGGTTAGTGCAGGAAATAAAGATTAGTATCAACAAAATATAAAAGAAATGCCGGTCGGATGTCAAGTGACACCACGGTCGGTCTTGAAAAGAAATGCCAGTCGGGTGTTTAAAAGAGAAATCGGACGATACCATCCGAGAACTTAGGCAACGTCACGAAAGGACTTGAAAAGAAATGCCAGTCGGGTATCCACAAGAGTAGTGGCGTGATAAACCGCCTGAAACTCGAGGGACGCCACAAAAGGACTTGAAAATAAAGGCGAGTGTCCGGGGTAGTCCAGCCAGCCCCTGAGACACTCTAAGAAAATAAAATAAGAGTAATGGGTTAGTCTACAATAATAATCATATCATCAAATATACTAATGGTAACACCAGTAGCAACGATAATTATCCTGCAAAATAACCATGCTCAATTTTTAAATATTTCCTTCGGAGACCGACTCTAAGACCGACACTTGACCAACCCAGACTGTAGTCCTTAACCGCGGACACGGCTATTCGAATAGGTTTCAAACTCTGCAGAGGGTGTACTCTTTACCCACAAGTATAGGATTTCTTTAGTCAGTATCGTGACACTGACTAATTCCCATTATGGTCTTTGGGTTGAAAACACGCCTGACCAGCACACACCAGCTTAACTTTTCTGCTGCCAGGAATCACCCAAAACAACAGTTAAGTAAAACTCTAAGTGGGAAGGCTACAACCTCCAATAGCATGGGATCACTATTTAAACACGCGGATTACAAGGGTACACTCCCTCTCGGCATCACGACAGCCGGAAACACCCATGCCCCCTTGACCCGATGACTGGATTTAGTCCAGGGCCCTGGAAACCCTCATCATGGCCCTCTGTACGGTGTGTGCATGGAAAGGGGTTAACAACTTACTAAACCATACCTTACCCGAGGCAGGGACAAGTGGTAGCACGAAACAAGTTTGGGGGTTACCGGAACAAGACTCGATCTATGGTCGACTCAGGAGGCTTATGTTCCCTGCAGTGGTTAGCACAACAAAACATTCTTTCACAGTATCACCAGGACAGGGCCACAACCCTTGCCTGCTTCCACAAATATCTCGTGACACCACCGTGTCAAAAAGGGCCCGTGCCCATCGGCACGTCCAAAACAGGAGCACACTCCTGGATGCTCACAAACTATGCATGTTGCAAAATGCATGCAAGAGAAAATAATTATATGAACATGCATGCATGAAATATTTCTACCCATATGAAATTCTTATTAAGAACTAACAAACCATGCATCAAATATTCTAACAAACATTCACCATATCAAGTGTTCAAGATGCTTGCCTTGAACATGCAGAAGCATTGGGTGCATACCAAAAGTTTTGAAAATATTATCTCCCCTCCATTTTCCTATTTTCAAAAATACTTAAATCACCACATAATTCAAAAACAGTACTAAAAAGTATTTCAAATATTTTTTTTTATAAATACTAAAATAAACTAGGGAATGTTTAAGAAATAACAGAAGAAGAATTAATTCATTTAGAGTTCATATGAATTAGTTATGGAATTACTAAGATGGAAAAATATGATTAAAAGTGCTATTTAGAAGATTCAACAGAAACTAAGCATATCAAAAAAATGTTCACCTAATTTAGATAAATAGAGCATGATTTTATAAACCTACAGAAATTAGAATAAATGGATTTGGATTTGAAATGATCACTGTGAAGATATTTGAAAACTACTGGAAATGTAAAAGGGGAAAGAACAGAGGCGCGCCCTGAGCGCTAAATAGCCGGATGGCGCTTCTGGGCCAAGCCCAGAGACTCAGCCGCGCGGGCGAGTTGCTGACGGAGGGGGACCACCAGTCGGGTTTGACTGGTGTCGTCTCCCTCCTTTCGCGACAGAACGAGGCGGCCATTCCGGCGAGGTTTGCCGGCGAACGGCGGGGTCCCTCGGAGAGCTGGGACCACCATCGTGCTCAGGAGGTCAGAGCGGTCCCGTAGAGGTAGGAAATGGCCGGTGGGAACCCCTGCCTTGCCGGCGGCGAGGTCTCCCGTAGCACGACGGCGGAGCCGAGTTGGGGCTTTCGTCTATGTGCTTGCTCCGGTGGAATTGGCGAGGGGGATGGGTCAGTGGATGCTCAGGGAAGATTTTGGTGCAGAGAGTGGGGAGGGGAAGGCTTTGGAGGGGTGGTGAGCTTCGAGAGAGTGGCGGCGGCAGAGGCGGCCGGAGTCGAGGAAGATGGCACCTCCGGTCGTCATGCTTGCTCGGGGAGGCTTGTGGGGGTTGGGGGAGTGGCCGTGGTGAGTGCAGCGGCCTCAAGGGGGGCCTTTTATAGGCGGGAGTGGCCGTGCCCGTGGCTTCCAGAGAAAGCCGTGGTGACGGTCGCCATTACTGCGCCGGCGGGATGGTTGGGGGTGGCGGCGCGACGTGGCCAGCTTCTGGGGGAAGCCACCGTCCAGGGGGTGAGCTGGCTGGCTCGGGGAGGTGCCAGGTAACTTGGACGGTGCCGTCCCCGAGTGGATCGCGGCGGCGGCCATTGATGGCAGACGCGGGCGGTGGCGACGGTCAGCGAGGTCGGTGGGTAGGTGCGGTGGTCGGCAGGGTCGGTGCGAGGTGGATGGGCTCGGGAAGCACCAGGTGGCCGGGTCGGTGAGGACGGTGGCCGGCCGCAGTTACTCCCCAGGCGAGCTGGCTGGCCTCGGGTAGTGCCAGGTGGCTCGGACGGCGCCGTCCACGGGTAGACAGTGGCGGCGGCCATTTATGGCGGCGAGTGAGGCTGGTGAGACCGGTGGCAGTGGTCATCGAGGCCGATGGAGGCGGTGGCCGTCCGCCATTAAGGCGAGGTGCGTTGGCTGGCTCCGAGCTGAGCCACGCGTCTCGGCAGAGACGTGGCGGATCTGGGTTCGTCGGGCGGTGATAAACGACGGCAGTGGACGGTGATGGATGGCACTAGCGGCCAGGGGAGGATGTCGGAGGGGTAGGTGGTCGATCTGATCCAGTGGGGGGTCAGGATGGGAGGGAAGAGGAGCTGGGGCGGCAGGGGCGCGGGTGCCAGTGGCTGCAGTCCAGGCGCTCTGCTCGCGCCCTAGACACACGCAGAAGTTGCTCGACGAAATGCTAATGGCATCTAGAGTGACCCACATGAGCTGCAAATTAGCAGGGTGGTGCTTTAGGGCATGAGAGAGGTCATGGACATGCTGGTTTGGCCAAAAGTGCAAGTCTCCAATGTAGTTAAGAGAGAGGCCAATTTCCTGCCATGCCCACAGGGTGTTTGATGAAATGATAGGGCTACGTAGGGAGTTGTGTTGGGTGTGACAATTGGCAGTATGATGTCTCATTGGATGACAGAGATGATGGTGGAGTTAGTTTGTGAAAAGAGAAAACTTGCTAATGCAAGTTTTACTGAAATTCAGTTTTGGACAGAAACTTCAGAGGGGTTTTTGGTGGACTTACAAAATTCAAATGGAGCTGATATTCTGGACTTAAGGTTTTGGTTGGAAGTACTATAAGATGGACAAGTATCAGAATTTTTGGAGCAAGGAACAATGGAGTTGTAGTTGTAACTGGAATCTGGGACAGAATTGAAAAGGGGATGGTTCACTCAAATTTTGCAAAACACCAAGTTGGGTTTTTGCACCAAAGTGACATATAGGCATCATAAGACCTCTCAGAATTATGGTGGAATTTTTAAAGAATTATTTAAATTAGTTGTAGTGCAACAGAAGCATTTAAAATACTGAAAATGCTATTAAAATAGTAATTTAGAGACAAATTTTATTAAGAAAATAATTTCTACTGTTATTAAACAAATAATGAAATGACTCAAGATACAACCAGAGCCCACAAAATTATTTCCAAAAAAATTACTATATGAAGAGAAAATTTTTGAAGGACAGGTATAGAAAAGGCTCTAAAATTATTAAAGAACCTAATATAATTCAAAATTTTATTTCTAGCCAAATTTTATTTAATGAAAAAGTAATTAAATTTGGGGTGTTACACCCTGCAGGACCCCCAGTTTGGACCAACACTCATGAGGAGCACTGGCCCGGGTTGTTAATTAAGAACTCGGGTTTGCAACGCCCTATGCAACTTTTAGTTATTAGGCAAATGTTAAACCAATGTTGGGCCTTGCTTGAAAAGCTTTAGCACTGAGCGAATTACCAAGGGGGCCCCATAAACCCCAACCGTGTTAGGGAGGCAAAATCAAGGAACATAACATCGGTTTATCGCTTCCTAGGGTGGCATGAGTGGAACAAAACACCAAGCAAGAGGCTTAGCCTTCCACCCATTACCAATATATAGGTGCCTTAGTTTAACAGATTATATATATTGTGATATCCCAACAATAACTTCATCACGGGGCAAGAAACTTCAAATCTTCGCCTGCAACTAACAACGCTATTAGAGGGGCTGAGCGATGCGTACTTAGCCAAACAACGGTTTGCTAGGAAGGTGGTTAGAGAGTTTCATGGCAACAATAGGAGGGCTGACAAACAGGAATAGGCATCGCTGCAATATCTACAGAGCGAGACAACTAGCATAGGCAAAGATAGTAGTGATATCTGGGAATGGTCATCTTGCCTGTTGATTCCAAGGAGGGATCATAACCTTGCTCCTCAAACTCAGCCTCGGTAGGAACCTTGAACTCCGAATCGTCACCGGGCTCTAACCAACACAACCATGCAAACACCGGAACGACAATCAATCATTATGCAATGCTCAAACACTTGATGCATGAATATGATGCATATGGACATGGATAAGATATGATGCATCTCCTAGGGACACAAAGAGTGCACAAGCATCATGGCAATAACAAGATCACACACATGTATGAACACAAGCAAAAGGAAACTAGTCCAACATGTCCACTAGTGGTTATATAGATTATTTAAACAAGCACCCAACAAGTTTTAAAAGTGGTTAATCATGGCAAGGGGTGCACCTAGGACTAACAGCAAGATGCTAGCATTTTAAATGGGCCGAAAAGAACAAACAACACTTTCCAGAAACTCCCATAATTATTTAAATGCATTTGGGACAGATCTGAGGAACTACTGTTTTAAAGTTGTTAAACATGCAAAACAACAGCACCACATTACTCTACACACTTTTCCACCCCAAAAGCATATAAAGTTTGTTAAATTTGGAGTTGTAGATATTTAGTTATGATTTTTACAAGTTTAAGCATATTTAAAACACAAATTAATTCAAACAACATTTTAAATGTTTTTAAACATGGCAACTACAACATATAAATGTCCTACATGAAAAACTAAGCAAGTTTCATATATAACTCAAATCCATCAGATGCATATTTAAACAGACATTAAATATACAAAGTAAATGCACAAAAAGAAAAAGAAAAAGAAAAACAGAAAAAGAAAATAGGCGCAAAGGTCAAACTGACCCAGGCCCTCCTGGCCGCAGCTACTGACCTGTGGGGTCAGGGCGCTGAGGCGGCGGCGGCTGTGTGCGCGTGGGGGTGCAAAGAGCGGTGAGGCTCGCAGGTGGGGCCTCCCTGTCAGTCTCACACGAGGCAAAAATGGGGGGATAAATCCCATTGCCCCCTATAGGATTCGAACTCACGACCTGGCTGCTAACTGACGAAGGACCTAGCCACTGGGCTAGACAGGTGATCTTGACAGAATACAGATGCATCGCCTGAAGTGTTAACTAAAGAAGCTAGCAGCAGGGGAAAGCAGAGGCTCGTCGGTGCTGCTCCGGCGACCTAAACGGACGGCGGAGGGGTGCGGGCAGATCCTGGGGGAACACCGCATCCACTCCATGCGCTTGCAGAACCTAGCAAACACTACAACGCCGGCGGCTCACGTCAGAACGGCGGCGACGGACCTCTTCGCGACAAAGCAAAGGCCTAGGCGGAGCGGCGACTAGCTGCGGGCGTGCGGGATCGAGCGGCGGAGCTATTGCGGATCCAGAGCGGGCGAAGCGCAAGGCCTACGGCGACTACTGACACGCGCGACAACAGCAGGGTTCAGAAACGACGGGGCACCGAGAGCACGAAGAAGCCATGGCTTCTGCGACGCGTACAGAGGACCACAGTGTTGGGAAACGTAGTATTTTAAAATTTTCCTACGATCACGCAAGATCTATCTACCAGATGCATATCAACGAGAGGGGAGAGTGAGTCTACGTACCCTCGTAGACCGAAAGCGAAAGCGTTAGAACAACGCGGTTGATGTAGTCGTACGTCTTCACGGCCCGACCGATCAAGCACCGAAACTACGGCACCTCCGAGTTCTAGCACACGTTCAGCTCGATGACGTCCCTCGAACTCCGATCCAGCCGAGTGTCGAGGGAGAGTTCCGTCAGCACGACGGCGTGGTGACGATCTTGATGTTCTACCGTCGCAGGGCTTCGCCTAAGCACCGCTACAATATTTATCGAGGAGAACTATGGTGGAGGGGGGCACCGCACACGGCTAAGAGATCAAGAGATCAATTGTTGTGTCTAGAGGTGCCCCCCTGCCCCCGTATATAAAGGAGGGAGGGAGAGGCCGGCCCTAGAGAGGGCGCACCAAGTGTGGGGAGTCCTACTAGGACTCCCAAGTCCTAGTATGATTCCCCTTTCCTTTTCTGAGTAGGAGAGAAGGAAAGAGGGGGAGAGGGAGAAGGAAAAGGGGGCTGCACCCCTTGTCCAATTCGGACCAGAAGGGGGGTGCACGCCTCCTTCCTTTTGGCCTCTCTCCTCTATTCCCGTAACTCCCCGGTACTCCGAAAATACCCGAATCACTCGGAACCTTTCCGATGTCCGAATATAGTCGTCCAATATATCGATTTTTACGTCTCGACCATTTTGAGACTCCTCGTCATGTCCCCGATCTCATCCGGGACTCCGAACTCCTTCGGTACATCAAAACTCATAAACTCATAATAAAACTATCTTCGAAACCTTAAGCGTGCGGACCCTACGGGTTCGAGAACTATGTTGGCAGGACCGAGACACGTCTCCGGTCAATAAACAATAGCGGAACCTGGATGCTCATATTGGCTCCCACATATTCTACGAAGATCTTTATCGGTCAAACCGCATAACAACATACGTTGTTCCCTTTGTCATCGGTATGTTACTTGCCCGAGATTCGATCGTCGGTATCTCAATACCTAGTTGAATCTCCTTACCGGCAAGTCTCTTTACTCGTTCCGTAGTACATCATCCCGCAACTAACTCATTAGCTGCAATGCTTGCAAGGCTTATAGTGATGTGCATTACCGAGTGGGCCCAGAGATACCTCTCCGACAATCGGAGTGACAAATCCTAATCTCGAAATACGCCAACCCAACAAGTACCTTCGGAGACACCTGTAGAGTACCTTTATAATCACCCAGTTACATTGTGACGTTTGGTAGCACACAAAGTGTTCCTCCGGTATTCGGGAGTTGCATAATCTCATAGTCATAGGAACATGTATAAGTCATGAAGAAAGCAATAGCAGTAAAACTTAAACGATCATAGTGCTAAGCTAATGGATGGGTCTTGTCCATCAGATCATTCTCCTAATGATGTGATCCCGTTGATCAAATGACAACTCATGTCTATGGCTAGGAAACATAACCATCTTTGATCAAAGAGCTAGTCTAGTAGAGGCATACTAGGGACACTCTGTTTTGTCTATGTATTCACACATGTATTAAGTTTCCGGTTAATACAATTCTAGCATGAATAATAAACATTTATCATGATATAAGGAAATAAATAATAACTTTATTATTGCCTCTAGGGCATATTTCCTTCAGTCTCCCACTTGCACTAGAGTCAATAATCTAGTTCACATCGCCATGTGATTTAACACCGATAGTTCACATCGTCATGTGATTAACACCCAAAGGGTTTACTAGAGTCAATAATCTAGTTCACATCGCTATGTGATTAACACCCAAAGAGTACTAAGGTGTTATCATGTTTTGCTTCATGAGAGAAGTTTAGTCAACGGGTCTGTCACATTCAGATCCGTATGTATTTCGCAAATGTCTATGTGTCTACAATGCTCTGCATGGAGCTACTCTAGCTAATTGCTCCCACTTTCAATACGCATCCAGATTGATACTTAGAGTCAGCTGGATTTAGTGTCAAAGCTTGCATCGGCGTAACCCTTTACGACGAACTCTTTATCACCTCCATAATCGAGAAACATTTCCTTAGTCATCCAGTTACTAAGGATAATTTTGACCGCTGTACAGTGATCTACTCCTGGATCACTATTGTACCCTCTTGACAAACTCATGGCAAGGTACACAGCATGGCATACTTTATAGAACCTATGGGTGAGGCATAGGGAATGACTTTCATTATCTCTATATTTTTCTGCCGTGGTCTGGCTTTGAGTCTTACTCAACTTCACACCTTACAAGTCAGGTAAGAACTCCTTCTTTGACTAATCCATTTTGAACTACTTAAAAATCATATCAAGGTATGTACTCATTGAAAGTCTTATCAAGCGTCTTGATCTATCTCTATAGATCTTGATGCCCAATATGTAAGCAGCTTCACCAAGGTCTTTCTTTGAAAAACTCCTTTCAAACACTCCTTTATGCTTTCCAGAAAATTCTACATCATTTCCGATCGACAATATGTCATTCACATATACTTATCAGAAAGGTTGTAGTGCTCCCACTCACTTCTTGTAAATACAGGCTTCACCGCAAGTCTGTATAAATCTATATGCTTTGATCAACTTATCAAAGCGTATATTCCAACTCCGAGATGCTTGCACCAGTCCATAGATGGATCGCTAGAGCTTGCACATTTTGTTAGCACCTTTAGGATTGACAAAACCTTCTGGTTGCATCATATACAAGTCTTCTTTAATAAATCCATTAAAGAATGCAGTTTTTGTTATCCATTTGCCAGATTTCATAAAATGCGGCAATTGCTAACATGATTCGGACAGACTTAAGCATCGCTACAGGTGAGAAAGTCTCATCGTAGTCAACTCCTTGAACTTGTTGAAAAACTTTCGCAACAAGTCGAGCTTTGTAAACAGTAACATTACTGTCAGCGTCAGTCTTCCTCTTGAAGATCCATTTATTTTCGATGGCTTGCCGACCATCGGGCAAGTCAACCAAAGTCCACACTTTGTTCTCATACATGGATCCCATCTCAGATTTCATGGTCTCAATCCATTTTGCGGAATCTGGGCTCATCATCGCTTCCTCATAGTTCGTAGGTTCATCATGGTCCAGTAACATGACTTCCAGAACCGGGTTGCCATACCACTCTGGTGCGGAACGTAATCTGGTTGATCTACGAAGTTCAGGAGTAACTTGATCCGAAGTTTCATGATCATCATCATTAGCTTCCTCACTAATTGGTGTAGGAATCACTGGAACCAGTTTCTGTGATGTACTACTATCCAATTCGGGAGAAGGTACAATTACCTCATCAAGTTCCACTTTCCTCCCACTCACTTCTTTCGAGAGAAACTCCTTCTCTAGAAAGGATCCACTCTTAGCAACAAAGACCTTGCCTTCGGATCTGTGATAGAAGGTGTACCCAATAGTTTCTTTTGGGTATCCTATGAAGATTTACTTCTCCGATTTGGGTTCGAGCTTATCATGTTGAAACTTTTTCACATAAGCATCACAGTCCCAAACTTAAAGAAATGACAGCTTAGGTTTCTCGTCAAACCACAGTTCATATGGTGTCATCTCCACGGATTTAGATGGTGCCCTATTTAACGTGAATGTATATGTCTGTAATGCATAACCCCAAAAGCGATAGTGGTAGATCGGTAAGAGACATCATCGATCGCACCATATCTAATAAAGTACGGTTATGACGTTCGGACACACCATTACACTATGGTGTTCCAGGTGGCGTGAGTAGTGAAACTATTTCACATTGTTTTTACTGAAGGCCAAACTCGCTAACTCAAATGTTTTACCTCTACGATCATATCGTAGAAACTCTTATTTTCTTGTTACGATGATTCTCCACTTCACTCTGAAATTCTTTGAACTTTTCAAATGTTTTAGACTTGTGCTTCATTAAGTAGATATACCCATATCTGCTCAAATCATCAGTGAAGGTCAGAAAATAACGATACCCGCCGCGAGCTTCAACACTCATTGGTCCACATACATCTGTATGTATGATCTCCAACAAATCTGTTGCTCGCTCCATTGTTCCGGAGAACGGAGTTTTAGTCATCTTGCCCATGAGGCATGGTTCGCAAACACCAAGTGATTCATAATCAAGTGATTCCAAAAGTCCATCACTATGGAGTTTCTTCATGCGCTTTACACCATTATGACCTAAACAGCAGTGCCACAAATAAGTTGCACTATCATTATTAACCTTGCATCTTTTGGCTTCAATATTATGAATATGTGTATCACCACGATCGAGATCCAACAAACTATTTTCATTGGGTGTATGACCATCGAAGGTTTTATTCATGTAAACAGAATAACAATTATTCTATGACTTTAAATGAATAACCGTATTGCAACAAATATGATCAAATCATATTCATGCTCAACGCAAATGCCAAATAACATTTATTTAGGTTTTACACTAATCCCGAAAGTATAGGGAGTGTGCGATGATGATCATATCAATCTTGGAACCACTTCCAACACACATCGTCACTTCACCTTTAACTAGTCTCTGTTCATTCTGCAATTCTCGTTTCGAGTTACTAATTTTAGCAACTGAACCTGTATCAAATACCCAGGGGTTGCTATGAACACTAGTAAAGTACACATCAATAATCTGTATATCAAAATATACCTTTGTTCACTTTGCCATCCTACTTATCCGCCAAGTATCTAGGGCAGTTCCACTTCCAGTGACCATTTCCTTTGTAGTAGAAGCACTTAGTTTCAGGCTTGAGTTTTAGCTTTGGGTTTCTTCATGGGAGTGACAACTTGCTTGTCATTCTTCTTGAAGTTCCCCTTCTATCCCTTTGCCTTTTACTTGAAACAAGTGGTCTTGTTAACCATCAACACTTGATGCTTTTTCATGATTTCTACCTTCGCCGACTTCAGCATTGCGAAGAGCTCGGGAATTCCTTTCGTCATCCCTTGCATATTATAGTTCATCATGAAGTTCTACTAACTTGGTGATAGTGACTAGAGAACTTTGTCAATTACTATCTTATCTGGAAGATTAACTCCCACTTGATTCAAGTAATTGTAGTACCCAGACAATCTGAGCACATGCTCACTGGTTGAGCTATTCTCCTCCATCTTGTAGGCAAAGTACTGTCAGAAGTCTTATACCTCTCGACACGGGCATGAGTATGAAATAATAATTTCAACTCTTGGAACATCTTATATGCTCCGTGGCGTTCAAAACGTTTTTGAAGTCCCGGTTCTAAGCCATAAAGCATGGTGCACTTAAACTATCAAGTAGTCATCATACCGAGCTTTTGTCAAAACGTTCATAACGTCTACATCCGCTCCTGCAATAGGTATGTCACCTAGCGGTGCATCAAGGACATAATTCTCTGTGCAGCAATGAGGATAATCCTCAGATCACGGAACAATTCCGCATCATTGCTACTAATATCTTTCAACTTAGTTTTCTCTAGGAACATATAAAAAATAAACGGGGAGCAACATCGCGAGCTATTGATCTACAACATGGATATGCTAATACTACAAGGACTAGGTTCATAATAAATTAAAGTTCAATTTAATCATATTACTTAAGAACTCCCACTTAGATAGACATCCCTCTAGTCATCTAAATGATCACGTGATCCAAATCAACTAAACCATGTCCGATCATCACGTGAGATGGAGTAGTTTCAATGGTGAACATCTTATGTTGATCATATCTACTATATGATTCACGCTCGACCTTTCGGTCTCCAGTGTTCCGAGGCCATATCTGCATATGCTAGGCTCGTCAAGTTTAACCCGAGTATTCTGCGTGTGCAAAACTGGCTTACACCCGTTGTATTTGAACGTAGAGCTTATCACACCCGATCATCACGTGGTGTCTCGGCACGACGAACTTTCGCAACGGCGCATACTCAGGGAGAACACTTATACCTTGAAATTTAGTAAGGGATCATCTTATAATGCTACCGTCGAACTAAGCAAAATAAGAAGCATAATAAGATAAACATCACATGTAATCAAAATATGTGACATGATATGGCCATCATCATCTTGTGCTTTTGATCTCCATCTCCAAAGCACCGTCATGATCACCTTCGTCACCGGCGCGACACCTTGATCTCCATCGTAGCATCGTTGTCGTCTCGCCAACTATTGCTTCTACGACTATCGCCACCGCTTAGTGATAAAGTAAAGCAATTACATGGCGATTGCATTTCATACAATAAAGCGACAACCATATGGCTCCTGCCAGTTGCCGATAACTTTACAAAACATGATCATGGTAAAAAAACCGTATATCTACGCAAGATCATGATAACGTAGTATTTTAAAATTTTCCTACGATCACGCAAGATCTATCTACCAGATGCATAGCAACGAGAGGGGAGAGTGAGTCTACGTACCCTCGTAGACCGAAAGCGGAAGCGTTAGAACAACGCGGTTGATGTAGTCGTACGTCTTCACGGCCCGACCGATCAAGCACCGAAACTACGGCACCTCCGAGTTCTAGCACACGTTCAGCTCGATGACGTCCCTCGAACTCCGATCCAGCCGAGTGTCGAGGGAGAGTTCCGTCAGCACGACGGCGTGGTGACGATCTTGATGTTCTACCGTCGCAGGGCTTCGCCTAAGCACCGCTACAATATTTATCGAGGAGAACTATGGTGGAGGGGGGCACCGCACACGGCTAAGAGATCAAGAGATCAATTGTTGTGTCTAGAGGTGCCCCCCTGCCCCCGTATATAAAGGAGGGAGGGAGAGGCCGGCCCTAGAGAGGGCGCACCAAGTGTGGGGAGTCCTACTAGGACTCCCAAGTCCTAGTAGGATTCCCCTTTCCTTTCCTGAGTAGGAGAGAAGGAAAGAGGGGGAGAGGGAGAAGGAAAAGGGGGCTGCACCCCTTGTCCAATTCGGACCAGAAGGGGGGTGCACGCCTCCTTCCTTTTGGCCTCTCTCCTCTATTCCCGTAACTCCCTGGTACTCCGAAAATACCCGAATCACTCGGAACCTTTCCGATGTCCGAATATAGTCGTCCAATATATCGATTTTTACGTCTCGACCATTTTGAGACTCCTCGTCATGTCCCCGATCTCATCCGGGACTCCGAACTCCTTCGTTACATCAAAACTCATAAACTCATAATAAAACTATCATCGAAACCTTAAGCGTGCGGACCCTACGGGTTCGAGAACTATGTTGACAGGACCGAGACACGTCTCCGGTCAATAACCAATAGCGGAACCTGGATGCTCATATTGGCTCCCACATATTCTACGAAGATCTTTATCGGTCAAACCGCATAACAACATACGTTGTTCCCTTTGTCATCGGTATGTTACTTGCCCGAGATTCGATCGTCGGTATCTCAATACCTAGTTGAATCTCCTTACCGGCAAGTCTCTTTACTCGTTCCGTAATACATCATCCCGCAACTAACTCATTAGCTGCAATGCTTGCAAGGCTTATAGTGATGTGCATTACCGAGTGGGCCCAGAGATACCTCTCCGACAATCGGAGTGACAAATCCTAATCTCGAAATACGCCAACCCAACAAGTACCTTCGAAGACACCTGTAGAGTACCTTTATAATCACCCAGTTACGTTGTGACGTTTGGTAGCACACAAAGTGTTCCTCCGGTATTCGGGAGTTGCATAATCTCATAGTCATAGGAACATGTATAAGTCATGAAGAAAGCAATAGCAGTAAAACTTAAACGATCATAGTGCTAAGCTAATGGATGGGTCTTGTCCATCAGATCATTCTCCTAATGATGTGATCCCGTTGATCAAATGACAACTCATGTCTATGGCTAGGAAACATAACCATCTTTGATCAAAGAGCTAGTCTAGTAGAGGCATACTAGGGACACTCTGTTTTGTCTATGTATTCACACATGTATTAAGTTTCCGGTTAATACAATTCTAGCATGAATAATAAACATTTATCATGATATAAGGAAATAAATAATAACTTTATTATTGCCTCTAGGGCATATTTCCTTCACACAGATGGCGAAGAAGAAGCAGGGAGGAGTAGGGAGTACCTCCTTACCCTAGGACAAGAAGAGGTCGACGGAGATGCGCCAGAGAGGAGGAAGGCGGGCTCTAAACTTGGCGCCGTCACGGTCCACGGACAGAGATAGAAGAAGAAGATGGCGTGGCCGTCGGGCTTGTTGTCATGGGCCCCGGATCTGCTCCAGAACGGCTCGGGGAGGCGCTGCGGTGGTCGTGGACGACGGAGAGGAGGCCGGTGATGACTCCTACGACGGAGAGGAGCTCTCGATCGGGCCGGCCATGGCGAGCGGTGCGGGTGTGCATGGGTGTTTACCTGGGCGGCACGCGAGGGGAAAGAGGGAGGAGGAGGAGGAACCCTAGGGGCTGCAACTGCTCAGGTTTAAAAGGGAGAGGCCGAAGTGTGGCCTCGACATCCGTGATCACGGCGCGACGGCGAACGCGGGCTCTGCCTCTGCACCAGGGTGACGGAGGAAGACAGAGAAGAGGGATGAGAGGCTGATGAGTGGGTCCACAGGGGGGAAAAGGGGACGGCGCGACTGCGCGCGACGCTGCTCCCGCTGGGCGCTGGTTGGGCTGCTGCGGGAGATGAAGTGGACCGAGGGCTGCTGCGGAGAGGCTGGCTGGGCCTGGAGCAGGATGGAAGGAGGCCCAAGCCATTACTGCCCTTTTTCTTTCTATTTTCCTTCAGACAGAAATAGAGGAAAAAGTACAGGTTCAAAGAAATAGAGTTTGGAGATAAATAAAATATCCACATGCTCATGGATTTATGCCCTATTTAATAAAATTGGTTTGGACATTTTTGAAGGTAGAAAAATAAAATGAGTTTGAATATGGTTCAAACTCTTGTCATTTTTGAACCCAACCAAATCACTTTAAAAAGGGGCATGGCTTTGCATGGTGACACATGTCATAGCAACAGAGAAAAGGGGAGGAGTTGAACATTATTGGAATGGCTAGGTCACTAGCAAAAATAAATAAAGAAAGGAAGAAAAGAAGGCAAGAGAAGAGGTGAAGAAGAAGGAGGGGGCCTAGGGTTTTGGCAAGGGCATGGCTATGCACCAACATCACACAACATCAACAAGGTGGCCTCACATCACAACCAAAAGAAGTAAGAAACTAAGATGACTAAGATACCATGATGATGAAGCAATGCATGGATGCAAAATAAAATAAAAAGACAATGAAAAAAAAGCTAAAAAGACAAAAAAAAACCCAAGGATAAGGACAAGGATCAAAAGGAGAATTGCTTTATTGCCATAATTGGAAAGTAACACATATGGGGTGTTACACTAACCTATACTACAACTATTAGTAGTTTGCAAAGACGAGACAACGCACACGAGTCCACTAATCACCACAACAATACACTACCGTGGATCCTCTCCCGTCATCCTACGGAAGGGCCATTCACGGCACTCCCACTTGTCTTGAGACTTTTAGGAGTAACCATTAACTTTTCTATGAACTGTATAGGCAACCAAGTGGTCCTTAACCGCGAACAACAGCTATTCGAATAGATTGGTAACCCTGTAGGGGTGTACTTCTTCACACACGCTTCCACCACTTATCGCCGTTTACTCGGCTGTACTCGCCAACCTTCAAGCGGAAGCCCAGCGAGGGTGTCGGCCACGACCTGACTAACCACACAAGTCCCTAGTCCAGGTTTATCGCCTATTTGGGTTCCATCCCTGGGGAGATCCGGCGGGGTGTCGCTCACGGCCCCAAACGATGTGTACAGGGTTCCCGAGCCACCAAACGGGCAACCGGTACACCGTGCCACGTACCTGCCGCATCACAGCCCACCCCGAGGGTCAGCGCTGCGCACGACCACCAGTATACTACAAACACCAGAAACTAGTTGCAACTCCTTGGCAGAGGACAAGGGCAGTTAATAAGTCGAGAGGGTCCATTGGTTTCGGGCCCAATGCGTGGTAGTAGCTGATCTTAAATCACACATACAGATCTCAGTTCTTATGGACGATTCCAATGAAACAACCCACCATGTACTCCTACATGGCCTTTCATCGACACCTTTACCAAAACATATTCCACACTTCACTCTCATTACGAGACACAATCATTTCACTCTGATCCATCACCCAGATGAACCAGACCTGACACAACTCTAAGCATAGCAGGCATAGCATGTATAGCATGGTAGGAAACACATCAACATGGTTCAATCAACTCCTACACATGCTAGTGGGTTTCAACTATTTACTGTGACAATGACAGGTCATGCAAAGGAATGGGGTTCAGCTACCGCAGCAAACAGCAGTTCATACGTTGTTGCCTTAATGCAGTAAAAGAGAG
The DNA here is from genome assembly GCA_902687465.1 of Secale cereale. Classification (NCBI taxonomy): domain Eukaryota; kingdom Viridiplantae; phylum Streptophyta; class Magnoliopsida; order Poales; family Poaceae; genus Secale; species Secale cereale. The sequence continues at coordinate 638,353,841 of LR738713.1, read as the reverse complement.
CAGAAGCGAGAAGATGGGTTTGTATCAGAATGATCAACGGGTTGCTTGCCTGGAAGATAGGTTGACGGGTACTGCTCTTCAGTTGGATACTCAGAAGTATTCTCGGGAGCAGAACCTACCACGGAGATCACCGGTAACACATCAATACACGACAATATGCAACAATATGATGCATGCTCATGACATGGCAATATAAATGTGTTTTGAGCTAATGCAACTATAAACATAAAGGTTTGAGCTTATTTGAATCAAAGATTCAAATTCATGCCCAAGTTATTATTATTCGAAGTGCATTATCATGTTTTGATATGAACAACAAGGTGAACTTGCTTTAACATGCATGAAACCAGTACCAATGGATAAATTGGATTTTTCTGATCATTTTTCATATATAAATTATTTCATTTGGAGCTACGGTTGAATTTATATGATTTTTAGAAGTTTAAACCATTTTCTAAAGTAAATAAATCATTTCCGATTTATTTAAAATCAGAAAAGAGTTTACTGCGTCAGCACTATGTCATAGTGACATCAGCAGGTCAACTGGGTGGCCCTCGTCAAACCTGACTAGTGGGACCCACTGGTGAGTGTCACATCTAACTAATTAAGGTTAGTTTAACCTAACTAATAACTAACAGAGTTGGGCCCATACGTCAGTGGGTCAAAACTAACTAACATAATTAGTTTAACGCTAATTAATCCTAAAGACTAATTAGTCAGCGGCTGGCCCCACTTGTCAGTGGCACAAGGGGAGGTCAAATCCCTGGTCAACTGGCTAATCCCGCCGGCAGCTCGACGCCGGCGAGGCCAGACGCGACGGAGCGCCTCGGATTTTGTCCTCCAATGACCAAATCGCTGGCGGAGACGTGCTGTGTGATGCGGACGCTCGTCCGCATCGAGTGGTGGCCATGGCGTGGCCTGGGGGTGACCGGAACGTCGCCGACGACGACGTTGGCGGTGGCCAGAGCTCGGGTGAGCTCGCAATCGTTGCTGCGGTGGCCGTTGATACGTCCAAAATGCATCACTATTTTATATTATAATTTATCCTTATTCATTGATATATTCCATGTTATGATGATGTTCTTATGTTGTTTTGGCCTATTTTACACAGTTTGCAACTTTCCGATGCCGAAACAGCAGACGCAGGATTCAGCAGGAAAAAGTGGATACTAAGTTGCTGAACAAGAACACCTCCAAATTACCTGAAAATTGACGGGACGTGTTTTTCAGAAGAATAACGAAGACACGCGAAAGGGGAGTTAGAGGGGGGCCAAAGGGTGCCCAGGCGGCCTGGGGGCGCGCCCCCCCTGGCCGCGCCGGGGGGGCGCCTGGATTCTCTGGCCCACCTCTGGCCGCCCCCTTTTGCATATATGCTCTCCGTCTCCCGAAAACCCTAGGCACAAGACTTTTTACGGAGTTCTGCCGCCGCTTCGAGGCGGAAACCTACAGAGAAGAAAAGGGCATCTCCGGTGGGCAGATTCCGCCGGGGAGATCACCTCCCGGAAGGGGAGATCGTCGCCATCGTCATCACCATCATCACGGGCATCATCGAGATCATCATCAACATCATCCCCAACACCAGCACCATCTCCATATTCATCCAAATCTCATCTTTCCATCGCAACTCGTGTTGTAACTTGTACTACCTATCCTCTCTACTCCATCGGTGTTGATTACTACTTTGTGGTGAATGCTATTGAGTTTTGTTGGAGAAATATTATTATGTCTAGATTGTTTATCACCTATTTATCCCCTCTGATCATGATCTCTTTTATGTCTTGTGAGTAGTTACTTTAGTTCTTGAGGACATGGGGAAAGTCTTGTTGTTAGTAGTCATATGCTGTTGAAGTAAGATGTGTTGTTTGATACTTAAGTTGTGTTGTCATTCTACTAGTGGTGTTGTGTGAGTCAAACACCCAACACTTCGCCTTATTAAGGACCTAGGGGAATGCATTGTGTATAAAGAATGCTTATGGTGGGTTGCCGGAGTGACAGAAACCTGAACCCCAGTTCGCACGCTTTTGCATAAGGGAATAATGGATCCTCGATCGTATTGCTATGGTTAGGCTTTTGCCTTAAATTATATCTTGTATTTGCGGATGCTTGCAAGGTGTTTAATCATAAGAGTGCATTCATCTTAGTCTAGAGAGTGCACTAGCATAGATCCACCCACCAACACTTATCAACACATAACATATATCGATACGGAATATGACGAAAGCACATGACTACCTCACCCGTGTGTCCTCAAGAACGCTTTAGTCTTTATAAGTTCAGTTGCTAGGCCTCTCCTTTGCTAAGAAAGGACTGGGCCACTTGTTACTTTCAGTACCTTTTACATTACTCGCCATTACATTCCTATTGCTTATATCGAGAAAACCCCTAAAAGTTATCTTTCAGTGCTTGCAGTAATTTCTTGCTCAGAATCGCTTATCAATACCTTCTGCTCCTCGTTGGGTTCGACACTCTTACTTATCGAAAACGCTGCAACAGATCCCTTACGGTTGAGGGTCATCAAGTACCGTTTTCTGGCGCCGTTGCCGGGGAGCGTAGCGCTATTGGTAAAGTGAAACTGGTAAGAAAGTTTTTTATAATTCTGTTTTTTTATTCTTATTGCTATCCTCTGTCCTTATGGATAACCCTATTATTGGAGCGTTGCTTGCGGGAAGACACCCCACACCTGTGGTGGTTGATCCTCCCCCTACTGAAATTGTGCCTTATAAAATACCAGCTGGCATTATCGATTATGTTTTGACTAATCGTTATGCAGGAGACAGACATCCCGGTGAACACTTGCTGTTTTTGTCACGACTATGTTCATTATTTAAGCTTGCAGGTGTATCGAGGGAGTTTGTAATGAGGAAATTGTTTGTCGTATCCCTTACAGATAAAGCTTCAGATTGGTATGGGCTTCTTGATAACCCACACTTGCTGGACTGGCAGGAGCTTATGTCTCTCTTTTATACTAAATTTTATCCTCTTCACGAAATTCATCGAGACAGGAATTATATCTATAACTTTAGGTCTCGTGACGGAGAAAGCATTGCTCAAGCTTGGGGGAGATTGAAGCCTCTAATGCTCAAATGCCCTATTCATAGGCTCCCCAAGGAGATTATACTTACAAATTTTTATGCCAGGCTTTCTCGTCAGGATAAGGAGATGCTGGATGCCTCCCCTAGTGGGGTGTTTCAGAAGAAGAGTGTTGAAGAAAGGTGGGATCTCCTTGAAAGAATCCAGAGGAATACCGAAGATTGGGAAATTGATAAAGGTATTGAACCAACTATAAATTATGAACATGATTATATTGAGAGCTATGTAGAAACTGATTACTTCAATACTTTTTGCTCTAAGATTGGTCTTGATTCCCACCTAGTGATTGACTTGTGTAAGAATTTTGCCTCTCATGTTGATTCTTTTAAAAAGAATAGAGACCAGCACCATGCACCTTTTAAAGAAAAACCTATTGATATTTATGTTGCTGAGCCTATTTTGCCTGCAGTCATATATGAAAAGCCTCCTTTTCCCACGAGGATAAAGGAACACTCCCTTGTAACAGGCATAATAAACAAAAGTGAGAGAAGAGTTGATGAACCTGAGGACCAGATCAGGGTCGATCCTCGAGTTGCATTGATTAAAGACCTTGTTACTGATGATGTTTTGGATTCCAATATAACTTTTTGTGCTGTTTCCACTAACCTTGTCACAACCAAGAACAAAGGCCCAATTTCAGGTACTCCGGTGGTATCTGTTAAAATAGGAGATCATAATTATTATGGGCTATGCGATTTGGGATCGAGTGCAAGTGCTATTCCTTATTCAGTTTATGAAGAAATCATCGGTGAGATTTCCCCTTGTGAACTTGAAGAAGTTGATGTTACTATTCATCTTGCAAATAGATCAACTATCTCTCCTATCGGAATTGTGAGGGACGTTGAAGTCCTATGTGGAAAGGTAAAATACCCTACAGACTTTTTGGTACTTGGTTCAGCCAGGGACGATTTTTGTCCCATCATTTTTGGTAGACCTTTTCTTAGAACTTGTGGAGCTATAATAGATTGCAAGAAAGGTAAAGTTTCTGTTGAATTCAATGGTGAGCCATATGAATTTAATTTTTCTAAGTTCTCTAAGCAGCCTCGTGGTACTAATTTACCTAGTGATGATAAAATTATTGAAAGTATTGCCTCTATTGCTATTCCTCCTGATGATCCTTTGCAGCAATACATGGAGGACCACGAGAATGATTTACATATGCTGGAAAGAAATGAACTAGATGAAATATTCTTGAGGCAGCCTGCCATCCTGAAGCACAACCTTCCGGTTGAACCTTTGGGAATTTTATCAAAACCAAAAGAAGACCCGGTGTTCGATCTTAAACCTCTTCCCGATACGCTCAAGTATGCTTATTTAGATGAAAAGAAAGTATATCCTGTTATTATCAATTCTAACCTTTCAGGATATGAAGAAGAGCGATTATTGGAAGTACTTCGTAAACACCGAGGCGCAATTGGCTACACCCTTGATGACCTTAAGGGAATTAGTCCATCTATCTGTCAACATACTATCAACCTTGAGCCCGATGCTAAACCAGTTGTTGATCATCAACGACGGTTGAACCCGAAGATGATGGATGTCGTGAGAATTGAGATTCTCAAGCTTCTAGCCGCAGGTGTTATCTACCCTATAGCTGATAGTAAGTGGGTAAGTCCTGTACATTGCGTTCCTAAGAAAGGAGGTACAACTGTGGTTCCTAATGATAAAAATGAACTAATACCTCAGAGAATTATTATTGGATATAGAATGTGTATTGATTACAGGAAGTTGAACAAAGCAACCAGGAAGGATCACTACCCGTTGCCGTTCATCGACCAAATGCTTGAAAGGTTATCCAAAAGTACCCACTTTTGTTATCTCGATGGTTATTCTGGCTTTTCTCAAATTCATGTTAACACTGTCGATCAAGAGAAGACCACTTTTACTTGTCCCTTTGGTACTTATGCTTACAGACGTATGCCTTTTGGTTTATGTAATGCCCCTGCTACTTTTCAAAGGTGTATGTATGCTATCTTTCATGGTTTCTGCGGGGATATTATGGAAGTCTTCATGGACGATTTCTCCGTCTATGGAACTTTATTTGACCATTGTCTTCACAACCTTAATAAAGTTTTGCAGAGATGCGAGGAGACAAATTTGGTACTCAACTGGGAGAAGTGCCCCTTTATGGTTAATGAAGGAATTGTTCTTGGTCACAAGATTTCCGAAAGGGGAATTGAAGTGGACAAAGCCAAGATCGAAGCTATTGAAAGGATGCCCTATCCAAGGGACATCAAAGGTATTCGCAGTTTTCTCGGTCATGCAGGTTTTTATAGAAGGTTTATTAAAGACTTTTCTAAAACCTCTAGACCCCTCACTAACCTTCTCCAGAAGGATGTTCCTTTTGTGTTTGATGAAAATTGTAAGGAAGCTTTTGAAGTTCTTAAGAAAGCTTTAATAACTGCTCCTATAGTACAACCACCTAACTGGAATTTACCTTTTGAGATTATGTGTGATGCAAGTGATTTTGCTGTTGGAGCTGTTTTAGGACAAAGGGTTGATAAGAAATTGAATGTTATACATTATGCTAGTAAGACCCTTGATAGTGCTCAAAGAAATTATGCTATTACTGAGAAGGAATTCTTAGCTGTAGTTTTTGCTTGTGATAAGTTTAGGCAGTACATTGTGGATTCCAAAGTTATTATTCATACTGATCATGCTGCCATTAAATATCTTATGACAAAGAAGGATGCTAAGCCAAGGCTTATCAGATGGGTACTCCTTCTTCAAGAATTTGATTTACGGATTGTTGATAGGAAAGGGGAAGACAATCCGGTAGCGGACAATCTTTCAAGAATGGAAGATATACCGCATGACCCCATCCTAGTTAACGATAGTTTTCCAGACGAGCAACTTGCCATTGTAAAACTACAACCTCTCTCCGATCCTTGGTATGCAGATTATGCTAATTTTATTGTTGCAAAGTATATGCCTCCAGGTCTAACATTTCAGCAAAGGAAGAAGTTCTTTCATGATTTGAGGCACTACTTTTGGGATGACCCACATCTTTTCAAAGAAGGTCCCGACGGGATCGTGAGGAGATGCATTCCGGAACATGAGCAGAAGGACGTTCTTCGACGGTGTCATGATAGTCCCTATGGAGGGCATCACGCCGGTGAGAGGACTGCACATAAGGTTCTTCAATCAGGTTTTTATTGGCCTACTCTCTTTAAAGATGCTAGAAATTATGTTTTAGCTTGTGATAAATGTCAGAGAGTTGGTAACATTAGTAGAAGGAATGAGATGCCTATGGATTACTCACTAGTGATTGAACCTTTCGATTGTTGGGGTTTTGATTTCATGGGTCCTTTTCCTTCTTCGCACAAGTACACTCACATTTTAGTAGCTGTTGATTATGTGACCAAGTGGGTCGAAGCAATCCCCATTGAAAGTGCTGACCATAAAACATCCCTGAAAATGCTTAAGGATGTAATATTTCCTAGGTTTGGTGTACCAAGGTACCTCATGACCGATGGAGGATCACACTTCACACACGGAGCTTTTAGAAAAGCTTTGGCTAAATACGATGTTAATCATAGAATTGCTTCACCTTATCATCCTCAAACCAGTGGGCAAGTTGAGCTCACCAATAGAGAGATTAAGTTGATCTTGCAGAAAACAGTAAATAGAAATGGGAAGGATTGGTCAAATAAATTGGGAGATGCTTTGTGGGCATATAGAACTGCTTACAAAAACCCCATGGGTATGTCCCCATATAAGATGGTATATGGCAAGGCTTGCCATCTGCCATTAGAACTAGAGCACAAAGCTTTCTGGGCTGTTAGAGAGCTTAACGCTGACCCAAAACTAGCTGGTGAGAAGCGTCTCATGAACTTGACTTCTCTAGATGAATGGAGAAGTGAAGCTTACGAGAGCGCTAAAATGTTCAAAGAAAAGGTAAAAAGGTGGCATGATAGGAAGATTCTGAAACGTGAATTTAATGTTGGTGATAAAGTTTTGTTGTTTAGATCCCGTTTCAGGTTTTCTCCAGGTAAACTACTTTTCAGGTGGGAAGGACCATTTCATATAGAAGAAGTTTATCGGTCCGGTGCAATTAAGATTAATAATTTTGAAGGCACCAAACCTCAAGTTGTGAATGGGCAAAGACTTAAGCATTACATAGCAGGAGACCCTGTCGATGTTGATGTGAATATAATATACACAACAACCCACGAAGAACATGTTGCAGCCCTGTTTCAGACGCCAGCAGAAGCAGAATAAAGAAAAGGTACGTAGTACGGTAAGAAAACACCGCAAAACATCATTAAAGTTCCGTATTACGCGTTTTTAAAAAATTAGTAAAATTCCGAGTCGAAGTGGAGCCGGAGACGACCACCAGGGAGTCCAGGCGCCCCCTGGCACGCCCCCCCCCCCTGGGCCGCGCCGGCAGGCCGCCTGGGCACCCTGGTGCCCGTCTCCGACCCCGCTTTGATCCGTTACCTTCCTTTCTGTGCATAAATTTTTCCTATATATTTGCCCGGGTTGTTCCGGCAACGTATCTTGCGATTTCGCGAGTTTTCTCTTCGATCTGTTTCTGCCAGGAAATCTTTCAGCTAAATTTAGGTGCCATGGCTTCTCCAAGTTCCCCCAAGGACACGTTCGTCGTCAACGTCATCAACCCTTACCTCGCTGAGGTGAAGAAGCATCCTCAGGTGGTTCAGATGAAGGAAGGCGTCCTTCATCAAGAAGATCTGAAAGGACCTATCAAGGAGGGGAGCGCCCATGCCAGGCTGGAAGAAGTGGAGCAGGAAGTCTTCGAGTACAAGAAGATGACCGAGCGTGGTGTCGAAGCTAACTTTGACATCACCAACGAGCTGAAGAACTACTTTCTGAAGGAGATGAAGGAGATGTGGGAAAGAATTGCCGCGGCTTAAGACAGAATCACAGAACTCCAGGGGCAAATTAATGATCTACATAACCAGAACTGTGAGTATGAACTAAGGTTTCTACACATGGGTTTGGGTGCTGAATGCAGGATCCAGGAGACGAGCTTCTCATATGAGACTGGAGAACCCCTTCCATGGAAGAGTTTCGCCAAGAACTACTTGATCAACGCTAACAAATATGGGAGAAATATCCGTGGGTAATGGCATTCCCTTGGCTTGTTCCAAGCTTGGGGGAGTGCCCGGTATCTTTATCTTTTACCTTATGTCTTGCAGGAGTCAAGTAGAGTCGTATCATGTCTAGGGAAGTTATTATATGAGATAGGTGTGTGCATTGAGGTCTATCACCCCCTTGGTGAAGAATTGTATCCGTGTGTGTGGAGTCATCTATGATGGAATATTAATGAGAAGTTTATCGGTTCCTTTTTGCTGCACTCGGTATTCTCTTCATGCAATCGACCTTATATGATGATTCCTATGGGGAGTATTGACCTTATGTCAGGTATGGCTATGAAACTTTATTTAATCTTGGCAAACATAGCTTTGGTCATAACAACAAGCATGATTCTCTTAGAGTATCAACATAGCCAAAACCTTTATGTTATTATACTTGAAGTGTTATGTTGACAAGGAAGACAACTTGATGTGTTATGCTTATTTCAATGTTCATGCTTTATATTGCTTTGCATCTTAGTCATCATCGATTGTCTGTTCTCTCAAAACCTTTGCTAGCCTAACTCTGTACTAAGCGGAATTCTGCTTGTGCATCCATGCCCTTAAGCCAATACCTTCCATATGAGTCCACCACACCTACCTACTCGTGGTACTACACTACCACCTCCTAAAAGTATATAATTTATGTGTTATCCTTAAATGTTCAAATTCTTTTATTTTGTGCCTCTGCTTTAGCTCATGAGGAAGTAGTAGCTAATTCATGACCTTTTTGAGTTGGACAAGCTTCGCCCCGGGATTGCATGTATAATGTGCAAACCCATAATACGAACAGGAACTGGCATTGAGTGCGCCCGGCTTAAAAATAATATAACAAACAAACCCTCCTTCACGCTTTGTTCATGAGAAATCAGAAAACTTTGGCAGTGATAAACAAAGGAGAATAAGAGGATGTTATCGTCCTCATACGGGAGCCGTTCCTCGAAACTTGTCCAGTTCAAGAAGCAATCGAGTTATCTATTAGCATTCGTTGACAAATCATTCACCTCTCAATTTTTTTTTCATTCTGTTTGATTTGAGGATAGCACATGAGTTTTCCCTACTACCCTAGAGCAGGGCCTATCTTCTAATTTTAAAGTCAGTTATTCCTACTTCCTTCTATTTCTCAAAGAGAGCAGACGTTGATGTTGATAAGGATTCATACATATAAAGCTGCATTAAGATTTGTCATACCATATCCTTGTTGACATTATCATTTGATAAGTAAGTTGTTTGTCATGCCCAGCTAAGGCAAATATCTTCCTTTGTGTTAACACTTTCACTTTTTGCTAATTAACTTGTTATTTCAAAAAGCTTCAATTAATCCAATCAAAAGCAAAAGTTAAAATTATTTGTTGTTCCTTGACCAAAGGACATGTTTGCTATGATATAATGAGTTTCTATTGGTCCTACCTTCGAATATAAGTGTTGACACTTTTTCATAAGAACCTTATGAGTTGAAGATTGTTGCTGAGGATATTTGAGTTGGTGAAGAGACTATGATGCTTCTTGTCCGTATTCTATTTATCGACACTTCAGTCTCTAAACTTGTGGACAGGTTTACCGAGTTCATTTTCGCTTGGGGACAAGCGAGGTCTAAGCTTGGGGGTGTTGATACGTCCAAAATGCATCACTATTTTATATTATAATTTATCCTTATTCATTGATATATTCCACGTTATGATGATGTTCTTATGTTGTTTTGGTCTATTTTACACAGTTTGCAACTTTCCGATGCCGAAACAGCAGACGCAGGATTCAGCAGGAAAAAGTGAATACTAAGTTGCTGAAGAAGAACACCTCCAAATTACCTGAAAATTGACGGGACGTGTTTTTCAGAAGAATAACGAAGACACGCAAAAGGGGAGTCAGAGGGGGGCCACAGGGTGCCCAGGCGGCCTGGGGGCGCCCCCTTGGCCGCGCCGGGGGGGCGCCTGGACTCCCTGGCCCACCTCTGGCCGCCCCCTTTTGCATATATGATCTCCGTCTCCTCAAAACCCTAGGCACGGGACTTTTTACGGAGTTCCGCCGCCGCTTCGAGGCGGAAACCTACAGAAAAGAAAAGGGCATCTCCGGTGGGCAGATTCCGCCGAGGAGATCACCTCCCGGAAGGGGAGATCGTCGCCATCGTCATCACCATCATCACGGGCATCATCGAGATCATCATCAACATCATCCCCAACACCAGCACCATCTCCATCTTCATCCAAATCTCATCTTTCCATTGCAACTCGTGTTGTAACTTGTACTACCTATCCTCTCTACTCCATCGGTGTTGATTACTACTTTGTGGTGAATGCTATTGAGTTTTGTTGGAGAAATATTATTATGTCCAGATTGTTTATCACCTATTTATCCCCTCTGATCATGCTCTCTTTTATGTCTTGTGAGTAGTTACTTTAGTTCTTGAGGACATGGGGAAAGTCTTGTTGTTAGTAGTCATATACTGTTGAAGTAATATGTGTTGTTTGATACTTAAGTTGTGTTGTCATTCTACTAGTGGTGTTGTGTGAGTCGAACACCCAACACTTCGCCTTATTAAGGACCTAGGGGAATGCATTATGTATAAAGAATGCTTATGGTGGGTTGCCTGAGTGACAGAAACCTGAACCCCAGTTCGCACGCTTTTGCATAAGGGAATAATGGATCCTCGATCGTATTGCTATGGTTAGGCTTTTGCCTTAAATTCTATCTTGTATTTGCGGATGCTTGCAAGGTGTTTAATCATAAGAGTGCATTCATCTTAGTCTAGAGAGTGCACCAGCATAGATCCACCCACCAACACTTATCAACACATAACATAGTATCGATACGGAATATGACGAAAGCACATGACTACCTCACCCGTGTGTCCTCAAGAACGCTTTAGTCTTTATAAGTTCAGTTGCTAGGCCTCTCCTTTGCTAAGAAAGGACTGGGCCACTTGTTACTTTCAGTACCTTTTACATTACTCGCCATTACATTCCTATTGCTTATATCGAGAAGACCCCTAAAAGTTATCTTTCAGTGCTTGCAGTAATTTCTTGCTTAGAATCGCTTATCAATACCTTCTGCTCCTCGTTGGGTTCGACACTCTTACTTATCGAAAACGCTGCAACAGATCCCTTACGGTTGAGGGTCATCAGCCGTGGAGGCGCGTGTAGTGGTCGTACGACACCTACGCGAAGTGGTGAAGATGTTAGACACGACGGCGAGGCCGTTCCATGACCGGAGCTATGTCGGGGACGAGCAACCGCGGCGGTGCAGGCAGGCGAGCTTGTTGCGGTGGCTGTGGTCCACGGCAGGGCGAGCGGAGAGGACGGGGACGGTCAGTGGCTCACTGCGGAGACGACGAGCTGGTCGACGAGCTCGGGGACGGCCTGGAGCGGCTCGTGCGGCGAAGAGGTTCTCCGGCGGTGGCGGTCGGGGACGAGCTCGTGGCGGTGGCTCCGGGGCGAGCGAGCGCTCGGGGCTCGGCCTGCTCGACGAAGCGGACAGCGGCGGAGCTTCTTGACACGGCGAGGCGACGGCAGGACGACGGTGGACGCGAGATTCACGACGGCGCGGCTGCGTCGACCATGGAGGAGGAGAGCGAGGGAGAGAGGTGGGGGGGGAAGTGAGGCGTCGTGGCGGTCTGGGCGACGACGTGGAGGACGTCCAGCGTCCTGGGGGCGGCGAAGCGGCGGCCAGGCGGCAAGCAGCTGCCGCGGTGGCGTGCGGCCATGCGCCGGCGTTACCTGCCTACTTGGCGTGACGAAGCAGCTGGCTGGCATGGGCCAACATAGTGCTGGGCCACCAGGTGGGCCCGCCAAGTAAGTGGCCTCTGGCCTTTCTCTCTCTCTCTCTCTCTCTCTCTCTCTCTCTCTCTCTCTCTCTCTCTTTATTTTCTGTTTCTGTTTTTTTGCAAATGTGTCACTTTATTAAAAATGCTAGCACATTTTCATAAATCATAAAACTACTCATGTCCACTATATATTATATAAGCAACATGGAACATTTTGGTTTATGATTATTTGGGCATTTATAATATTTTATAGCATTTAAATGCCCAAATGCAAATACCATATAATTTAATCCAGTGACCTTAGGATGTCCTAGAAAAATGTGCACCATTTTTGTCACAGGTTTAAGACCAAGGCAAAGATGATGAACATAAGGGCATTTTGGGTACATTGGAAAAGATTTTATTAAACCCTAGTTGAGTTGAGAGGGGTGCTGGGGTTTCTGTCATCCCATTTCAAGTTTCTGGGAAAGTTTAAACATGATGCACACTCTAGTTAGTCCTAATGCAAGCACTGACTAGGGATGTGACAGCTTGCTGCTTTCTTTTCAAGAGGCTGTAAATGTACACCAGAAGGAGCACACAAGGAAGGCCTATGGGATCATGGCCGCAGGCCGCGCCCTTCCACAGCAACATCATAGGGAGTAGTCGAGGCTGAGGCGCCTATGTATGTTCTATACTTGATTCCCTGTTGAAGGTTTGGGAATTCTGAAATACCAGGGGCGAATGTTTTCTGTTGCCTGTACATGGACGTTGAATGAGATGATATTAATTCAGATTCAGTGCCTTGCGTGACCTTGTCAAACCCTCACGACTGAACGATGAGATAAGCAAAGCCATAGACCCACCCTCGGCAATTAAACATGTAAAAGGCAGCAAAGTTGCAAATTTACTGCTAGGATCAAAATGCACCCCCACAACAACAAAGAAGAAATATGCCCTGTGTATTATAGCAAATCAGTACTACAAGTGACGACTTGGAGAAACAAAAGGCATTGCAGAGATGCTCTAAACTTGGCGACAACTTTTGCGATAGCATACATCGATGGTCACATGGCAGGGACATCATGTAACTGAAATACGTGCACACTAGGATCAACACCCGCCCTCGCAAAACAGAGGAAATAAGGAAGCGAAATGCTGACCTGTGAAAGCGACTTGGTGGTCATTGCTAAAATATCCTGTACTTAAGTAATAACAAGATGGCTTGGTGGAGCTCTGCTTGCCGGAAGATAATGCTACCTGCTAATGATGCCCATCAGTCACCAACCCCACTTTCCTGTATATTGAATCCCCAATCAGGAGAACTGGATGAATAGACATTGACAGAAACACTGGGGTTTCTCCGTATCTTTTGCAATGTTGTACGGAGTATATTGTATATGCAGGATGGACGAGCGAACAATCCGGAGCCGCCATTACTAAAGCTGCAGAGCAACAACCTGCGGAAGAAATGTATAAGGTACGACGGTGCTTAGCAGCCGTAGCGTGACCTAACACATGACGCCACGGTACCCCGCTAAGCTGTATAAATGAAGGTGGAAGGTGCAGGCCTCCCCACCTCACTCAGCGATCTACTAATCCAGTACAGTGGCATAGCAAGCTATAGCTTCCAGTTCCAGGGGACCTGCGACAATGGCTGCTTCTGCTGCTGCTCTGGCGACGACGGCGGTGGCAGTGCCGCGGATGAAGCTGGGCTCGCAGGGGCTGGAGCCTGGAGGTGTCGGCGTTGGGGCTGGGCTGCATGGGCATGTCCGCCTACTACGGGCCGCCCAAGCCCGAGCCCGACATGGTCGCGCTCATCCACCACGCCGTCGCCGCCCGTGTCAATCCTCCTCGACACCTCCAACATCTACGGCCCGCACACCAACGAGCTCCTCCTCGGCAAGGCGTTGCAGGGCGGATTGAGGGACAAGGTGCAGCTGGCGACCAAGTTCGGCATCCTCGCCGGCGCTGACGGCGAGCGGGCGATCCGCGGCGACCCCGCGTACGTGCGCGCTGTTAGAATTAAGCACGATCAAAAGTTTGCACAACACGTATAGGACTCTTAGTGCGTGCATGAATCCTAGTACGATTAGTATTCTAAGTCAAATAGGATTAGGCATACTACATTAAGTCGGTTAGTACGTAGACTAGGTTCAGCATATATATATATATATATTCAGCATATATATATATATATATATATATATATATATATATATATATATATATATATATATATATATATATATATATGGGTGTACCCCAGCCCTGTAATTAGAACGAAAAAGATCAATAAAGAGAAAAGAGCCAGGAACGACAAGCCCGTGTAGCTATCACAAAAATCTCCAGATCAGTTTTCCATCCACATTCGCCAAGTTACGCTGAGACCGTTCCGTCAAGAGATCGATCGATCCGATCCTAGTGCTAGTTGAAATCCCAGGTTGATGTACGTTACGTGCATGCATAATCGATCAAGCTACTAGTTTGCTTGCTAGGTAGCTTTGGTGCACGTACACATTGTACCTCGTGGTGAATTGATCTAGCGTTATATAGCCAACAATTGGTATCTAGAGCTTCGATGATCTACAATCTACGATGGGGGACAGCGACGCTGAGTCAGTCAAGTCCAGCAACGACGGTTCCAAGGCGAAGAAGAACGGCAGCAAGGTGAAGAAGGGCGGCAAGTCAGTGACAAGTGGTGGCGGAACATGCGGCGCCAACGTGCTGGTGCATCGCAACATCCCATCCAGTACCCGATGCTCACCGACGCCAACTATGGCATGTGGGCGGTCAAGATGAAGATTATTCTCCGAACCCTTCGAGTGTGGGAGGCCATCACGGACGACGACGTCGACCAGGAGTGCGACGAAGATGCCATGGACGCCATAGCCCAATCTGTGCCGGATTCCGTGCTGATGACATTGGCGGAGTTCGAGACGGCAAGAGAGGCATGGAAAGCACTCAAAGAGATGAGGATCGGAGAAGATCGCGTCACGAAGGCTCGGGCACAAGTGCTGAAGCGCCAATTTCATAAGTTACAGATGGAGGAAACTGAATCGGTGAACGACTATGCCATGCGTCTGACTATTTTGGTGGGAGAGATCCGCGCGCTTGGTGCAAAGCTCGAGGAGACCGAGATTGTGGAGAAGTTTTTCAGCTCTGTGACTGATAAATTCATGTACATCATCGGCACGCTCGAGCAGCTTTACGACATCGACGACATGACCATAACGGAGGCGATCGGACGGTTACGGACATGGGAAGAGGATGCTCGTGGCTGTCGGAAGGGCAAAGGAGGAGGTGGTGACCAACTCATGTACTCGCGCGCAGATTGGGTGTCCCCAAGTAGCAAAGGAAGGCACAAGGTTGGCGAAGGCTCAAGCAACGCGAAGCGCCGGCGGATAGACCGAAGAAAGCAGAAGTAAAGGCAAGCCACAAGGTCGTGGTAAGGCGAACCGATCTAAAGAGCGGAAGCCACGGAACTTGGATATGTCCGAGGTCAAGTGCTATAACTGCAACGAGATGGGTCACTTTGCGAAGGAGTGTCCGGAGCCTAACAAGAGGGAGATCAAGGCAAATTTGGCGAAGCAGGAAGACGAACGTCCCGGTCTTCTGACGGCTGAAGTTTGTGATATCGTGGAGCCTAAGAAGCGGGAGATCAAGGCAAATTTGGCAAAGCAAGAAGACGAACGTCCAGGTTTTCTAATGGCCGAAGTTTATGATCTCGCCCAAACGATGGTTGTCAAACCAAGCCGGAAGGTGCTACTTTGTGAGAAGAAAGTAATACCAAAGTTATCCGGAAATCAGAACGTGTCATGGTATCTAGACACGGGTGCTAGTAACCACATGACAGGGTGCAAGGAGAAGTTCCTCGAGCTGGAATATGATGTTCAAGGCTCGGTGAAGTTCGGTGATGATTCAAATGTGGAGATTTGCGGGCAAGGTTCTGTCCTCTTCGAGGGTCTCACAGGAGAACATCGCATACTCACCAGAGTGTACTATATCCCACGGCTTCGCAACAACATCATCTCTGTTGGGAAACTTGACGAGAATGGATGCAAGGTGGATATCGAGAACGGAATGATGACGATCTTTGACAACCTCCGAAACGTGCTAGCGCGCATGAATCGCATGCGGAACATGCCCTATATCCTCAATCTTGATCAATCTCAACCGAAGTGTTGGCTCGCCAAGAGTGATAATGACTCATGGTTATGGCATGCTAGATTTGGACACGTTAACTTCTACGCCTTGAAGAAGATGTCGAAGATGGAGATGGTATCCGGGATGCCATTTATCGACCATGTTGATCGAGTATGTGACGGGTGCTTGGTTGGAAAACAACATCACAGGCCGTTCCTTGCTCAGTCTACCTATCGTGCAAGTGATGCACTCGAGCTGCTCCATGGTGATCTATGTGGCCCTATCACCCCAGCAACTCACTGAGGAAAGAAGTATTTCTTCCTTGTGGTAGATGACTACTCGAGATACATGTGGGTCGTTCTCCTATGATCTAAAGATGAGGTGTTTGAAGCGTTCAAGAAGCTGAAGGCTGCAACGGAGATGGAACACAAGCTGAAGGTTCGCGCTCTACGGACAGATCGCGGGGGAGAGTTTACGTCGAACGAGTTCAACGACTACTGTGAGAAGATTGGCATAAAGATGTTCCTCACGGCACCTTATACGCCACAGCAAAACGGGTTGTTGAAAGATGTAATCGAACCGTCGTTGACATGGCGAGAAGTTTACTCAAGAGCAATAACTTGCCGGGGACCTTTTGGGGAGAAGCTGTCTCGACGGCAGTCTATCTTCTCAACCTGGCTCCGACGAAGGCGGTGATCGACAAAACTCCGTATGAAGCAATTTATGGACGGAAGCCAAATGTGTCTCATCTACGGACGTTCAGGTGCGTGGCCCATGTGAAGACGGCGGAGCCGCATCTCTCAAAGCTTGCCGATCGTAGCACCAAGATGATGTTCATCGGGTATGAGAGGAGTTCCGACACCAAGGCATACCGCTTCTACGATCCACGAACCAAGCGTCTACGAATTTCCCGCGACGTCGTGTTTGAAGAAAACCAAGCGTGAATTGGAACACAACAGCCGACGATGCTCCAAACGATAACATATTCACAGTTGATTTTCCAACCGATGATGATGCAGGGGAGGATGTCCAGGTGGTTGGCAAGACGCCCAACCAACGTGACCACAATGGTAGTGATCATCATGGTGCCAACACCAACGACGACGTGCATGGGTCGCAAGGTGATACCGACAACGACGCACAAGACACGGGTGAAGATCTCAGCAACAACATCGACAATGAGGCGCATAGCGATGATGACAATCAAGAAGATGCTCACGATCACGACGACTACGCCGACGACACGGATGTCGACGACATGGATGCCAACGACCCGGCATCTACCACGCCCGAGACTCAACCGTCTTCCTCAAGTGCATCGACGCTGACACAATTTGTGTCTCCTCCTTCGCAAGCCACAATGGATTCTTCCGGGCCTCGTCGCTACAAGACCCTCAAGAAAGTCTACAAGTACGCAAAGCCAGTTACACTCGAGTACTCTGATATGTGTTTACTCGGAGTTGAGGAGCCGGCGAACTTTGCAGAGGCGAGCAAAAGTTCAAGCTGGATGCACGCCATGGATGAGGAGATGAAGGCGATCGAGAGCAATTGCACGTGGACTTTGGTAACCCGACCTCCGAACCAAAAGGCATAGGTTTGAAGTGGGTTTACAAGTTGAAGAAGGACACGAAGGGTGCCATTGTGAAGTACAAGGCAAGAATCATTGCAAAGGGCTACGTACAACGTCAAGGAGTTGACTATGAGGAGGTGTTTGCACCGGTTGCTCGAATCGAGATGGTGAGAGTGCTCCTAGCTTTGGCAGCATAAGAGGATTGGGAGGTTTATCATATGGATGTGAAATCTGCTTTCCTCAACGGCGACCTCAAAGAAGAAGTGTACGTGGAACAACCCCTCGGCTACGATAAGAAAGAAGAAGGAAAAGTTTACAAGATCAAGAAGGCACTTTACGGGCTAAAGCAAGCGCCAAGAGATTGGAACTCAAAGTTAGACCAAAGATTGGTCTCGCTTGGGTTCATAAGATGTCCCCTCGGCGATCCGAGAGACAATCCAGTAAGCACCGAAGAACAGGTGAAGACTGAAGACGCAACCAAGGAGGAGCGCTGGCGCCAAGCTACGGACGAGCCGACGACAGCAAAGATGGCCCCTAAAATGCTGCGAGAAATGGCAAAAGCAAATGTAAGGCCTACGAGTAGTCGCATTTGAGATCCAGGTCGTAACGAAAAGGTCGTGCTTAAGGGGGTGAATGTTAGAATTAAGCACGATCAAAAGTTTGCACCACACATGTAGGACTCTTAGTGCGTGCATGAATCCTAGTACGATTAGTATTTAAGTCAAGTAGGATTAGGCATACTACATCAAGTCGTTTAGTACCTAGACTAGGTTCAGCATATATATATATGGGTGTACCCAGCCTTGTAATTACAACGAAAAAGATCAATAAAGAGAAAAGAGCCAGGAGCGATAAGCCCCTGTAGCTATCACAAAAATCTCCCGATCAGTTTTCCATCCACGTTCGCCAAGTTACGCTGAGACCGTTCCATCAAGAGATCGATCGATCCGATCCTAGTGCTAGTTGAAATCCCAGGTTGATGCGCGTTACGTCCATGCATAATCGGTCAAGCTACTAGCTTGCTTGCTAGGTAGCTTTGGTGCACGTACACGTTGTATCTCCTGGTGAATTGATCTAGCGTTATAAAGTCAACACGCGCGGCGTGCGAGGGTAGCCTCGAGCGCCTCGGCGTCGGCTGCATCAACCTCTACTACCAGCACCGCGTCGACGTCAGCGTGCCTATCAAGATCACGGTGAGTGAGTCAACCTCCTCAGTTAAACCAAATCCCGTTGACTAGTCAACCAACTAGCGTTAACCAAATGCACAAAACTGAGACCCCACGGTGACACTCATCCGTACATTAGATACTACTACTGTACATACACTATCGATGAGAAAAATTTACACGCTTGGCATCTACAGATGGGTGAACTCAAGAAACTGGTCAAAGAAGGGAAGATAAAATACATTGGGCTGTCCAAAGCATCGACGTCGACCATCCGAAGAGCGCACGCGGTTCATCCCATAACCGCCGTCTAGCTAGAGTGGTCATTGTGGTCGAGAGATGTCGAGGAAGACATAATCCCTACTTGCAGGTGTGTACATTTTCATACGCAATCATGGCATGCCAAGGTCATATTTGGTTTCCCAATCGTCTGAATTTTGTTCCTGCTCATAATCTCAGGGAACTTGGCATTGGAATTGTGGCGTACAACCCGTTAGATAGGGGGTTCTTCTCTAGTGGGCCAAAGCTGGTCGACACGTTGTGTGAACAAGACTTCCGAAAGGTGTGTTATAAGCATGTTTTCTTACTTCACTCTCGTGTATTTGACAAATCTTTCTCTTTGTAAAAGAAATCTTGATTTTTACACTATTACTCTAGTTCTAAGTTTCTAACCCAACAATGCACAACACATTTATTCAGGACTTACCAAGATTCCAAGCTGAAAACCTTGAGAAGAACACCATGGTATTTGAGCGGGTTAGCGCGATGGCGGCAAGGAAGGGGTGCACGGTGTCGCAGCTCGCACTTGCCTGGGTTCACCACCAGGGGAACGATGTGTGCCCCATACCAGGAACCACGAAGGTCGAGAACTTCAACCAGAATGTGGCGGCGCTGTCCGTGAAGCTCGCCTCCGATGAGATGGCCGAGCTTGAGTCCTAAGCGTCGGCGGATGTTGCGGGCGATCTCTACCATGCTTTCCTGAACACTTGGAAGGATTCTGAGACCCCTCCCATGTCATCCTGTAAGGCCGATTGACCACTTCTCAAGGGAACTGGAATAAAAGAGTTGCTTGTTTCTTAATTTCTCGTACCATTGGAAGGTGTGCGTGTGTGTGTGTGGGCGCGCGCGCGCACTTGACTAATCATGTTGTATCCCGGGAAGTACTGTGATCCCATGTATGAATGGACACTGAAAATAATGTACAGAGGACCATGTGTTGTGGTCGTCAGTAAGTTACATCCATTTGTTGAAAAAGGACCTTGAGACAACAGGGAGGCAAGTCCGAATGCAAAATAACTCCCAACTCATATGGCCCCTTTATCCGAGCCACCCACTTGCTTTGAGATTGTTGAAGATATTGGTATTTCTGCTTGTAATCTCTCATCCACTTCACCTTTTTTTAATGATACACCATGGAGAGATGTATGAGTGAGTGAAGATGGTTGATACAATTGCTACCATGCCCAACAATACACCACAATTACAACGTGTAGGATCAAAAGTATGTCTAGAGTAGGGAGGGATGATTTGACAACTTGACCAAATAACAATCTATCTTTTCCCAATTTTAGTTCTAGGAAGATTTTAGCAATTATGACAAGTCAAGTAACACTCTACACATGCAATTCTCAGAGTATAACAGCGGAATGTAGAACATTGCACATGTAACTAAAGGGAAGGGTTTGGAGAAGGCAAACGCAATGGGGACACAAAGATTTTTGGCGAGGTTCCGATAGGTGGTGCTATCGTATGTCCATGTTACCACATTTATTTTTGCATGGCAATCAAGCGCAAACCCATCGAAGGGGCTAGAAACAGTAAAGCAATAACCACATTGTGTGTCACACACTTTCGGCCCATCTCGATGGCATGGACCAGAAAACTCGGTGGCACCGATCTATGTAAAACTATGGACGTTAGGAATCTCGGTGGGATTGACTCGAACAACTCGAAGGGACCGATGTGCAAGGGTTTAGGGAAAACCTCGTCTAGGTGGCACCGATTGCATCATCTCGGCGGGACCAAAGTGAAGCAATAAGGCAACAAAGAGTTGGCCAAGCCATCTCGGTTGGACAGATTGTAATTCTCGGTGGGACCGAAACAATTGCAACTAGCAACAGAGAGTTGGCAAGGCCATCTCGGTGGGACCGAGATCCATATCGTTTGATCCGAATTGATAGGGTTTTGGCAGTGCCCAAGTCCAGATGAACTCGGTGGCTCCGGGTAGGAAATATCAGTGGGGCTGAGTTGGAATTTAGGTTTCGACATATTTGGATAGAGAAAGTGGCTGAGGGTTTTGGAGCGATATCACTAAGGACTTGAACAACCATGTCATCAAGCAACACCTCACCCCCTTTTAATAGTATCGACTTTCTTATGGACTCAATGTGATCTTGGATCACTTAAAAAATGTAGAGTCATGAGCTTTTTCCAATCCTTGTCCTTAGCATTTTGAGGGGTCCACATCTCTAGTCCTCGCCATGCCAATCATTGAACATCCTGAAATATTTATCTTAAATAGACATTAGTTCATTGAGATATATGTTGTTATGTATTACCAAAACCACCCAGGGATTAGTTGCACTTTCACAATAGCACACACCTCATCTTCTCCAACTCATGCCATGAAGAGGCGCGATGCCAAACACCCCGGAAACAAGAACAAAACTCCAAGCCCTACTGACTCCATGCACCCTCTGTGCTTGGCACCTAGTAGATCAGCAAATAGACACAAAAAACAACCGGATTTGAGGAAGATGCCGTCCAAGAGGTACTGGCAACGAGGATGTACATAGCGCCCCGAAGGCCCATGACCACACTAGCAACCAACTCATAGCACGACGCCGTCCCAAGCCCCGTGAGCTCGCCAAGGCAACAACACCAGCTTGCAATCTGATAGACACCACAACCACACATGTAGTGCTTCCAAGGAAGGGTCGCCGCCGCCGCACTGCCAGCATCATCGGCTCCTATGAACCGGTCCTACGGTTTCCTCTTGTGCCCAAGGGGACATCCAAGATGAAGACAACACCCCTAGAGTGGAGACAACACCCACATGCGTCACCGTTATATACGGTTGCTATCGCGTAGGGATTACTCCTCGGCCTTGACCGCCAAGAACCGTTAGAGAAAAGCAGGTTGGATTGAGGGGAAGCAAGTCGTTGACTTGGAGCACCATCGACGAGAGGAGAGCCACAACTGTTGCCATAGCGATGGTCGCCACCAGATCCACCACCGCACATAGGAAGAGGCCGCCCACAGAAAATCCGCATCACTGGGGAGAGTTTTTGACTTGGGCGTATTGAGAGTACATGATATGTTCTTGGTGGGACCAAGAAGGTTGAGGAAACTAATATCTAACAATGCTATTGCCGTATTATTATTAGTGGCTAAAACATGAACCATGTGATCGTAGTTTTCAAGTGTCAAAGTTTCTCGATAAACTCAAAATATATGTCCTTCCATCCGAATAAGAATAAAGGTAGGTAGCTCATAGAGTCACAACATTTGTTCTCTCAATACCCGCCTTAAAAATCTAAAAAATAGGAATCAATTGGTGTAAACTACAAGCCCTTAAAAATTCAGTTCGAGGAACCCATACACTGATCAAAACACAAGTTTTTTTGCTGTTCATCTTCGATGAGATGACAAGGGACTTAGTTTTTGTAATTACCATGGTACTATCAAAGGTTGTCATTATCATGGTGCTACCTGCAAATGGATATTGTCCCGTGATAATATAGACTGAGATATTACACTAGCATAGAAGAGCGCACCAACAATGTCAATGAGCGTGGTTGATCGTGCGGTGCAACATGGTCTGTAGCCAGTATCACGACAATACTACTCACACCCCCGCAGAAAAAGACAAGACTACTGCCAAAATAGTTTAGTTGGGTTTTCTGAAATAGATGGACACAAACTTAGATCAGCCATCAACATAAAAGATGGGAACATGTAACCACTGGAACATGCAGAGACAAAACTTAAGGGCAACTCCAACGCGAATCACTAAACGCCAGAGCGTCGACCATCAAACCGTGGTCATCAAATGTCAGCATGCTAACTTTTTCACTATGCCCAGAGTAATGAATGATAAATAACACAATTCTTTGTTGGTAATTGAAAGATAAATCTTCCAATGCAACAATAATTCAAATATAAATATTACAATTCAAACATAAAGTTTTGAAATAAAATAGTTTCGATTTGAATTCAAATGATTCCCACATATTCTCAACCAGATCAATCTGAAGCTGCTCATGAGTTCCAAGATGGCGAATCTGCTGATGCGTTTGGAGAAAATCCTCAAACATTGTTTCATTGTGCTCCAGAAGTTGGATAGGATCATCTGTCTCTTTGAATTCAAGAGCTTGGCAAAGTCCCTCACTCTCATCCCTCACAATCATGTTGTTCAAGATAACACAAGTTGTCATCATCTCCCACAATGCCTCTGGATCCCATAGTTTAACAGGTCCACGAACAACTACATAACAGGTTTGGAGCACACCAAATGCCCTGCCCTCATCCTTTCTAGCACCTTCTTGTTTTGGGTAAGTGATTTTTTTGTTACCCGCTTCGGAAATGGTATTGTTGAAGGTTAGCCATGGAGGATAGATACCATCACAAAGATAGTACCTCATGTTGTAATCATGGCCGTTGATAGTATGGTTGTACATAGGAGATTTGCCTGCACACAATTGCAATCAATGGAGACATTTCCAGAAGTCTTGCGATGCAACTGCTTCAGGAATGATGGTGGGCTTTCTGCAATGGCCTTAGAATTGCCCTTGTTAAACATATGGCCGGCTCTTTCATTTTCGGTGCATGCAATACAAGAATCAAGAATGCCTAGAAACCCTCTTGATTCTCCAAGTGCCATGAGATTGTTGTATTTGGGGCATTTGGTTGTCTCAAATACTTCGGTGCAAACATCATGACCACTGTAGTAGCAAATCTTACCATGTACTCGAGGCAGGTGCTTTCAGCAATTTGAAGGTACTCATCCCACGATCTACGGTTGTGCCATAGGCAAGCATCCTCATAGCAAGCATCCTCATAGCAAGTATGCACTTCGGATAACTAGAGAACCCAATGTTTCCAACGATGTCTGTTTTGGGAAACCACGGCCACCTATGGGGCCATGAGCCCCTTTTAGTTCAGCGGGGGGATGGGCACGTTGCACAAAGAGCGGAGAAGCGTAACGCAGCACGATAGAGATCACACGGGCAATTTTTACCGAGGTTCAGGCCGCCGTGAGGCGTAAAACCCTACTCCTGCTTTGGTGCATTGATGGTGGATGGTAGAAAAAGTGTGGCGCTCTTGCCTGACAGGGTTGCCTCGGGGCGAGAGTGGCTACGCGCTTATGAATGTGCGGTGGTCCGAATCGGCCGAATCCTTTCTTTGGTTGCCATGGGCCTCCTTTTATATATCAAGGGGTCACCATAGTGGCCAATTAGTCTTTACATACTGATTAGATAATGCACAATGCTATATGATACGTAACTCTGCAGGCTGACAAAGCACATTAAATGTGCCACTCAGTGTCACATCATGTCCTGCCCGGCAGGCCCTGCCGGGCTGTTTTGCCAGCTTCGCGCCTGCTTGCTCGACACATCTTAGGACGGGTGTCACTTGGAGGTTTTTGCTGTAGGAAGTGGCTGCCATGTGGCAGGGAGCTGCCACTTAGCCACTTAGGAGTTTGACAGTGCACTGATCGACGACGTGCGTCGCTGTGTGGTGGTGTAATGGGCTGGTTTACCTCCGCGAGTCCCGGCAGGCCTGCCAGGGCGATCTTGGAGGCTTGCTTCCGGGGTGATACCAACCTTTCCAGGCTCACGTGCCCGGTAAGGATGGCTCTTCCTCTGGTGATATCTTGTCTCTTCGGCTAGTCTTGGTTGACTTGATCTTCTCGACCAGCTCTTTGATTCCTCAAAGAGATGATCCCTTCGTGCCTTGATTTGATCCTGGTGCTGCAATCTTGCCCTCAGGCCTGTGCATAGTCTGGGGCAACGGACCCAGGGTTTGTTGCACCGACAATATCCCTCTTCAGGTTGATGTAATCAACATAGGCCCTGACACCTTGCTATATGCGTTCGAACACATGTTCTCGCATCTAAAATTAGCGGCAAAAATAGGGTTCGAACAACGCATCGGGGGCAAAGGAGTCGTCATACATAATTAGATGACCTCGTGTCATTCATTGATTCAACACTCGATGTCCCTTTGTTGAACCATTGTAGTTGAAAACATGTTGTCGATGTCAAAACCGACAGATCTCGGGTAGGGGGGCCCAAGCTGTGAGTCTAAGGATCAATGGTAACGAGGTACAATAGGGACACGATGTTTACCCAGGTTCGGGCCCTCTCAAAGGAGGTAAAACCCTACGTCCCGCTTGATTGTATTCGATGAGTATAGGGGTTACAAGAGTTGATCTACCTCAAGATCGTAATGGCTAAACCCTAGCCGTCTAGCCTATGATTATTCTCATCCTCCCTACGTACTAAACCGTCTGGTTTATATACATACCGGAGGGGCCTAGGGTTGTACAGAGTCGGTTCACAGAGGAAGGAAGTATTACACCCGGACACTAAACTTGCCGTTCTGCGCACATAGGAGTCATATCCGGACACGGGGGATGGTCTTCTGCTTTGTCTTCATGGCCCATCAGTCTGGCCCATATCGAATAGACCGGACACCTGAGGACCCCCTAATCCAGGACTCCCTCACATGCTCCGCCACATGTTTCACATCCTCAGGACACACTCATCATCGATATTTCATCATCATCTTCATCCTCGTCTGACGAATATGAATCCATGGACTCAACTTAGCACTCCTCATCTGAATCCATTGTGTTTTCTTTAAAGTAAACAACAAGACCGCCAAAACAATTGGCAATAACAGTTGACCGAACATTTGTCAGGCGTAGTATCTGCCATGAGCGGCGTTAGCAAGGGCAGTGGATACCTGGGCTGTGGCTAATTTCAGGGTGGAACAGAGGCATAGGCAAAGCCGGGCGGCACCTGTATGGAGAGCGGGAGTTCCGACGAGGCTTGGATGGTGTCCTATTGGTACAACATCGATGCCAGAGTCTGGTAGCATGGATACATAACATATGAGGATGGACAGAACAAGAAAAACATAGATTCCTGCGTCATCGTAGTCCTGCATTTTGGATATCTAGACGCCCACAAACATCACCTCAATTTGGTGCCAGTTTGGGGGATTTCAGACCGATCCTAACCTATTTGATGACCCTAGTTGGATGGCCAAAGTGAGTGTCCGATCTGGTCTTTTGCGGGCGATTTTGTGATCTGTGTTTGAGTTGCCCTAAGATACTAGGGTTGACATATCAAATAGGATGACGTGTAAATTGCATTGCACACCACCAAAGAAGGCCAAAGTAAAGTCGGTGATCACATGCAAAGGTAGCTCCCAGGGTACCGGGGTTGAACACGAACCAATGGTGGCAGCTCAACTGGAGCGCTGCAACATCAGAACAACATGAATTCACTACTCAAACTCGAAGCACATGCAGAGGAAGAATTTCAATGCAACATAGGCATGCAAAACGATAGGTTAGAACTAGCATTATTTGCAGAATAACCAACAACAATCACCAAATTCATAATAACCAAGTTCAAGAGTGCAACAAAATACCACGAACATAAATATAATGGAGTCAGCCAAATGGTAAACCTTCCAGATCAACCGGAACTAGATAAATGTACTTATGACTTACTACTAGCATAGTCTCAAACCACAAATAGTTAACGACCGCTCCCAGGCATTAACGAAGTTGGGTTTCCTTCCTTGCTGGTCATTCGCATTATGAGATAATTGATTTTTTGGTTGCCCCCCTTGACCTTCATTCGAAGGCCCACGGGTTCTTCCTCCGGAGTTCATCCTCTTCCTATTTGGTGAAGTCATTCTTGATGTTCAAGGTCTCGCGGATCTCTTCTGGAGTTATCCCCTTTATAATGTCAGCGACCTTCTGGCAGCCCAGATCCACCATGATGTCCAGG
This sequence comes from Secale cereale, assembly GCA_902687465.1. Taxonomy (NCBI): domain Eukaryota; kingdom Viridiplantae; phylum Streptophyta; class Magnoliopsida; order Poales; family Poaceae; genus Secale; species Secale cereale. Next base: position 638,327,007 of record LR738713.1, on the reverse strand, counting down.
TAGTTCGCAGCCTATCAAGGCAGATATAAGCATGATGGTCAGGTATCATACTTACACAAAATAGACTGAACAAATAAGAAACATGAGCAACATAAACAAGATATACTTGCATCACCCACATAGTGAGGAAGCAGAACTTCGTACTTAAGTAAAATAGTAGCAAAAAATGCACATGATGAGTGTGCAAAAGTGATATTAAGCAAAACAATAGTAATACATCATGATGAGGGAGCAAATTTCATACTTAAGCAAGATAATATGAATACATATAGTACAATCTGAAGGTGAGTTATCTTACATGATACTGAAACAATATTATAAAAGTTTTGCACACAAATGGATTCAATATTTCCAATGAAGTGAAGATGAATTACCCCAGCAACATGGATAACCCAAGCCAACTATGTACGACAACAAACCTACCAGCTAGGAGCAGCAAAGAAATACATATTATATTACTTGCAAAATCATATAATTAAACAATGAGAGACAAATACTACTAGAGAGATATAAACACAAATATATCAATAATAGTAGCATTCTCATACGTGCAAAATATTATCCAAAATGAAGACACCACAAAGCATCAAAGAAAGCTCACATGTCTTACAATCAGATGGGATAAAGATACTGAATAGTTGAACACAGATGCATCCTAGGATAGCATTCTTGACTGATGAGCAACAAACATCAAATAGAAATGACATCAAAGCAGTCCAACAAACCATCACAAAGCAACAACCCAACCATTTTGATATCTTACAACCTTACTGAGCATTTCTATAGATAATCTGCCTATCTAATAATGAAATGCAAGTCAGATAGTTCGGATTTGTAGCAAAAGACGCAATGCAACTAGTCAAATGTTATTACAGTAATCTTCTCATGTACATATAATAGACTAGAGTAATACAAATTAACTAAGGAAAAAGAAATATGTAATGTGTAAAAAGATAGGATGCATTTAACTAAGCACAATACTGAAGTTATGTAAATGCAACTTACAGTGGTACATCACTGGAAAGATCAGCATATCTAAGTAAACATATTAGCAAGTAGGGCAATACACTTTCACCAATATCATCAAATATCTCTTCATATAATAGTTGTTCCATCATATTGAGATTACAAACATTTAGGATCGCACAACCATGTAAATATGATGGCAAATAACCCAGAAATTTTAAAATGTAAAATATAAATAGGCCGAGTACAGTCCCCCATTTATTTATTAAAAAATAATGAACCATTCAAATATTTTGCAGAATACGTGCAACGAACCTACAATACATATCACTATATCAGAGTACCGACGGCGAGTCTACATTACTACCCAGTTCCTAACCTAACAATGTCAAGAAATCCAAAAAATCACGAGCACACGAATCTGGGGTACCGGTACCAAACATTCAAAATCATAAAAAACCACATCTAAATAGCAGGAACAAGAGCCCTTGACGAGTACTAACTAGAAGGAGCTCCATGGGAAGGGTTGGATGGAAACCTCACCAAGATGAGGTCAAAGAGGATGCGTTGTTTGACGTCGATGAACTCCTTGTCGAAGGTCTCGAGGTCCTGCTCGGAGGCCTTGGCGGTGGAGTCTGTGGCTTCGGCTCCACGCTTCTGGACGTGCTGCTTGCAGTACTTGATGACCATGGCGAGGATCTCGGCTTTGACGTTGGGGATGGGGATGATGTCGTTGGCGCAGCCGTCCTCAACCATGTGCTTGATGGTCCGCGACTCCATCGCCACCGTCTCCTCCACCACAAATTCCTCGCCATCGGAACTCCTCAGCATGAGCTTCTTCTCCTGTGCCGCCGCGCCCGCCATTGATCCAGCCGCCGGGAATGGGAGTTTGGGTGGGAGGTGGAGGCAAGGGGAGGCGCTTTTAATTTTTGGATCTTGGAGAGGAAAGGTGATTTTTTATGGAACGGAAAGGGTCTAAAATTATTACCATTATCATTAAGGGAAACGTCGCAGCTTTGTCCGGTCGTGTAGCTCGCTGCCATGCACCACGCTACACTCACCAATGCCAGGGCGCCACGCTACACCCACCAATGCTAGGGCGCCACGCCATACCACCAATGCATGGGCACCACACGAGACCCACAAATGCGAGGGCACCACACTACACCTACCAATGCCAGGGCGCCACGCTACATCCACCAATGCTAAGGCGCGACGCTACATGCACCAATGCTATGGAGCCACGCATCCTTGCGGGCCATGCACATCCCTTCTTGCCTGCTTATTTTCTTTTCCCTTCTCGTCGGACTCCTATCCCCGATGCGCGCTCCCATAGCCGCGTTCCTCCTCCTATCCCCCGATGCTCGCCGCTAATGTCGTGCTCTCTCCTCCTCTTCCTCGATGCTTGCCGCCATGGCCACCTCCTCTTCCACCCCCACGGGCACGACCAACGAGCTTTTCCCCAACCAGTCCACAAATGTTGCAACCGACGCGCTCGTCACTGGAACTCATGTGGATGCGTGCAACATTCCACGATAATGGTTGCGAGCTCTTGGTCATGCGGG
>LR738713.1:638312617-638324293 GCA_902687465.1 Secale cereale | reverse complement strand
CTTTTGCTGGCAGGATGTAAACGCGTGTTGCCACGAACATTCTTTTTCTGGAACAAACAAAATTTCCTGAAACTGACTATCCATTTTGTTGGAACACGAGGTTGACGACCATTGCCAGCAATTTTTTTTGGAACCAAAGCTGTAGCCAGCGAAATCATCATCATTTGTTTACAATCATACCCAGCAAAAACTACATGCACATTCGCGCAGAGATGTAACTCTTTTCACATGGGAGTTGTGTCCGCTGACGACATAGGTGTCGATGTTACAAATGCAGAGCAGCTTTGGCAACAGTGACCATGAGCAACACGTTTTGCTGAAACCGAAGAATATGGATGTTGCAATTGGCAATGAATAAAGAAACTATCGACAACTTTTTGTGCTGGTACCGAAGAATTATTTGGAACATCCATTTACAACTTAGCTACGACCCCCCAACAACGATATGAAATTTTTTGCTGCAATCGTGTGGAGTTTTGCTACTACCATCGGCGTTTTTTTGCTACATCCATTCTTCACTACAACGAGATGACAATGGTGGGTTGATGTGAATCCCGGCGACGAGATCGAGCTTGGGCCAAGGGTATGCTGCAACTAGTCGCCGGTGAGCCGAAAACGATTGGCAAAGTGCGATGGCGATCACATGGTGCCATGACCGTAGAGCCGGTGAGTTGCGGCAGAGACTCTTTTTGGATGGAACCAGTTACCGAGGGGAGCGCAACGGTCACAATGGCGAGCGTGGAAAAAACCTTGTCTCCGTTTTGCTACGACCGTTAATGAAAATTGTTGCCACGACATCGGCCATGGTTTTTACGGCCAATATGGGGTTTCCTTGGTAGGAGACGACGAGCGCTATGACCAATGAGCGAGCAGTGGTGGCCAGCAGTGGTGGGACGAGGGCGGGGGTGCAGAGGGTGTGTGAATGAGTTCGCTGCCAGGGACAGAGGGGCGTGAGAGATTTTTTAGCCATGCAGGAGGAAAGTGAAGATAGAGATAGTGCGCCCTAATCTCTCAAATCGGATGGCTGCTAGACGACCGGCCAAAATTTGGGCCGGGCGGTGCCTAGCACTGCCCTATTTATGGGGGAAATTTTTGAGAATTTGGTCACGCTGGATTGGTTCACATCATTAGATAGGGAGACGCTTTAGAGATGCTTTCTTCTGGATTTATTGTGTCAAACTAATCAATCAATGCAAAATGTCTAGGCTAAAGACGCGTGATTTAGGTGTATGGTAATAGCCAATGAAATTAACTTGGAGTAATTGCATGCAGCCGATTGCCAGCTACATATTTCCCTCCAACTAGGCAAGCGTACATCCAATGCTAGCCCACAATTATAGCATGCATATGTTTCTATTTCCGTTCTTGTATGCCAATCGAGCAGACATCGAGTGGAGGATATCGAGGACAAGGAAAAAAAGGTAAACACATTGTTGGTCACAATCACACAACGCTGTCAAAAAAGTCCCTAGCATTATCTTTGATGGTATTGTTTGCGAGTCGTCGTGTCCACATGGATACCTTTGTGAGTCCCAGAGTAATTACATACAACTAGTTGTATGTTTTGTGAATGTGTACGTCGAACACTAGCCTACAATTGTAGTGCAGCCGTTACCATCCTTATTTTTGCATGTTAATCGAGCCCAAAACCATCGAAGGGGCTAGACCAGTAAAGCGATAACCACATTATGTGTCACACAACTCTACCCTTGTGACTAGTTTGGCTTTTTCCAAAACAGGTTCCTAGCAATATTTTGGAGGCGTATGGTTTTGAATTCATATGCTTAGAATGACTTTATATGCGCTTTCTAGAAATGGACATATATGGTTTATATTTAAAATAGTACCACATATGGGGTATTACAAGTTGCTATCAAAGAAGGACCAACTATAGGATTGCTTACTAGTCGTTGTCGAGTCTAGAAAAATATATTTGGTAGTTATATATGTAGATATCAGAGAGTTGGATTCTTCCTGTTCCTTTGTTGGAAATATGCCCTAGAGGCAATAATAAATTGTTATTATAATATTTCCTTCTTCATGATAAAGGTATATTATTCATGCTAGAATTATATTGATCGAAAACTTAAATACATGTGTGAATACATAAACAAATACCATGTCCGTAGTGAGCCTCTACTAGACTAGATGGTTGATCAAAGATGGTTAAGGTTTCCTAATCATAGGCATGAGTTGTCTTTTGATAACGAGATCACATCATTAGGAGAATGATGTGATGGACTAGACCCAATCATAAGCTTAGCATCAGATCGTTAAGTTATTTGCTATAGCTTTCTTCGTGTCAAGTATCTATTCCTAATTTTGACTTTGTCTTGCAGTCATGCAGATAAAGTGACCACTAAGAACAACTCTCAGGGTATAAGGTTTGTCTCCCATGTCACAGGTAAAGAACACATTCCCCACATTTCATTTGTAGTTGTAGTAGTTTGATGCAAGTTTCACCTACACACTGCAACTGCCTTGGATCAACTTTAATAAAAATGGATGTGTGCATCATATTGATGCAGAGGCTTGGGGTTCGAACCTCCCTTTGGAAAAAGAAAAAAAATCCTACACACTGCAGTATTTTCCGCTGTCACCTATCAATGGCAACTGATCTACCTTCTGCATTTACCAGGCGGCACATAACCAAATCTTGTGAGCAACGGTACTTCGATAGTTGTACAGAAGCGGATGTCGGCCTGGAGCACCCTCTCGGAAAAGCTGAGCTCAGGCAGAAGGTGAGCTACACGCATCGCCCGGATTTGTAGCCTTCAGCGCTCCATGGAGCAATTCTTTTCAACCCAACGACCTTGATTTACGTGCAGGCCGGCATCTTCTGGCGCCAAGGTAGGAGCGCCCACGCCGGGCTCGCAGAAGCAGGACCAAGAGGCCAAGAAGAAAGGCGAACAACTCTCCAGGGAACATGATCGAGCTGGATTTAGGCAGCTCGGACGATGACGAGATCAACATAGTGCTCGGTGCTAGCTGATGGCCTAGCTTGGCTGGCTCCATGGCCAAGCGGCTTGTGTCAGGACCCCGATCCTAAGTCACACCTATCTAGCGTGTAACACATCATATCACTTTGCGGCCTCACACACGGTATCCTCACGGGTGCCACCTTACCTGGCCCGGGACCGTTTGCGCATTTTGGCACACATATATGATAGTGTCGCTAGCATCCATATGACAGAGAACCCGGGCCGACATGGCTAGTTATAAACCAAAAGTGACGCTAAATTACAGAGACAAGCATACATGACCCAACAACGAACGTGTCGGTCATCAACATATGAACCCAAGTCGTAGCAAGCTACATGGACTTAAAGGAACAACGCGTGACATTTCCCCTAAGGGATAGACACAGGAACGAAGAAGGACACATGCCGGCCAGCCTACGTGTTCCGGAGCAGTAGCAAGCTACCAATGCTCAGTGGAAGCTGATGGCTTCTTGCCCCTCGTTGGTTACCCCAAGTGGTAGGTTTGAGATGCAGTGTAGCGGAAGTTTTCCCTTGGCAAAGATACCAAGGATCGATTTCCCTGAGACTCCCAGTTTCAACAAGAAGGTGTCAACTGCTAACGGCACCAGATATTAGCAATCAACGTGGACCTGCACACAGATACAAATAACTTCGCTCCCAACGAGTACAGAGAGGTTGTCAATCCCTCCGGCCTTGTAGTTTACAAAGGATCAAACGCAAGTGATAATAGTGATAGGTAATGCTGCAAATAGTAAGTAAAAGCTGAAAGTAAATAGCGGATGTGATCAATGATGGTAATATGGACCGGGGTCCCATGATGTTCACTAGTGATGTCTCTCTCCCAAAAGACGATAAAACAGCTATGTGAGGTAAACGAATTACAGCTGGGCAATTGACAGAATTATGTGTGCAAACCAATGCTAACTATGTTGCAAGAAAGGTAGAGGTTCAAAGAATGGGCGGTACGCCAAGGCAAGTTGTCGGTGTACTAAGGTAGGGGTACCTCAGTACCCCAACTTGTGCACGGGCAGTAGCAGCTTCCCGCGGCAGGGCCTACCACGCGCTCGCCGGAGACCTTCCTGCTCCATATAAAACCATTCAAAAACAAAGTATACAAGACAGAAGATCGAGACCCCGGCAAGTGGAGCTTGTCGGGAAGGCCGTTCCAGGCTCAAGATTACCTCACTCACGCGAGGCCCTGGCAAGAGGAGCTTGCCAGGAAGACTAAAAGATCATATTACAGAAGACATGCCTCGGCGCGATACGCGCCCCGGCGGGGCCCGGGGAGCAACAAGCATCAGAGCCCGACAAGCTCCCGGGCCCGGCAAGGTCAAGACCCCGGCAAGGTGCTTGCCGAGGAGAGTTGTGCTGTGTGCCTGCGCTCCAGCTCATCGAACCACGCGTCGCATTGGGGCCATTCCAGGGACGCGTGGCGGATGGCTGTGCAGCCTGGGGGACACGGTGGCACTCCACGGTGGAAAAGCCATCGCCGTGGCAAACGGAGACGCAAGGGCGGGCGCTTTTGGGGTCGACGGCGACTGGCATTAAATGCTCTTGTCCCCCACTGTCAAAGTAGGTAGCGACCACTGTTCATCCACTGTAGCTCCACTATTCCCGCACTGTTACAACTACCACCTCTTTTACATTTTTACCATTTCTCCTACGTTGACACCTGACGGTGACCCCTTGCACTATAAAAGGAGGCCCATGCACAACGTAGAGGGGGTTCGGAACCTAGATCGCTCATACGGTCGGTGTAGCTAGTTCTTCAAGCTCCCGAGCTCTCCAACTCAATACAAACTAAGCAGGAGTAGGGTTTTACGCGTCCATCGCGGCCCGAACCTGGGTAAACTGCCTGCGTGATCTCCACGATCTGCTCTTCGTGCTCCCTCCACCCTCTTACCGCACAAGCAAGGGGCTCCGGTCCCATAGGTGCTCGTGGCGGACAGTTTCCCCCGACATCTTTGGCGCGCCAGGTAGGGGGCGTCGAGGTTGTGCGAATCTGATCCGGCGTTCACGCGGGCGCATTCTTCATCAACCTCTCCAGTTTCACCAGCAACCTCATCGACAACTGCGCCATGGCCCCGAAGAAGAAGGCTTCGGAGGTCGCAGGCCTGTCTGCGTCTCATCCGCCACCGCCAGAGCCAACGGTGGGCGGGGGAGACGCCGTCGGAAGGGTGGTCGCCGGCGAGGACACTCGCGGCGCCACCAAATCCAAGGACAGGACGGATAACCGAGCCTCGGTCTCCGTGGACGCGCCGCGTCCATCTTAGCAAATGACAACCCAGCAGCGCCATGCCACAGGAGGTGGCATCCGCTTGCTGGGCCAAGGGCAAACCGGAGGTTCGCGGGACGCTCCGGGCCATCGTCCTGGCACGAGCAAGGCGCGGTCGCCGGGGCGGGACCCTGCTCCTTCTAACGCTGTTAGGAGTCCGAGCATATCTCGCTCCTCGCACCGCTCGCCCCCGCTCCCCTCCACTCCAGCAGAAGCGCTCGCAAGGGCGCAACTGCTCCTCGACTTCCCTCCAGCGGCAGACAAGGCCGAAGACTGGAGGGCAACCATCCAGAGCCTGATCGCCTTCACCAACAACGACTCTCCACAGCAGCCGGCGACCTCGCGGCCGCGACAGGTCGAGAAGACGACGGCCGACGGCGACAAGACCGCCGGGGGTGCAACCACCGTGCACTCCCCGCCGCGGAAGCAGAAGACGCCACCCCGCCGGAACAACGCCGACGACGGCTCCACGGCATCGTCGGATCCGCGGGCTCGTCGGCACCAGCGCCAGGTCCTTGATGACCGGCGACAAGAAGATGCTCGAACAACAATCGAGCGCCGCCGAGAAGCTTGGCGGCAATCAGATCAGCGAGCTGGAGCCGCTGTCGACACGCGCGTGCCCGGTGAACCAGGCGACTTGCCGTACGCGGCAGGTTGCCCTGCGTTTACCCGTGAGTTGCGGCGCGTCCAGTGGCCCAGCATGAAGAACTTCAAGCCCGACGTACCGGAAAAGTACGACGGCAAGACGCACCCCTTGGAATTCCTCAGCATTTACACCATCGCGGTGCAGGCTGCCGGGGGGCATGACGAGAAGATTTTGGCGAAATACTTCCCGCTCGTGCTAAAGCCGAACGTTCGTTCCTGGCTTATGCACTTGCCGGAAGGTTCCATTTCTTCTTGGGCAGACCTTTGCCACCAGTTTCTTGGCGCCTTCACGGGCGGCCACAAACCCCACGGCCAGGAGAGCGATCTCCACATTCTGGCCTAGAAGGAAGGAGAATCCCTGCGCAAGTACATCCAATGCTTCAGCCGTGTACAGCACAACATCCCCGACGTCCACCCTGCCGCGGTTATCAGCGCGTTCCACCAGAACGTGCGTAACCGCCGCATGCGTGAAGAGATGGCCATGACCAAGATACGGGATGTCAGCGAGCTTTACGCTCTAGCTGATAAGTGCGCGCGCGCAGAAGAGGGGAGGAGACTCCCCGGGGAGGATACTGGCGCAGGAGGAAGCGACAGCGACGACGCCGCCCCGGCAAAGAAGAGCCGGCGGCGGAACAATAGAAGGAAGAACAAGAAGAAAGTGCTTGCCGTCGAGAAGTCCGGCAAGGAGGCTCCCGCCAAGCAAACACAGGCTGGTGGCTCCGGCAAGGAGCCCGCCCCTGTAGCGGCAGCCGACAAGCAGGACGGCTCCGACAAGCAATACTGCAAAATCCACCGCACCAAGGGCCACGACCTCTCCAACTGCAAACACGTCGAGTACCTCGTCGAGCAGCAGAAGGCTGAGTACGAGAGGCGCGACAAGGAGAAGGCCCAAGGTGGCGGAGGAGAACCAAGCAAGAAGCGGCCGTTCAATGGCCGGGGAGGACGCCGCGGCAAGGCAAAGCAGCGGCAAGGTGACCGACCTCCCCGGGGCCGCGACAAGGATGAGGAAGACGACGACGAAGACATGGAGGATGAGGATAACAGCGAGCAGGAGTTCCAGAAGGCCACGGAGGTCCTGTGCGTCGACGGTGGCGCCTCTCTGCACACCTCCCACCGCCAGCTCAAGCAGTGGGTGCGCGAGGTGAATGCAGCAGAGCCGCCCGTGGAGTCGCGCAGGCTCCTCAAATGGTCCAGCACGCCCATCATTTTTGACCTTGAGGATCACCCTGACCGCACCACTGCGGTCGGGTGCTTGCCGATGCTGGTCTCACCCACCATCCGCAACCTCAAGGTCACCAAAATGTTGGTTGACGGCGGGGCCGGGCTGAACTTGATCTCCTCTGCTGTGATCAAGAAACTCCAAATCCCAGATGGCGAGCTCGAAGAGACCGGTTCTTTCCAAGGAATCAACCCGGGAAGGAGCAAGCCCAAGGGGAAGATCACTCTGCCGGTGACCTTTGGCGGGGAGCTCAACTTCAGAACTGAGCGCATCACATTCGACGTCGCCGATATTCCATTGCCGTATAATGGAATACTCGGCCGTCCCGCCCTCGCCAAGTTCATGGCAGCTTCCCACTATGCCTACAATGTACTCAAGATGCCGGGGCCGATAAGCGTCATCACTGTCCATGGCGACAAGAAAGATGCGCTTATCTGCGCCGACAAGATCTACCGGGACGCAGCAGCCGCAGCAGAAAAGGATACACTTGCCGCTGAAGCTCCCGGGGGGAAGAAGACCAAGACCAAGTCCGGCAAGTGCTCTGGGGCCCACTCCGGCAACCGCACCTCTTCGGAGTGCTGCGCCGCCGTCGAGGACGTTCCATCGAGCTCCACCGGCAAGTGTAGAAAGGGGATGGCCGCTCCTCCGGCAACCAAGAAGGTGTCCGCCAAGGAGGACGGCACTGGTGGTACCTTCACCATCAGTGCCACGCTTGACAGCAAATAGGAAAGCGCGCTCGTTGCCTTCCTGCGGGCGAATGTTGATGTGTTTGCCTGGCAACCATCTGACATCCCCGGTGTTCCCAGGAAGGTAATTGAGCACAAGCTTGCTGTTTGTCCTCATGCGCGGCCCGTCAAGCAGAAAGTGAGGAAGCAAGCCGTGGAGCGCCAAGAATTCATTGCTGAAGAAATCAAGAAACTAGAGGCAGCAGGCCTAGTTAGAGGTGTGATCCATCCGACGTGGTTAGCAAACCCAGTCGTCGTGCGCAAGGCCAATGGGAAATGGAGACTATGTATAGACTTCACCGATGTGAATAAAGCATGCCCCAAGGATCCATTCCCTTTGCCGCGCATTGACCAGATTGTTGACTCCACTGCCGGATGTGAGCTACTCTCTTTTCTTGATGCATATTCAGGCTACCATCAGATTTTTATGGCCAAAGAAGATGAAGAGAAGACCGCATTTATCACTCCATGTGGCACTTATTGCTTCATACGCATGCCATTTGGACTGAAGAATGCAGGATCAACATTTGCAAGGGTAGTGCACACTGCTTTCGAGCCACAGATCCACAGAAATGTAGAGGCTTACATGGATGACATCGTGGTGAAGAGTAAGAGCAAGGATACCCTGGTCCAAGATTTGGAAGAGACGTTTCAGAACCTACGCAAGATACAGCTTAAGTTGAACCCCGAGAAGTGCGTCTTTGGAGTCCCCTCCGGCAAGCTTCTCGGGTTCTTTGTGTCACAGAGGGGGATTGAAGCTAACCCCGACAAGATTAAAGCCATTGAGCAGATAGAGGCCCCGAAGCGCGTCAAGGATGTCAGGAGGCTTGCAGGTTGTGTGGCTGCCCTCAGTAGGTTCATTTCGAAGTCTGCAGAACGCGCCCTACCTTTCTTCAAAATCTTGAAGAAGGCAGGTCCCATGAAGTGGACTCCGGAAGCGGAAGCAGCGCTGCAAGATTTGAAACGGTACCTATCCTCCACTCCAATACTTGTCGCACCTAGACCACAGGAAAAGCTGCTGCTATACCTAGCGGCAACCAACCAGGTGGTTAGTGCTGCGTTAGTAGCGGAGAGGGAGGCCGACGAGGAATCTGCACCACCGGCAAGCGAATCCAGCGACAAGCAGGGGGCTGCTCCGACAAGCTCTGGCCCCGACAAGGACAACTCTGCGCAGGAACAAGAAGAAGTGCGGAAGAAGATGGTGCAGCGCCCGGTGTATTTTGTGAGTTCCCTCTTGCAGGGGGCTAGATCAAGATACTCCGGGGTGCAAAAGTTGCTTTTCGGCCTCCTTATGGCCTCGAGAAAGCTGCGCCATTACTTCCAGGCACATGAGATAACGGTGGTCACTCGCTTTCCGCTGAAGAGGATATTGCACAATCCAGAAGCAACAGGCAGGATCGTTGAGTGGGCACTGGAGCTGTCAAGCTTTGGACTCAAGTTTGAAAGTACCTCAACCATACATAGCCGAGCTTTGGCAGAATTCATAGCCGAGTGGACCCCAACGCCCGACGAGGAAATTCCAGAAACAAGTACACTTGTACAAGAAGCAACAAGTGAATGGGTAATGTACTTTGATGGTGCCTTCTCGCTGCAAGGCGCCGGTGCCGGCGTGGTACTCATCGCGCCCACCGAAGAGCACCTCAAGTATGTTATCCAGATGCACTTTCCCAGGGAGCAAGCGACAAACAACACTGCTGAATATGAAGGTTTGCTCGCCGGCCTCAGGATTGCGGCCGAACTTGGGATCAGAAAACTAATTGTGCGGGGAGATTCTCAGTTGGTGGTCCGGCAAGTTAACAAGAGTTACCAGAGCCCTTTGATGGAAGCTTATGTAGATGAGGTGAGGAAGCTTGAAGAGCACTTTGAAGGTCTGCAGATGGAGCACGTCCCGAGAGCTCAGAACAAAATTGCAGATGGCCTTTCAAAGTGTGCTTCGATGAAGTTACCTGTGGAACCAGGAACCTTCTTGCTCAAGCTGACTCAACCATCCGTTACACCATCAATTGGGCAGTCCAAGAAGAGAAAGTTGGTCTCCGGCGACTACCTGCCGGCGGATCTTCCTGAAACCGCCGCCAAGGTCCCCAAGATCAACGACCAGAACGCTGAGGAACAGTCTGCTCCTGCAGATCTGAGGATCTGTGCAGTTGAAGCAAGTGTTCCCGACAAGCCTCGCCCCGGCGAGCTTGTCGGGGGACCATCAGCTCCGGCGGAACCAGAGGTTCTTGCCGTAGAAGCTGAGGTCCCCGCAGCGGCCCTCATGCCTTTAGTCCTTGCCGTTGAGCCTCGGGCTCCGGCATGGGCGCAGCAGATCATCCGTTTTCTGCAAACTGGAGAACTTCCCGACGACCCAGAAGAAATAGAGAAGATAACCAGGCAGTCAAGTATGTACCAGTTCGTAGATAATGAGCTGTACAGAAGAAGGCTCAATGGAGTCAGGTTGAAGTGCATCTCCAGGGAAGATGGACAGAAGCTGTTGGCAGAAATACACGGAGGCATATGCGGCCACCACATTGGCGCAAGGGCGCTTGCCGGAAAAGCTTTCCGGCAAGGGTTCTTCTGGCAAGAAGCCCTCCAAGATGCAACTGCACTAGTAACCAAGTGTGAAGCGTGCCAGTTCCATGCAAGACAGATTCATCAGCCAGCTCAAGCTCTCCAAACAATTCCTTTGTCCTGGCCCTTCTCGGTTTGGGGGCTAGATATCCTCGGCCCCTTCCCCCGAGCCGTCGGGGGCTTTGTGTACTTGTACGTTGCAATCGACAAGTTCACAAAGTGGCCAGAAGTGGAGCCAGTGAGAAAGGTGACAGCACAGTCAGCGGTCAGGTTCTTCAGGTCAATTGTTTGCCGTTTCGGAATCCCCAACAGGATCATCACCGATAATGGTACACAATTTACTAGTCGCACCTTCATGCAGTACGTCCAAGACCTTGGCGCCAAGGTCTGTTTCGCTTCTGTTGCTCACCCGAGGAGCAACGGTCAAGCGGAGAGGGCCAATGCTGAAGTGCTGCGTGGACTCAAGACAAGGACCTTTGACAGGCTGCGCAAGTGCAGAAGAAATTGGATAGAGGAGCTACCGGCGGCTCTTTGGTCAATCAGAACGACACCAAGTCGAGCCACCGGATAGACACCCTTTGCTCTAGTCTATGGAGCAGAGGCAGTTCTCCCCACGGAACTCGTATACGGATCTCCTCGAGTGCTCGCTTATAATGAGCTCGAGCAAGAGCAACTGCGACAAGACGATGCATTGCTCCTCGAGGAGGGACGTCTCCAGGCTGCTGTACGAGCTGCTCGATACCAGCAAGCCTTGCGTCGCTACCATAGCCGCAAGGTCAAGGCCAGGAGTCTCGAGGAAGGCGACCTTGTTCTTCGGCGTGTTCAGTCCGCCAAGAATTCCAACAAGTTGACGCCGAAGTGGGAAGGCCCTTATCGGGTGAGACAAGTCACGAGGCCCGGCGCTGTCCGCCTCGAGACCGAAGAAGGCTTACCGGTGAGCAACTCCTGGAACATAGAGCATCTTCGCAAGTTTCACCCATAAGGCGCGGTTGCCGTGATCCGTTCCGGCAACCACCTTTTGTACAAGCTTTGCCGCTGCTGCATGTAACCCTTTGTACAAAGCCGGACGCAGACCCCATGCATCAGTAAAGTATTTGTGTTTTGCGCTATTTGCCTTTTACATGCTTTTCTCCGCTATTTGCATGTGTTATTTGGCATCTTGTGCAACATACATATCCGGTAAGCATTAGCACGCCGAAAGGGCATATACTTGTCTCCCTCTTCTTTTTCCTTGCCTCTTAAGCAGAAGGAACGTTCCTCGTGGACAAGTTTGCCGGGGGG
>LR738713.1:638245023-638312503 GCA_902687465.1 Secale cereale | reverse complement strand
GGGGGGGGAGGAGATGGAAGGAGAACCAAGTGCTGTTCAAGAAAGAGAAGCCTTACCAAGAAGCAAGCAATATATGAAAGCTAAGTTATTGGAATTTGAGCAGTTCAAATTTTTAAATTTTTAGTTGTCTTCCTTGAACAACCACGCTTTGTATGGAAAACCTGTGCGCGGAGGAACCTACCCGTGGCTAACCGCACCCTTATCTTGTTTTCGAGTACGCTCAATGATTCAAGTGAGCTGCGACAAGTGTCGCGCCCTTGGTTCGTTTTCGAGTTCACTCAACAAGCTGAGTGCGTCGTGACTAGCCGCGGCAAGGTTGCTTGCCGGTGAGACCTTGGCCAGCAGGCTGCTCAGAGTCCAGCACTCAGCGCTCGCGGCAAAGGACCCTTGCCGGCAAGCTCCCTGAAAGCGTAGGGTGAAAAACATACAAAGTAGATGACCAAGACAAGGAAGATAACATTGCACTGATTGATCAAAATAAGATAAATATCTTACAAAGGATAACTTGTCGCAATGATTAATGAGTTCATAACACCCTATGCAGCAACAAAAAGAGATAAATATAAAGGAGGCCTAATCTACGCGGTCGCCCTCGATCCTGGAGATCTTGTTCACTTTGGCGATGATGTGGGCGACCTGCTCCTTCAGCACCTCCATGTTCGCGTCGGTCGGCAAGCTGCGGAGAACGTTGGTGAGGTTTATACCGGGATTGCGGTATACAATCTTCGTCAGTACACGCTCCAAGGTTCCCGTGCAGAGCTGGCGCGACTCCTCGGCAGTCGCGTGGGAATCTTCTTCCGAAGATCTGCAAGAGCCGGCGCGATCCCCCTGAAGAAGAGGCTGAGCTTGTCGCTGTGAGGGAGGTTTGGGTCCGGAGAGTAGATGAGATGCTCCAACTTCAGCGCCAGCAGCTCCTGGTCGATGTTGGATGCGGAAGACACCAGGTCCTCGGTCCACACCTCGACGGTCCGGCGGAAGTTCTCGGCCGCAGTGTTGGCGCTCTCCACCAAGCTTCGCTCCTTGCGGAGCTCCTCCTTCAGCTTGGTTTCCCGGTCCCGGACGGCGTCGAGCGAGTCCTTCAACGTGGAAACCTTCAGCTCCAGATCCTCAATGGAGTCCTTGGCGGCCTTCAGCTCGTCGCCCTGCTTGGAGAGGCGCACCTGGAGTTCGGAGTTGGTGTGGGCGTCCTTCTCGCGCTCCGTGTTGAGCGCGATGACCCTCTCCACGCTCGCCTTCAACGACTCCTCCAGTTGCGCAACCTTGGCCGCGAGCTCCTCCTTGGCGGTCTCCGCGGCAGCCGCGGCGGCTTTCGCCTCCTTTAGCTCTCCGCCAAGGGCCTGCTCCCGAGCGGCAAGGTCTTCCTCGTGGGAGTCGAGGTTGACCTTCCGCTGGGCGAGCTCTCCTTCTCGCCGGGACAGCTCCACCCCGGCAAGTCGCTGCTGCTCTTCGGCTTCAGCCTTCTCCAGCAACCATTCCTGGTACTCCCCGGCGAGCCTCTCGCGCTCCTCCGCCACGTCGCGGAGGGCAGCCTGGTTGGCGGCGCGGAGCTCCGCCGCGCGCTTCTCCATCTCAACGGCGGCCTTGGCGGCGAGGGCCTCCCGGGAAGCAAGCTTCGCCTGCCTGGCCCGGTAAAGGGCCAGGAGCTGATGAAGCAGCTTATCCTCCTCGGGCCCTTCGCCTCCGCCGGGCGCCTCGACGATCTTCAGACCCGCGGAGGCGAGGACCTCTCCATCAAAGGCCTCGCCCTCCGCGGGGGCTCGCGAAGAAGAACCCCACGGCACCTGGATGAAGACGCCGTTGGGAGCTTCAAGATAGTAGCCCGCCTGCTCCTTTTCGGCGGAGGGGTCGGCGGCCGGTGCAGCACTTGATGCTCCTGCCGCCTCCGGGCCGGCAGTGCGGTCGCCGTCCCCCTCCCCGGCCGCTGCATCTGCAGCCGGAGCGGTCTCCTCCGCAGCCGGCTCAGCGGCTCCCGCCGTGTCCTCAGCGACAGGGGCGTCGCCGCCGCCGCCCTACGCGCCCTCCTCCTCGATGACGATGACTTCCGTCTCCATCTGCTCGGGGGGAGGAGGATCTAGAAGAAGAAGAAAAAGTAAAAGAAGTTCAAGCAAATATCCAAAAAGAGACGAATCCAAGAAGACAAAGTTACGGAACTTACCTTGACGGACGTCGTCAGCGGCGGGCTCCCTCGCCGGGGAACTCTGCCTTGGCGGAGTGGCCGCCCTCGCCGGGCTGTCCGCCCTTGGCGGGGTACTCGCCCTTGGCGGAGTACCCGCCCTCGGCGGAGTGCTCTCCCCTGCCGGGGAATTCGGCCTTGGCGGGGACGACGGGGCCTGCGGCTCCTCGGGAGCGACCTCCGGATGCTCCTGCGGTCGTGGCTCCGCCTCTGCACAAGACAATCAAGACAAGACGAAAACATCAAGATATCAGCATAAGACAAGATTCTCAAGCGCACCCGACAAGTGGAAGTATAGAACCCAGACTTACGCTGGGGGCTGCTCCTCGGAGCAGCGCTTGGGTCCGGCAGGCTCGCCTCCGCCGCGTCTCCAATCGCCGCGACGGGCGAGTCGTCCGCGACCTCGACCACTGGCACCTTGGCCTTCTTCGCCACTCGCTGGGCCAAGGTCCTGAGATCAAAACAGAGAGCAAAATCAGCATCAGCAAAAAAATCAAGACGAAGTTAAAGAAGACGCAAAACCTCAAATTCTTACTCCTGTTCCTCCTCGTCGTCGTCGTCGCTCAAGGCGGAGAAGTCAAACTCCACCTGAGGCGCGTCCGCGCGGGGAGCAGGAGGCGGAGACTCCCTCGGGCGCTTGGCGGTCCCTGGAGCTGGGGGCTGCGAAGACCCAGCCCCTGTGGTAGCCGAGGCCCGGGGAGCGGGCGGAGCCGCCGCTCCGCTCTGTAAAGACTCCCTTCCGCTCGGCGCTGACTTGCGGGGCGCCTCTGCCGTGGCCTGCTTGCGGGGCGCCTCTGCCGTGGCCTGCGTGCGGGCCGCCTCCGCCGTGGTAGGTGCGCCTGGCGCCCCCGTCGCAGCTTGGCTCCCCCGGGTAGCTCGCGCCGCCCGGCGAGCTGGTTGTTGTCGGGGCGCCTGCGCCCTCGTCCCTGTCGCCGTCTTGCCCGAGGCGGGGAGGTCTCCGATGACGAGGAGAGGTCGTCGGCGTAGAGCCCCAGGGACCCGTCGGAGTCCTCGCCGGCCCCAGCGTCCTCCTCCTCCTCCTCCTCCTCCTCCTCGGCAGGCTTGCTGGGCCCAGCGCCCTGCACTGTGGTCGCTCTCCCTCCGGCGCCTCCGCTCCCTCCGGCGCCTCCGCTCCCTGCGGCGCCTCTGTTTCCTCCGGCGGCGTTGCCTCTCGCCGCGGCCTCGGTCAGAATCCCGGGGATCCCGGAGTGCCTCAGGGAAGGGACCCCGGCGAGCTCGTCGGGAGGAAGCTTCAGCAGCCTGCGGATCTCCGCCTCCTCTGCTTGGCAGGACGCTTCCGCAGCCTCTGCCTCCTCGGGCGAGAAGCCGAATTCTCCTGCCGCTGCGGCTGCAGCGGCCTCTTCAACCCGAGAAGCTATGTACGCTATCTCCTGGTCGGTGGTGTCCCGTGTCAGGTCCCGGATCTCGTCCTTGTTCTTCGCCACCTCCACCAGGTTGTCGAAGAAGTTCAAGATGACGTCTCGCTTGGGCGGAATCCACGTGCGGTCGATGCCGTGCGAGTCACACGCGGGCATCATGGCGTGAAGGGAATCCCGGGCCATGCTGTTGCAGAGAGGCACCACTCCCCGGGGACCTCTGAACCACTCTGGGTGGGCCGGGTCATGCTTAAATAGTTCCCGGACCATCCCCTTCAGCTCCAGCGACGTGAAGTTGAAGTTTAGCCCGGGGCGCAGCCTCATTATGTCCGCCGCGTTGCCGTAATCCCAGGCTGGCCTCTTCCTATCTTGAAGAGGGGCGATGCGGCGGCGGAGGAAATCTGTGCCTACTTCTCCGACAGACAACCTTGCTACCCGGAGACGAAGAATCCTGATGAGGGCGACGTCGAGCTTGCTGTCGTCCGAGTCCAGCTCGCTCCAGTCCCTGCCGCGCACGATAGGTGTTGTGCGCGGCGCGGTGAAGGGCTGCGGCTCGTCCTCGACAATCCAACACCAGTCTGCACGCCACTCCTCCCACTTGCCGCGGAGCTCCCCCGGCAAGTAGGACTCCTTCTTGTTCAAGCGGAAGACCCAAGAAATCCCCCCGGAGAGGGGAGCACCGGCTTCTACTCTAGGGGTGAAGAAGTGCCTAAACAGCGCTACGTTTGGGTATATCCCAATATAGTTTTCGCACATATGTGCGAAAACCGCCATCGTGAGGATGGCGTTGGGAGTGAAGTCTAGGAGATGGAGGTCGTAGGTGTGCATTATATCACAGAAAAAGTCGGAAAAAGGGGGACAGAGGCCACAGTGGAAGAAAGCTGCGAAGAAGAAGTACCCGCCGGGGTAGTTGTCCTTGGCGGCGGCCGGATAGGCTCGGGTGCGGGGATGCGCCTTGGTCTTCTTGGCCCAGAACAAGTAATACTTGTTCCAGAGCTCCCGCGCGCCGAGCCTTGGCGCGAAGACGACGTTCCGCTTCCGCAGCAGAGCAAGCCTCGCCGCCAGGTCAGATTTCTCCTTCTTGGCCTTCTCCGCCTTCGCCTTCTCGGTCTTCGGGGCCATGGCGGAGGCGGTGAGGGAAGGGGGGCGAAGAATCCGGCGGCGCCGCAGATGCGGAAAGCGGCGGAGGAGGTGTGGAGGCGGAGCGCAAGAGGGGATCTCTGGAGATGGAAGAAGAAGCAATGAAGGCGTAGGAGGGGAACCGCTCCTGCTTCCTCTGCTTTTATGGGGAAGTGGGGGACGTTTCGCCCTTTCCTTTAAAAGAACGTGGCCACGTCCCATCCCACGACGCCGCAATCGACGCGTGCCGTTGCGGGGGGACGCGGCAGATGCGGAAGAGGATTCGGCGTGCCGTGGGCCGCGAGTGCCCGTGCACTGTTTTGGGCCTGGCCCAACAGCGCTCGGCACCGTGTGTGGCCCAGCCCCGGGGGCTCCTGTCGGTGTACTAAGGTAGGGGTACCTCAGTACCCCAACTTGTGCACGGGCAGTAGCAGCTTCCCGCGGCAGGGCCTACCACGCGCTCGCCGGAGACCTTCCTGATCCATATAAAACCATTCAAAAACAAAGTATACAAGACAGAAGATCGAGACCCCGGCAAGTGGAGCTTGTCGGGAAGGCCGTTCCAGGCTCAAGATTACCTCACTCACGCGAGGCTCTGGCAAGAGGAGCTTGCCAGGAAGACTAAAAGATCATATTACAGAAGACATGCCTCGGCGCGATACTCGCCCCGGCGGGGCCCGGGGAGCGACAAGCATCAGAGCCCGACAAGCTCCCGGGCCCGGAAAGGTCAAGACCCCGACAAGGTGCTTGCCGGGGAGAGTTGTGCTGTGTGCCCGCGCTCAAGCTCATCGAACCACGCGTCGCACTGGGGCCATTCCAGGGACGCGTGGCGGATGGCTGTGCAGCCTGGGGGACACGGTGGCACTCCACGGTGGAAAAGCCATCGCCGTGGCAAACGGAGACGCAAGGGCGGGCGCTTTTGGGGTCGACGGCGACGGGCATTAAATGCTCTTGTCCCCCACTGTCAAAGTAGGTAGCGACCACTGTTCATCC
The DNA here is from genome assembly GCA_902687465.1 of Secale cereale. NCBI lineage: Eukaryota > Viridiplantae > Streptophyta > Magnoliopsida > Poales > Poaceae > Secale > Secale cereale. Next base: position 638,306,842 of record LR738713.1, on the reverse strand, counting down.
ACTGTAGCTCCACTATTCCCGCACTGTTACAACTACCACCTCTTTTACATTTTTACCCTTTCTCCTACGTTGACACCTGTCGGTGACCCCTTGCACTATAAAAGGAGGCCCATGCACAACGTAGAGGGGGTTCGGAACCTAGATCGCTCATACGCTCGGTGTAGCTAGTTCTTCAAGCTCCCGAGCTCTCCAACTCAATACAAACTAAGCAGGAGTAGAGTTTTACGCGTCCATCGCGGCCCGAACCTGGGTAAACTGCCTGCGTGATCTCCACGATCTGCTCTTCGTGCTCCCTCCGCCCTCTTACCGCACAAGCAAGGGGCTCCGGTCCCATAGGTGCTCGTGGCGGACAGTTTCCCCCGACACAAGTAGACCGAAATGCATCTGCATCTACTACTAATCATCCAACTTGAGATATCTATCCAGAACATCTCGCTGGTATTAAGTTGCGAGTCCCACCCATAGTGTAAACTCAAAGCAACAGACAACTGCATTAAAAGAACTTTGCGTAAAGTAAACAATCCTTGCACCAGCGGGCACAAGCACCGTTGTTTTCCCCCTTGTGGCAACAGCACATCCCCTAGACTCATGTTTCTGTCACTCAAGCTAGTCATCGAGGGGCATGAACCCACAATCAAGCATAACGTTCCCTCTTGGAGTCACTACCTACTACTTGGCCAAAGCAATAAACAACAACGGAGAACATGCAAGAATTACTTACGAACATAAATATAAAAGAGGCAGATCAAATATATTACTCAAACACAATCTGAACATAATCTCACAATCCATCGGATCCCAGCAAACTCATCATAGCAACAGCATAAGGATTACATATGTGCCTCGATCATGTAGGGCAGCTCACGAGGACTAATTAGTGAAGCACAAGAACGGGAGGAGAACATCACATAGCTACTGGTCATGGACCCATGGTCCAAGGGAGACTACTCACAACTCATCCGGGAGGCGTCCATGGTGGTGGAGAAGCTCCCGGTGGTGGATCCTCCCCTCCGGCAGGGTGCCGGGAAGAGTTCTCCTGGTGCTCCCGATCTTGGAAGCGCGGTGGCGGCGGAACAGAGATGAGATCGCGAAAAAGGGTTCCTGTCTCGAGGGTTTCGGGACACGATATAAATATATGCCAAAGGGGGGCATCAGCGGAGGCCCGGGGGGCCCAGGCGCCCCCCCCCCCCGGCGCGGCCAGGGGGGGCGCCACCAGGGTGCCTGGAGCCCTGGTGGCCCCCCTCCGGCTGTGCTTTGGCTGCTGGGAAGCTTCTGGAACACTGATTTTTTATATAATTTTTCCAGGATTTTTCTGGCAGTTCTCGTAATGGGAAAACCTGAAATACAAAAACAGCAGAAAACAGAAACTGGCACTGGGGTGCACTAAGTTAATAGGTTAGTCCAAATATGATCAAAAGTGTATGGAAGTGTATAAATATCATAGCAATATCACCCAAAAGAGGCATGGAGAAAGCATAAATTATAGATACGTTTTGGACGTATCAACATCCCCAAGCTTAATTCCTGCTCGTCCTTGAGTAGGTAAATGATAACAAGAATAATTTCTGTGGTGACATGCTATTAACCATATAGGACTTTTCATAGTCATATGACAAAAGCTTACTGAGACAATGAATCTGTAGTAATTAAGTTGCCTCATGAGAAAATCACAAAGAACTGAAAGTTTTACAATATGGTATTGAAACATCAAATAGATTTGTAATGAGCATGGTGTGCAAATATGATAAAGTGATATCTCGCTTGCCCCCTTTAGTGAAGCAAAACATAAATGTAGGGGCACCTCCAAGGTTTAAGTGATGACTAGATACAATGATTTCAGAATAAATGATATCATAATCATGCAAAAGACAATGCTACTTTGGGACAATGCACATTACACTCAGAATGACAATCATGCTCTCAGTAGTTGGTGCTTAAAAAGAAGGTGGAGACTCTCGAACCGTGGCTTTTGTTGGCAAGGTTGAAAACCCGTAGTCGGAAACAAAGACAAAACATGTACCAGAGCTCTTGGTTTTAAAAACAGAGCTAATAATTATTTTTTTGATTATGCATGTTTCGTCAATGAATGCTAGTAGACAACTCAATTACTTCTTGAGATGGACAAGTTTCGAGGAACGGCTCCCGAATGAGGACGATCACATCCTGTTAATCTCCTTTGTTTATCACTGCCAAAGTTTTCTGATTTCTCATGAACAAAGCGTGAAGGAGGGTTTGTTTGTTATATTAATTTTGAGCCGGGCGCACTCAATGCCAGTTCCTTCTCGTGTTATGGGTTTGCACATTAGACATGCAATCCCGGGGTGAAGCTTGTCCAAGTTAAAAAGATCATGAATTAACTACTACTTCCTCATGAACTTAAAACAGAGGCACAAAACAGGAATGCATTTTTTTTTCTTTTTGAATAATTTTGAGATGTTACATGAAAGTCTCCGTTAGGAATGGCAGGTAAATACCATGTAGGAAGGTATGGTGGACTCATATGGCATAACTGGTTTAAAGGAATTTGGATGCACAAGCAGTCAATCCGCTTAGTACAGGTGGAGGTTAGCAATAGACTGGGAGCGACCAACTAAGAGAGCAATGACGGTCATAATCATGCAGAGTGACAAAGCAACATTGAATCAGGCATGGTAGTTATATCACTACTCAGAAACAAAAGATCATCAAGGCTTGACAGACTTTCTTTACAGTCTTAAATATGCGTGAGCATACGCCAAGTCAATCAAAATAAATTCTTGAAGGAAGATATTACTAAACCATACCACATCATAGGCAAACAAATCATGTTGGTATTCCAATAACACATTGGGAACCCCCCCAGCTATTTGAGAGTAACCATAAGAAAACATGAACTACTAAGCACCATTATGCACGTAGCATTTTTATCATAGACATATCAACCATGCAACAGAAGCGAACTCTCTTAATAAGATAATCATGATAAATAAAGAGAGTTCAAGCAACCAACTAAACAAAAGCTCTTTAAAAAGATAAGCATGAAAACTAAAAGCTGATTATGATAGTAGCTATTGAAAGACAAAGAACACACACAGCAAGGATAGACATGAAAATTCTATGTTATGTTCTAGGTAGAAGTGGAGCGTGTTTCTCTCCCACATAAAGAAAGCTGAGTTCCGACTCGTTATGAAAAGCTAAAGAAAACTAAAAAGGAAAACTAAAAGCAAGACGCTCCAAGCATAGCACATAACACATGAAGTGATAAAAATATAGTGGAACGAAAGACGAACTGATAATGTTGATGGAGAAGGGGATGCACGGGGGCATCCCCAAGATTAGACGCTTGAGTCTCCTTGAATATCTCTTGGGGGTGCATGGGGGCATCCCCAAGCTTGAGCGTTTGACACTCCTGAATTTTTTTATCATCTTCCCTCGCACACTTGAAAACTCCCTTCATACATAACTCATCATAATCTGATTAGCGAGGTTAGTACCCATAATAAAATAATTGTTCCTTGCTGGAAATAAGGATATTCTTGAAGGTCTACTGTTTCTCAAGATTGCCAAAAGGTTTTTGCTAAGAAAAAGCAAGCTCAAGGTTTGCAAAATGAAGGAAAGGCAAAACAGGACAAAATCTGTTAAAAACAGAACAGCAGGTAGTAAATGATTTTTTCGGGGCACTTCTACAACTCTAATCAAAAAACTCAAAACAGACGCACGAAAGACAATTGTATAGAGCACGCTGTCGAAAAAATTCAGACCAATAAGATGAACTGGTGATTTTATACGAATTTTTCTATCCAAGGACAGAATCTGTTTCCTGGACAGCACGTCACAACTTTTGAACTTTCTTCCAATCAGAGGCTACACTTGGCACAAAGTTGAAAAGCAAAGATACAATGATGATGCTACTGTATTAACAACATCAAGACACAACAAAAGCAAAATAAAATTTTATTCATGTGGGTTGCCTCCCAAAAGCGCTTTCTTTCATGCCTTTAAGCTAGGCATAATGCAAAGAGATCAAGTTTTATCAAGAGTAAAAGAATAGCTAGCCCGTATAACGGACTCAAAAGGTAACTTAATATTCTTTCGAGGGAAGTGTTCCATCCCTTTCTTGAGAGGAAATTGGAATTTTATATTCCCCTCTTTCATGTCAATGATAGCACCAACGGTGCGTAGGAAAGGACGTCCCAAAATAATTGGACAAGAAGGTTCACATTCAATGTCCATAATAGTAAAATCAACGGGAACATAATTGTCATTGACAATGATAAGAACATCATCGATCCTCCCCAAAGGTTTCTTTATGGAAGAATCAACGAGACGAACACCAAAAGAACAAGAATCAAAAGGTTTCAATTTAAGCATATCATATATTCTTTTGGGCATAACAGAGGTACTAGCACCAACATCACATAAAGCATAGCAAGAGAAGTTATTCAATTTAATTTTAATCATAGGATCCCAACCATCTTCTAGCTTTCTAGGTATGGAGGCTTCTACTCTAAGTTTCTCCTCCCTAGCTTTGATGAGAGCATTAGTGATATGCTCTGTGAAGGCAAGGTTAAGCGTGCTAGTGCGGGGATCTCTAGACATCTTGTGAAGGAAATCAATAACTTCGGTAAGAGTGCAATTATCAAAATCAAGGTCACTACTATCAAGTAAGGTGGTAGTGGTGTCCTTTAGGTTCACTTGTTTGGTAATTTCTATAGTCATAGCATCACCATTAATAGGTCCAATGGGACCAGGAGTGCATTGGGTGCTAAGAGTTTGGATATCCTCCACAACTTGGATAGTAGCAACGGTGTGGTGGGTAGGAAGGCTCTTAATTCTATCTTCTTCCTCCCTTTCTCTAGCCCATCTCTCTTTAAGTTTAGCCATCATCCTAATGTTTTCATTAATTTGCACTTGAATAGCATTCATATGAGTGACCTTCCTCTCCTCAAGAGGAGAAGTTCTAATTTTAAGCAATTCTACCTCATTGGCTAAATTGTCTACCTTCAAAGAGAGATCATCTAGTTTGTTTAGTTTTTCTCCTACACTCTTATTAAAGGCCTTTTGGGTAGTGATGAAATCTTTAAGCATAATCCCTAGTTCAGTAGTGGAGTTCTTGGTGCTAGGATAAGCATTGTTGTTACCATAAGAATTAGAGGGGAACAGTCTAGGATTGCTACCAAAATTACTCCTATAAGCATTGTTGTTAAAATTGTTTCTAGAGATAAAGTTCACATCTACTTGTTCTTGAGCAATCAAAGAATTTAAAGGAACATCACGAGGATCAACCGAAGATTGCTTCGAAAGTAGAGACATGGTCAAGTCAACTTTTTCATTTAGGAAGGAAATCTCCTCGACAGAGTTTACCTTCCTACCTGTTGGAGCGCGTTCGGTGTGCCATTGGGAATAGTTGGTCATCATCTCATCGAGAAGCTTTGCGGCAGCACCAAGTGTAGTTGACATAAAAGTTCCTCCCGCGGCCGAATCTAACAAGTTCCGCGAGGTAAAGTTCAAGCCTGCATAAAAAGTTTGGATAACCATCCAAGTAGTCAAACCATGAGTAGGGCAGTTCTTGATAAGAGATTTCATACGTTCCCATGCTTGGGCAACGTGTTAATTATCCAATTGTTTAAAATTCATTATGTTACTTCTTAGCTGGATAATTTTAGCAGGTGGATAGTACTTTCCAATAAAAGCATCTTTGCACTTGTCCCATGAATCTATGCTATTTCTAGGCAAAGACTGAAACCAAATTTTAGCTCCTCCTCTCAAGGAGAAAGGAAAAAGCTTAAGCTTAACAATATTACCATCTATTTCTTGGTACTTTTGCATATCACAAAGTTCAACAAATTTGTTCAAGTGTAAAGCAGCATCATCTCCAGCACCGGAGAATTGATCTTTCATGACTAGGTTCAGTAAATCAGGTTTAATTTCATACGAAGGTGCTGAAGTGGTAGGTGTAGTGATAGGTGTGCAGATAAAGTCATCGTTGTTGTGACTAGTGAAGTCACACAACTTGGTGTTCTCGGTGGAACCCATAGTAGCAAGCAAGCAAGATAACTATTTTTGTGATTTTCGATAAAAGATACTAAAGCAAAAACTGAAAGGTAAACTAACAAGACTAAAAGCAAAGGTAAAGGATAGCGTGCAACTCCCCTATATTGAAGAGTGGAGTCCCCGGCAACGGCGCTAGAAAACTTTGCTTCATGGCTTCTCGCCCCTCGATGGTTACCCCAAGTGGAAGGTTTGAGATGCAGTGTAGCGGAAGTTTTCCCTTGGCAAAGATACCAAGGATCGATTTCCCTGAGACTCCCAGTTTCAACAAGAAGGTGTCAACTGCTAACGGCGCCAGATATTAGCAATCAACATGGACCTGCACACAGATACAAATAACTTTGCTCCGAACGAGTACAGAGAGGTTGTCAATCCCTCCGGCCTTGTAGTTTACAAAGGATCAAATGCAAGTGATAATAGTGATAGGTAATGCTGCAAATAGTAAGTAAGAGCTGAAAGTAAATAGCGGATATGATCAATGATGGTAATATGGACCGGGGTCCCATGATGTTCACTAGTGATGTCTCTCTCCCAAAAGACGATAAAACAGCTATGTGAGGTAAACGAATTACAGCTGGGCAATTGACAGACTTATGTGCGCAAACCAATGATAACTATGTTGCAAGAAAGGTAGAGGTTCAAAGCATGGGCGGTACGCCAAGGTAAGTAGACCAAAATCCATCTGCATCTACTACTAATCTTCCACCTTGAGATATCTATCCAGAACACCTCACTGGTATTAAGTTGCGAGTCCCACCCATAGTGTAAACTCAAAGCAACAGACAACTGCATTAAAAGAACTTTGCGTAAAGTAAACAATCCTTGCACCCGCGGGCACAAGCACCGTTGTTTTCCCCCTTGTGGCAACAGCATATCCCCTAGACTCATGTTTATGTCACTCAAGCTAGTCATCGAGGGGCATGAACCCACAATCAAGCATAACGTTCCCTCTTGGAGTCACTACCTACTACTTGGCCAAAGCAATAAATAACAACGGAGAACATGCAAGAATTACTTACGAACATAAATATAAAAGAGGTAGATCAAATATATTACTCAAACACAATCTGAACATAATCTCACAATCCATCGGATCCCAGCAAACTCATCATAGCAACAACATAAGGATTACATATGTGCCTCGATCATGTAGGGCAGCTCACGAGGACTAATTAGTGAAGCACAAGAACGGGAGGAGAACATCACATAGCTACTGGTCATGGACCCATGGTCCAAGGGAGACTACTCACAACTCATCTGGGAGACGTCCATGGTGGTGGAGAAGCTCCCTGTGGTGATCCTCCCCTCCGGCGGGGTGCCGGGAAGAGTTCTCCTGGTGCTCCCGATCTTGGAAGCGCGGCGGCGGCGGAACAGAGATGAGATCGCGAAAAACGGTTCCCGTCTCGAGGGTTTCGGGACACGATATAAATATATGCCAAAGGGGGGCATCAGCGGAGTCCCGGGGGGCCCAGGCGCCCCCCGGCGTGGCTAGGGGGGGGGGGCGCCACCAGGGCGCCTGGAGCCCTGGTGGCCCCCCTCCGGCTGTGCTTTGGCTGCTGGGAAGCTTCTGGAACGCTGATTTTTATATAATTTTTCCGGGATTTTTCAGGCAGTTCTCGTAATGGGAAAACCTGAAATACAAAAACAGCAGAAAACAGAAACTGGCACTGGGGTGCACTAAGTTAATAGGTTAGTCCAAATATGATAAAAAGTGTATGGAAGTGTATAAATATCATAGCAATATCACCCAAAAGAGGCATGGAGCAAGCAGAAATTATAGATACGTTTTGGACGTATCAGAAGCACTATGAGGCATTTCCCGATAAGATAGGCTACCAAGGGTAAACAACTAGGTGTCGGATCCCACACAAGCCAAGCATTTCAATAACATACACACACTATGCTCGATATGTGCAAATACAACATTGCATCACAACAAAACTCTATGACTCAAAGTACTTTATTTAAGAGGCTCGGAAGAACCATACATAACATATCCATACAGGTACGGGTCACATGACCCAACACTCAAGTCATACAAGCATACAAGCACATGCGGAAGCTAAACTTGTCTGAGTACAGACAACTTGACAGAAAGAAGGCTTAAAGTAGCTCGACTATCTACAAAGGCCCTTCACAAGTTCGAGATCGCCGCCTGGGTAGCAAGCTACTCGTCGACGTCAAGGTCTATGTAGAACCCATCAGAAGGGGCGGGGTTCTCCACTACAACAGTTTTTAAGCAAACATGAGTACAAAGGTACTCAGCAAGACTTACATCAGAACCTATCATACATGCATCATTATCAACAAGGGGAGTGGAGTTTATTGCAGCAAGCCAGCTTTTTCTCTTGGCTAACTGTAATGCTCAGTATGCGGCTATGTCCCCCACGTGTCGAGGCATGACTTAAGGACGTAAATGCATACTAGAATGATCTCAAGTATGGTATCTTTGCACAACTCATGTAAAATTCAGGGATGAAAGTGTAAAATGATAGTAGGGGTACACTCTCCACGTCACACAATGAAATACAATAACATACATCATCCAAATAACATCAGAGTCCGACTACGAACGAAATCCAAACGAAAAGATACCATAAATAACACAAGCCCAGATCATCCTAGTAAGATCCACTACTGATCGTCGGGATAATACACATAGTAACGTCCACGCTCTTCATCGAACTCCCAGTACAGCTCTAAACCATCTCCTGTATAGTTCTCAACGGTACATGAATCTGGTGTGTGTTGAATCTGTGTCCCACAAAGGACTCAGCAATCCCGTTCCCGGGTAACAAGACTATCAAAGCCTTAGGTGTGGAAAGGCTGTAATCAAAGGTTGCAACAAGCACTAAGCACTAGCTTACGAGTTTAGAGCGAGAAGAGTACAAGTGCCAACGATCGCCAAGTCGATCACGAAGTGATCTTAACTACTCACGACCAAACATAACCCCACCGTGTTCACTTCCCGAAGCCCTTCGGAAAGAGACCGTCACGGTTACTCACGCAGGTAGTGTATTCATGAACATGGTGTCAAGTTATCTACAACCAGATATTAACAAATTCCCATCTGCCACATAACCTCGGGCACGGCTTTTGAAAGATCAAACCCTGCAGGGGTGTCCCAACTTAGCCCATCACAAGCTCACGATCTGCGGAGTCGCAACTTTAAGGTGGGAAGACCCGAGTATTCTCGGAATCCCATGCTCAAGATATTTCGACAAAGGTAAAACTAATCCACCAAAACCTTCCAGCGTGCCGACACCCTGATAGTAGCCGCACGTATCTCGTCTCAGGCCATGACCGGATGGGCGATGCTATAGGTTTTCACCAGCCCTCGAGTTTCCCCAAGGTGGCCCTGCAAGACCCCTAGTTTGGACCAACACTCATGAGGAGCACTGGCCCGGGTTGTCAATTAAGAACTCGGGTTTGCAACTATGCAAATTTAAGTTATTAGGCAAATGTAAAACCAATGTTGGGCCTTGCTGGAAAAGCTTTAGCACTGAGCAAATTATCAAGGGGGGCCCATAAACCCCAACCATGTTAGGGATCAAAAATCTAGGAACATAACACCGGTTTATCGGTTCCTAGGGTGGCATGAGTGGAACAAAATACCAAGCAAGAGGCTTAGCCTTCCACCCATTACCAATATATAGGCGCATTAGTTTAACAGATTATATATATTGTGATATCCCAACAATAACTTCATCATGGGGCAAGAATCTTCAAATCTTCACCTGCAACTAACAACGCTATAAGAGGGGCTGAGCGATGCGTACTTAGCCAAACATCGGTTTGCTAGGAAGGTGGTTAGAGAGTTTCATGGCAACAATAGGAGGGCTGGCAAACAGGAATAGGTATCGAGGAAATATCTACAAAACGAGACAACCAGCATAGGAAAAGATAGTAGTGATATCTGGGAATGGTCATCTTGCCTGTTGATTCCACATAGGGATCGTAACCTTGCTCCTCAAACTTAGCCTCGGTAGGAACCTCGAACTCTGAATCGTCACCGGGCTCTAACCAACACAACAATGCAAACACCGGAACGACAATCAATCATCATGCAATGCTCAAACACTTGATGCATGAATATGATGCATATGGACATGGATAAGATATAATACATCTCCTAGGGACACAAAGAGTGCACAAGCATCATGGCAATAACAAGATCACACACATGTATGAACACAAGCAAAAGGAAACTAGTCCAACATGTCCACTAGTGGTTATGTAGATTATTTAAACAAGCACCCAACAAGTTTTAAAAGTGGTTAAACATGGCAAGGGGTGCACCTAGGACTAACAGCAAGATGCTAGCATTTTAAATTGGCCGAAAAGAACAAACAACACTTTCCAGAAACTCCCATAATTATTTAAATGCATTTGGGACAGATCTGAGGAACTACTGTTTTAAAGTTGTTAAACATGCAAAACAACAACACCACATTATTCTACACACTTTTCCACCCCAAAAGCATATAAAGTTTGTTAAATTTGGAGTTGTAGGTATTTAGTTATGATTTTTTACAAGTTTAAGCATATTTAAAACACAAATTAATTCAAACAACATTTTAAATGTTTTTAAACATGGCAACAACAACATATAAATGTCCTACATGAAAAACTAAGCAGGTTTCATATATAACTCAAATCCATCAGATGCATATTTAAACAGACATTAAATATACAAAGTAAATGCAGAAAAAGAAAAAGAAAAATAGAAAAAGAAAATAGGCGCAAAGGTCAAACTGACCCAGGCCCTCCTAGCCGCAGCCACTGACCTGTGGGGTCAGGGCGCTGAGGTGGCGGCGGCTGTGTGCGTGTGGGGGTATAGAGAGCGGTTAGGCTGGCAGGTGGGGCCTGCCTATCAGTCTCACACGAGGCAAAAATGGGGGGATTAATCCCACTGCCCCCTATAGGATTCGAACTCACGACCTGGCTGCTAACTGAGGAAGGACCTAGCCACTGGGCTAGATAGGTGGTCTTGACAGAATACAGATGCAGCGCCTGAAGTGTTAACTGAAGAAGCTAGCAGCAGGGGAAAGCAGAGGCTCGTCGGAGCTGCTCCGGCGACCTAAACGGACGGCGGAGGGGTGTGGGCAGATCCTGGGGGCACACCGCATCCACTCCATGCGCTTGTAGAACCTAGTAAACACTACAACGCCGGCGACGAGTTCACGTCAGAAACGGCGGTTGCGGGCCTCTTCGCGACAAAGCAAAGGCCTAGGCGGAGCGACGACTAGCTGCGGGCGTGCGGGATTGAGCAGCGGAGCTGCTGCGGATCCAGAGTGGGCAAAGTGCAAGGCCTATGACGACTACTGACGCGCGCTACAACAACAGGGTTCAGAAACCACGGGGCACCGAGAGCATGAAGAAGACATGGCTCCGGCGACGCGTACAGAGGACCACAGACGGCGAAGAAGAAGCAGGAAGGAGTAGGGAGTACCTCCTTACCCTAGGCCAAGAAGAGGTCGACGGAGACGCGCCAGAGAGGAGGAAGACGGGCTCTGAACTTGGCGCGATCGTGGTCCACGGACAGAGATAGAAGAAGAAGACGGCCTGGCCATCGGGCTTGTTGTCCTGGGCCTCGGATCTGCTCCAGAACGGCTCGTGGACGACGGAGAGGAGGCCGGCGACGAGTCCTACGCCGGAGAGGAGCTCTCGATCTGGACGGCCATGGCGAGCGGTTTGGGTGTGCGTGTGTGTTTACCTGGGCGGCGCGCGAGGGGAAAGAGGGAGGAGGAGGAGGAACCCTAGGGGCTGCAGTTGCTCGGGTTTAAAAGGGAGCGGCCGAAGCGTGGCCTCGACGTCCGTGATCACGGCGCGGCGGCTAACGCGGGCTCTGCCTCTGGACCAGAGTGACGGAGGAAGACAGATAAGAGGGATGAGAGGCTGACGAGTGGGTCCTGATGGGCCTCGAACCCCTCGTTGGATTACCCCATGTGGAAGGTGTAAGATGCAGTAAGAAGTGTTTTCCCCTAGCAAAGATGCCAAGGATCGAATCCCCAGAGACTCCTAGGTTCAACAGGTAGGTTTCAACTGCTAACGGCGCAATTAGCAATCAACGTGGACCTGCACACAGATACAAATAACTTTGCTCCCAATGAGTACAGAGAGGTTGTCAATCTCTCCGGCCTTGTAGTTCACAAAGGGTTAAAAGCAATATGATAGTAGTGATAGATAGTGTTTTGCAATAGTAAGTAAAATAGCAAAAAGTAAAATAGTGTATGTGATCAATGATGGTAATAAGGAACGGAGTCACATGATGTTCACTAGTGATGTCTCTCTCCCAAAAGACGATAAAACGGCTATTTGAGGTAACAAATTACCGCTGGGCAATTGACAGGACCACGAACGCAAACCAATGTTGATTACATTGCAAGAAAGGTTGAGGTTCAAAGCATGGGCGGTACGTCAAAGTAAGTAGACCGAAATCCATCAATATCTACTACTAATCATCCACCTTGAGATATCTATCCAGAACATCTCGCTAGTATTAAGTTGCGAGTCCCACCCATAGTGTAAACTCAATGCAACAGACAACTGCATTAAAAGAACTTTGCGTAAAGTAAACAATCCTTGCACCCGCGGGCACAAGCACCGTTGTTTTCCCCCTTGTGGCAACAGCACATCCCCTTGACTCATGTTTCTGTCACTCAAGCTAGTCATCGAGGGGCATGAACCCACAATCGAGCATAACGTTCCCTCTTGGAGTCACTACCTACTACTTGGCCAAAGCAATAAATAACAACGAAGAACATGCAAGAATTACTTATGAACTAAAATATAAAAGAGGTGAATCAAATATGTTACTCAAGATCAATCTGAACATAATCTCATAATCCATCGGATCCCAGCAAACTCAACATAGCAACAACACAAGGATTACATAGGTGCCTCGATCATGTAGGGCAGCTCACGAGGACTAATTTGTGAAGCACAAGAACGGGAGGAGAACATCACATAGCTACTGGTCATGGACTCGTGGTCCAAGGGAGACTACTCACGAGTCATCCGAGAGGCGTCCATGGTGGTGGAGAAGCTCCCGGTGGTGATCCTCCCCTCCGGCAGGGTGCCGGGAAGAGTTCTCCTGGTGCTCCCGATCTTGGAAGCGGCGGCGGCGGCGAAACAGAGATGGGATCGCGAAAAGAAGTCTTGTTTCAAGGGTTACGGGGGACCCTTTAAATATCTGCCAAAGTATGGCATCGGGGGGCTCTCGGGGGGCCGAGGCGCCCCCCGGCGCGGCCCAGGGGGGGGCGCCCACAGGACACCTGGGGCCCCTGTGGCCCCCCCAGGCTCCCCTTCGGAAGCAGTGTCATTCCCGGAACGCTGATTTTTTATATATTTTTTCTGTATTTTTCTGGGCAGTTCTCGAAACGTGAAAACCTGAAATACAAAAACAGCCAAAAACAGAAACTGGCACTGGGGGTGCACTGGATTAGTAAGTTAGTCCAAATATGATCAAAAGTGTATGGAAGTGTATGAATATCATAGCAATATCACCCAAAAGTGGCATGGAGCAAGCAGAAATTATAGATACGTTTTGGACGTATCAACATCCCCAAGCTTAATTCCTGCTCGTCCTCGAGTAGGTAAATGATAACAAGAATAATTTCTGTGGTGACATGCTATTAACCATACTGGACTTTCTCTTAGTCATATGACAAAAGCTTACTGAGACAATGATTCTAAAGTAATTAAGTTGTCTCAAGAGAAAATCACAAATGACTGCCAGTTTTACAATATGAAACTGAAACAACAAAAAGATTTGCAATGAACATGATGTACAAATATGATCAAGTGATATCTAGCTTGCCCCCTTTAGTGATGCAAAACATAAATGCAAGGGCACCTTCAAGGTTTAAGTGATGACTAGATACAATCATTTCAGAATAAACGATATCACAATCATGCAAAAGACAATGCTACTTTGGGACAATGCACATTACACTCAGAATGACAATCATGCTCTCAGTAGTTGGTGCTTAAAGTGCTAGAGCTTTTTATTATGAAACATGGAAGCAATTGTGTCAACGGTAGTAGTACTTCATATGTGTCATGTATAAAACATCTTATAAGTTGCAAGCCTGATGCATCGAATACCAATAGTGCTCGCTCCTTGTCCTAATTAGCTCGGATCCCCATGGGTTATCATTGCATTGCATATGTTTTTACCAAGTGTCACAAAGGGGTACCTCTATGCCACCTGTACAAAGGTCCAAGGAGATAGATCGCATTTGATTTCTCGTTTTTGATAAATCTCAACTTGAGGACATCCATACCGGGACAACATAGAAAATAAATGATGGACTCCTCTTTAATGCATAAGCATATTCTCATGAGAGATTGAGGATTATGATCCAAGCTAAAACTTCCACCATGAGGCATGGCTTTGGTTGGCGGCCCAATGTTCTTCTCTAACAATATGCATATTAATTATACCCACGGTAAATCACCTTTACTTCAGACAAGACGAACATGCATAGCAACTCACATGATATTCAACAAAAGTGTGACAGTTGATGGCGTCCCCAGAAACATGGTTACCGCTCAGCAAGCAACTCATAAGAAATAAGATACATAAGCAACATATTCTTTACCACAATAGTTTTTAGGCTACTTTCCCATGAGCTATGTATTGCATGATTAAATTGCTTAGTGCAGGTGGAAGTTAGCAAAAGACTGGGAGCGACCAACTAAGAGAGCAATGACGGTCATAATCATGCAGAGCGACAAAGCAATATTGAATCAGGCATGGTAGTTATATCGCTACTTAGAAACAAAAGATCATCAAGGCTTGACAGACTTTCTTTACAGTCTTGAATATGCGTGAGCATACGCCAAGTCAATCAAAATAAATTCTCGAAGGAAGATATTACCAAAACATACCACATCATAGGCAAACAAACCAAGTTGGTACTCCAATGACACATTGGGAACCCCCCAGCTATCTGAGATTAACCATAAGAAAACCTGAACTACTAAGCACCATCATGAAAGTAGCATATTTATCATAGACACATTAACCCATGAAACGGAAGCAAACTCTCTTAATAAGGTGAGCATGGTAATTAAAGAGAGTTCAAGCAACCAACTAAATAAAAGCTCTTTGAAAAGATAAGCATGAATACTAAGAGCAAAGCACGATAGTAGCTATTAAAAGATAAAGAACACACACATCATAGATAAACATGAAAATTCTATGTAATGTTCTAGGTAGAGGTGGAGCATGTTTCTCTCCCACATAAAGGAATGCTGGGTTCCGACTCGTTATGAAAAACTAAAAAGAAAACTAAAAGCAAGACGCTCCAAGCATAACACATAACACATGAAGTGATAAAAGTATAGCGGAACGAAAGACGAACTGATAATGTTGATGGAGAAGGGGATGTACGGGGGCATCCCCAAGCTTAGACGCTTGAGTCTCCTTGAATATTTCTTGGGGGTGCACGGGGGCATCCCCAAGCTTGAGCGCTTGACACTCCTGAATCTTTTTATCATCTTCCCTCGCACACTTGAAAACTCCCTTCATACATAACTCATTCATAATCTGATTAGCGAGGTTAGTACCCTTAATAAAATAATTATACCTTGCTGGAAATAAGGATATTATTGAAGTTCTACTGTTTCTCAAGATTGCCAAAAGGTTTTTGCAAAGAAAAAACAAGTTCTTAATTTGCAAAGTGAAGGTAAGGCAAAACAGGACAGAATCTGTGAAAAACAGAACAGCAGGTAGTAATTGACCTGTTCGGGATACTTCTGCAACTCAAATCAAAAAACTCAGAACTGACGCACGAAAGAAAATTATATAGAGAACGCTGTCGAAAAAATTCAGACCAAAAAGATGATCTGGTGATTTTATACGAATTTTTCTATCCAAGGACAGAATCTGTTTCCTGGACAGCACCTCACAAATTTTGAACTTTCTATCAATCAGAGGCTATACTTGGCACAAATATGAAAAGCAAAGATACAATGATGATGCTACAGCAGTAAACAACATCAAGACACAACAAAAGCAAAGTTTTTATTCATCTGGGCTGCCTCCCAAAAGCGCTTTCTTTTATGCCTTTAAGCTAGGCATAATGCATAGATCAAGTTGTATCAATTGAACCATCATCAAGATCATCAAAAAGCTCTTCAATAATACAACTAGTCTTAAGAGGTCTCTCAAATAAAGGCCTCATAGAGATACTTCTAGGTAGAAGACCAAAAGGATAAAAGTCAAGGGAAGATTCATTTATAAATTCATCAACGATAGGTGTTTCTTCCAAAGTCTTTACAGTTTCAACCCCTTTGGCAATAGGTGGATTGCTTTTAGAACGGGGAGCCTTTGGAACGTGAACGAATTTAGGCTCCCTCTTTGCCGGAGTTTCTACCTTTTCGGTTTTGATCGAGGAGAAAGTAGTTCCTAAGGTATCAAATATTTCCTCAATCTTTTCCATCCTAGAAGAATCAGAATCATGGAATTTGACGGTCTCCAAAATTTTAAAACTTTTATGCATGGAGCTATCAAGTCTATTCAAATTCCCTTGAATCTTTCGATCCAACTCATTCATCTTATTAGTGCTTGGCATCTCTAGCTCTATTTTTTCAAGTTTTTTCATAATGTGAGCTAGGGTGATGTCCTCTCGAATGCTAACAACAGGGGGACTCCCAACAAGATTTTCAATAATACTAAGAGACTCCCAAACTGGGGCCTCTAGGAAAGTTCCATTGATAGCAGTATCTAGAATAAACCTATTCCAAGAATTAATTCCAACATAAAAATTTCTAAGTAAGATAGTAGTAGGTTGCTTCTTGGTGGCTCTTTTTTGTGAATCATTAATTCTATACCAAGCATCTTTCAAACTTTCCCCACCTCTTTGTTTAAAGGTGAGAACTTCTGCCTCGTCAAAGACAAAAGGACCCGACATAATGATAACTAAAGAACAAGATAACTATTTTTGTGATTTTCTATAAAAGGAACTAAAGCAAAAATGAAAGGTAAACTAACAAGACTAATAAGCAAAGGTAAAAGATAGCATGCAACTCCCCTATCCTGAAGAGTGGAGTCCCCGGCAACGGCGCCAGAAAATACTCCTTGATGGGCCTCGAACCCCTCGTTGGATTACCCCAAGTGGAAGGTGTAAGATGCAGTAAGTAGAAGTGTTTTCCCCTAGCAAAGATGCCAATGATCGAATCCCCAGAGACTCCTAGGTTCAACAGGTAGGTGTCAACTGCTAACGGCGCAATTAGCAATCAACGTGGACCTGCACACAGATACAAATAAATTTGCTCCCAACGAGTACAGAGAGGTTGTCAATCTCTCCGGCCTTGTAGTTCACAAAGTGTTAAAATCAATATGATAGTAGTGATAAATAGTGTTTTGCAATAGTAAGTAAAATAGCGAAAAGTAAAATAGTGTATGTGATCAATGATGGTAATAAGGACCGGAGTCACATGATGGTCACTAGTGATGTCTCTCTCCCAAAAGACGATAAAACGGCTATGTGAGGTAACAAATTACAGCTGGGCAATTGACAGGACCACGAACGCAAACCAATGCTGATTACATTGCAAGAAAGGTTGAGGTTCAAAGCATGGGCGGTACGCCAAAGTAAGTAGACCGAAATCCATCAATATCTACTACTAATCATCCACCTTGAGATATCTATCCAGAACATCTCGCTGGTATTAAGTTGCGAGTCCCACCCATAGTGTAAACTCAATGCAACAGACAACTGCATTAAAAGAACTTTGCGTAAAGTAAACAATCCTTGCACCCGCGGGCACAAGCACCGTTGTTTTCCCCCTTGTGGCAACAGCACATCCCCTAGACTCATGTTTCTGTCACTCAAACTAGTCATCGAGGGGCATGAACCCACAATCAAACATAACGTTCCCTCTTGGAGTCATTACCTATTACTTGGCCAAAGCAATAAATAACAACGGAGAACATGCAAGAATTACTTACGAACATAAATATAAAAGAGGTAGATCAAATATATTACTCAAGCACAATCTGAACATAATCTCATAATCCATCGGATCCCAGCAAACTCATCATAGCAACAGCATAAGGATTACATATGTGCCTCGATCATGTAGGGCAGCTCACGAGGACTAATTAGTGAAGCATAAGAACGGGAGGAGAACATCACATAGCTACTGGTCATGGACTCATGGTCCAAGGGAGACTACTCACAACTCATCCGGGAGGCGTCCATGGTGGTGGAGAGGCTCCCGGTGGTGATCCTCCCCTCCGGCAGGGTGCCGGGAAGAGTTCTCCTGGTGCTCCCGATCTTGGAAGCGGCGGCGGCGGCGGAACAGAGATGAGATCGCGAAAAAGAGTTCCTGTTTCGAGGGTTTCTCGAGACGCTTTAAATATATGCCAAAGGGGGGTATCGGGGGAGCCTCGGGGGGCCCAGGCGCCCCCCCGGCGCGGCCCAGGGGGGCGCGCCGCCAGGGCGCCTGGAGCCCTGGTACCCCCCCCCCCCCGGCTGTCCTTCGGGCGCACGGTAGTTTCTGGAACGCTGATTTTTTATATAATTTTTCTGGATTTTTCCTGGCAGTTCTCGTAATGTGAAAACCTGAAATACAAAAACAGCCGAAAACAGAAACTGGCACTGGGGTGCACTGAGTTAATAGGTTAGTCCAAATATGATCAAAAGTGTATGGAAGTGTATAAATATCATAGCAATATCACCCAAAAGAGGCATGGAGCAAGCAGAAATTATAGATACGTTTTGGACGTATCAGCCGCTCCACCCGCGAATTTTCTATATCATAGGCCGGATGATACCTTGTCAAATCTGCTTCATCGGCAAGCTTACTGGCGAGAGGGCGCATATCCTTAGTCAAAGCACGGAGATCTTCAGCAGAGAAGGCTGACCCGTCCTATTTATTGCTGGGATAGCCGTTCATGGCTTCAGCCGGGTCAAAATCAGGGACCCATGCTTTGGCCCGGGTCAGCGCCATAAGAGAGCCAGCTCATGCAGCAGACTTCTTCACCTCAACCAGATGCACAGGTAGGACAGATAGCTTCTCCAGGGTGGCTTGGATGGTAGTCAGTGCCAGTTTATTGTGTTGCTAGGTGGCTTCTCACCCCTCGTTGGTTACCCCAAGTGGAAGGTTTGAGATGCAGTGTAGCAGAAGTTTTCCCTTGGTAATACCAAGGATCGATTTCCCAGAGACTCCCAGTTTCAACAAGAAGGTGTCAACTGCTAACGGCGCCGGATATTAGCAATCAACGTGGACCTGCACACAGATACAAATAACTTTGCTCCCAACGAGTACAGAGAGGTTGTCAATCCCTCCGGCCTTGTAGTTTACAAAGGATCAAACGCAAGTGATAATAGTGATAGGTATAATTGCAATAGTAAGTAAATAACGGAAAAGTAAATAGCGGATGTGATCAATGATGGTAATATGGACCGGAGTCTCATGATGTTCACTAGTGATGTCTCTCTCCCAAAAGACGATAAAACAGCTATGTGAGGTAAACGAATTACAGCTGGGCAATTGACAGGACCATGTGCGCAAACCAATGCTGACTACATTGCAAGAAAGGTTGAGGTTCAAAGCATGGGCGGTACGCCAAAGTAAGTAGACCGAAATCCATCAGTATCTACTACTAATCATCCACCTTGAGATATCTATCCAGAACATCTCGCTGGTATTAAGTTGCGAGCCCCACCCATAGTGTAAACTCAAAGCAACAGACAACTGCATTAAAAGAACTTTGCGTAAAGTAAACAATCCTTGCACCCGCGGGCACAAGCACCGTTGTTTTCCCCCTTGTGGCAACAGCACATCCCCTAGACTCATGTTTCTATCACTCAAGCTAGTCATCGAGGGGCATGAACCCACAATCGAGCATAACGTTCCCTCTTGGAGTCACTACCTACTACTTGGCCAAAGCAATAAATAACAACGGAGAACATGCAAGAATTACTTATGAACTAAAATATAAAAGAGGTGAATCAAATATATTACTCAAGATCAATCTGAACATAATCTCATAATCCATCGGATCCCAGCAAACTCAACATAGCAACAACACAAGGATTACATAGGTGCCTCGATCATGTAGGGCAGCTCACGAGGACTAATTAGTGAAGCACAAGAACGGGAGGAGAACATCACATAGCTACTGGTCATGGACTCGTGGTCCAAGGGAGACTACTCAGGAGTCATCCGGGAGGCGTCCATGGTGGTGGAGAAGCTCCCGGTGGTGATCCTCCCCTCCGGCAGGGTGCCGGGAAGAGTTCTCCTGGTGCTCCCGATCTTGGAAGCAGCGGCGGTGGCGGAACAGAGATGGGATCGCGAAAAGAAGTCTTGTTTCAAGGGTTACGGGGGGGCCTTTAAATATCTGCCAAAGTAGGGCATCGGGGGGCTCTCGGGGGGCCGAGGCGCCCCCCCGGCGCGGCCCACGGGGGTTGCGCGCCCACAGGGCGCCTGGGGCCCCTGTGCCCCCCAGGCTCCCTTTAGGAAGCAGTGTCGTTCCCGGAACGCTGATTTTTTATATATTTTTTCTGTATTTTTCTGGGCAGTTCTCGAAACGTGAAAACCTGAAATACAAAAACAGCCGAAAACAGAAACTGGCACTGGGGTGCACTGGATCAGTAAGTTAGTCCAAATATGATCAAAAGTGTATGGAAGTGTATGAATATCATAGCAATATCACCCAAAAGTGGCATGGAGCAAGCAGAAATTATAGATACGTTTTGGACGTATCAGTTCCGCAGGGGGAAAAGGGGACGGCGCGACTGCACGCGGCGCTACCCGCGCTGGGCGATGGTTGGGCCGCTACGGGAGATGAAGGGGGCCGAGGCCTGCTGCGGAGAGGCTGGCTGGGCCTAGGGCAGGATGGAAGGAGGCCCAAGCCACTACTGCCCTTTTTCTTTCTATTTTCCTTCAGACATAAATAGAGGAAAAAGTACAGGCTCAAAGAAATAGAGTTAAGAGATAAATAAAATATCCCTATGCTCCTGGATTCATGCCCTATTTAATAAAATTGGTTTGGACATTTTTGAAGGTAGAAAAATAAAATGAGTTTGAATATGGTTCAAACTCTTGTCATTTTTTTACCCAACCAAATCACTTTAAAAAGGGGCATGGCTTTGCATGGTGACACATGTCATAGCAATAGAGAAAAGGGGATGAGTTGAACATTAATTGAATGGCTAGGTTAAAAGAAAAAATAAATAAACAAAGGAAGAAAACAAGGCAAGAGAAGAGCTGAAGAAGAAGGAGGGGACCTAGGGTTTTGGCAAGGGCATGGCTGTGCACCAACATCACACAACATCAACAAGGTGGCCTCACATCACAACCAAAAGAAGTAAGAAATAAGATGACTAAGATGCCACGATGATGAAGCAATGCATGGATGCAAAATAAAATAAAAAGACAATGCAAAAAAAAAGCTCAAAAGAAAAAAACCCCAAGGATAAGGACAAGGATCAAAATGAGAATTGCTTTATTCCATGGGGTGTTACAAACTCTCCTCCACTACAAGAAGATCTCATCCCGAGATCTAAGACTGAAAGAAGGAAGGATACTCGGAACAAAGGTGATCTTCTCGTTCCCGCGTAGCTTCTCGGTCGGTATGGTGTGACTGTTTTACTTTCAAGAACTTGATGGACTTGTTGCGGGTCTTGCGCTCAGTTTCCTCAAGAATAGCAACGTGGTGCTCATGATAAGACAAGTCTTGTTGAAGATCAATCTCCTTGAACGGAATGGTGCGTTCCGCTGTCTTGAAGCACTCGCGTAGTTGAGACACGTGAAACACATCATGAACATTTGCAAAGTTGGAGGGAAGCTCGAGTTGGTAGGCTAGATCGCATCTCTTGCCAAGAATCTTGAAAGGGCCGACGTATCTTGGAGCAAGCATGCCCTTGATACCGAACCTCTGAGGCCCTTCATGGGAGAAACACGGAGATAGGCATGGTCTCCAATATCGAAAGCCAAGTCACGATGCTTGCCGTCATAGTAGCTCTTTTGACGGGATTGCGCGGCTTTGAGATACTCACGTAGGACTTTGCACATTTCTTCGGCTTTTGAGATCAAATCATTTCCAAGGAGTTGACGTTCACCAGTCTCGGACTAGTTGAGAGGGGTACGACACTTTCTGCCATAGAGGATTTCAAAAGGAGCTTTGCCGACACTTGCTTGGAAGCTGCTGTTGTAGGAGAATTCGGCAAATGGAAGGCAATCTTCCCATTTCATACCGAAAGAGATGACACAAGCTCTTAGCATATCTTCGAGGATCTGGTTCACTCTTTCGACTTGACCACTAGTCTGAGGGTGAAACACAGTGCTAAAGCGAATCTTTGTGCCCATGGCTGACTAAAAGGAATCACAGAACTTGGTGGTGAACAAACTTCCGCGGTCTGAGGAGAACACTTGAGGAATGGCATGCAAAGAAACAATTCTGGAGGTGTACAGCTCTGCCAGCTGAGTTGTGTTGATTGATTCTTTGACGGGAAGAAAATGAGCTACTTTAGTTAGCTTGTCAATCACCACAAAGATAGCATCATTTCCCTTCTTTGACTTGGGAAACCCAGTGACGAAATCCATCTCAATGTGATCGAATTTCCACTCGGGAATAGGTAGAGGTTGAAGGAGTCCGGCTGGACGTTGATGCTCTGCCTTCACTCTTCTGCAGACATCACATTCATTCACAAATTGGGCAATCTCCCTTTTCATGCGAGTCCACCAGTATGATTGCTTGAGGTCTTGGTACATCTTAGAACTTTCGGGAAGAATCGAGAGGAGGGAGTCATGTGCTTCGTTCATTATGAGCTTCCTGAGATCACCCTTAGGAACCACAATTCTGTCCTCAAAGAACAATGTGTCTTTCTCATCAACGCGATATCACTTGTACTTCTGAGTACCCTTAGCAATACCATGTTTCACTTTCTGCACCATAGCATCACTGAGTTGAGCCTCACAGATTTGATCTTCCAAGATAGGAGCAACTTGAAGATTTGGAAGAAAACCTTGCGGAACAACCTGGAGGTTGAGCTTCCTGAATGATTCACAAAGTTCAGGCTGGAACGGTTTGAGAAGGAGACTGTTGCAATACGCCTTTCTGCTCAAGGCATCTGCAATGACATTGGCTTTGCTAGGAGTGAACTCAATGCTTGGATCGTACTCTTGAATCATCTCAACCCAACGAGTCTGGCGAAGGGTAAGGTTTGGCTGAGTGAAGATGTACTTCAAGCTCTTGTGATCAGTGAAGATGTCCACTTTTCTGCCCAACAGAAGGTGTCTCCACGTGATCAAGGCATGAACAACTGCTGCTAGCTCAAGATCATGTGTGGGGTAATTCTTCTCATTTGGTTTCAGCTGATGTGAAGTGTATGCCACGATCTTCTTGTCTTGCATGAGAACACCACCAAGACCTTGCACTGAAGCATCACAAAAGACTTCATAAGGCTTGGACTCATCCGGAGGAGTAAGAACCGGAGCAGAAATGAGCTTCTCTTTGAGGGTATTGAATGCCACATCACAATCAGGAGTCCACGAGTACTTGACATTCTTCTGCAACAGGTTGGAAAGAGGCTTGGCAATCTTGGAGAAGTTCTCAACGAACCTTCTGCAATATCTAGTGAGACAAAGGAAGTTTCGGAGTTGCTTAGCATTCTGCGGAGGTTCCCAGTTGACAATAGCTTCAACCTTCTCGGGGTTCATAGAAATGCCCTCGGCAGAGATAATATGGCCAAGATATAGGACTTTATCCAGCCAGAATTCACATTTGGAGAACTTCGCATAGAACATGTGTTCACGGAGCCTGTCAAGGACCAAACGGAGGTGCTTGGCATGGTCTTCTTCATTCTTGGAGAATACCAAGATGTTGGGGAACATAGTATTTTAAAAATTTCCTACGATCACGCAAGATCTATCTACCAGATGCACAGCAACGAGAGGGGAGAGTGTGTCTACGTACCCTCGTAGACTGAAAGCAGAAGCGTCTAGTGACGCGGTTGATGTAGTCGAACTTTTTCGCGATCCAACCGATCAAGCACCGAACGTACGACACCTCCGCGTTCAGCACACGTTCAGCTTGATGACGTCCCACGAGCTCTTGATCCAGTTGAGCTTCATGGGAGAGTTTTGTCAGCACGACAACGTGGTGACAGAGATGATGAAGTTAGCGTCGCAGGGCTTCGCCTAAGCGCTGCAACGATATGACCGAGGTGTGTTTCTGTGGAGGGGGGCACCGCACACGGTTGGGAGAGATCAACAAATCAACTTGTGTGTCTATGGGGTGCCTCTACCCCCGTATATGAAGGAGTGGAGGAGGGGGAGGGCCGGCCCTCTCTATGGCGCGCCCTAGGGAGTCCTACTCCCACCGGGAGTAGGATTCCCCCTTTCCTAGTAGAACTAGGAGCCCTTCCAAGTAGTAGGAGTAGGAGAGAAGGAAAGGGAAAAGAGAAGAGAAGGAAGGAGGGGGGCGCAGCCCCTCCCCTTAGTCCAATTCGGACTAGGCCTTGGGGGGGGCGCAACCTTCCTCTTCTCTCTTTCCCTAAAGCCCAATAAGGCCCATATACTCCCCAGCGAATTCCCGTAACTCTCTGGTACTCCGAAAAATACCGGAATCACTCGGAACCTTTCCGATGTCCGAATATAGTCGTCCAATATATCAATATTTACGTATCAACCATTTCGAGACTCCTCTTCATGTCCCCGATCTCATCCGGGACTCCGAATTACCTTCGGTACATCAAAACACAAAAAGTCATAATACCGATCGTCATCAAACGTTAAGCGTGCGGACCCTACAGGTTCGAGAACTATGTAGACATGACCGAGACTCATCTCCGGTCAATAACCAATAGCGGAACCTGGATGCTCATATTGGCTCCTACATATTCTACGAAGATCTTTATCGGTCAACCCGCATAACAACATACGCTGTTCCCTTTGTCATCGGTATGTTACTTTCCCGAGATTCGATCGTCGGTATCACCATACCTAGTTAATCTCGTTACCGGCAAGTCTCTTTACTCGTTCCGTGATAAATCATCTCGTGACTAACTCATTAATCATTTGCTTGCAAGGCTTATTATGATGTGTATTACCGAGAGGGCCCAGAGATACCTCTCCGACACTCGGAGTGACAAATCCTATTCTTGATCTATGCCAACACCACGAACACCTTCGGAGACACCTATAGAGCATCTTTATAATCACCCGTTACGTTGTGACGTTTGATAGCACACAAGGTGTTCCTTCGGTATACAGGAGTTGCATAATCCCATAGTCATGGGAACATGTATAAGTCATGAAGAAAGCAATAGCAGTAAAACAAAACGATCATAGTGCTAAGCTAACTGATGGGTCCAGTCCATCACATCATTATCCTAATGATGTGACCCCGTTGATCAAATGACAACTCATGTCTATGGTTAGGAAAGATAACCATCTTTTATCATTGAGCTAGTCTAGTAGACGCATACTAGGGACACTTTGTTTTGTCTATGTATTCACACGTGTACTAAGTTTCCGGTTAATACAATTATAGCATGAATAATA
Organism: Secale cereale; assembly: GCA_902687465.1. Lineage (NCBI taxonomy): Eukaryota > Viridiplantae > Streptophyta > Magnoliopsida > Poales > Poaceae > Secale > Secale cereale. Next base: position 638,281,285 of record LR738713.1, on the reverse strand, counting down.
AACATTTACCATGATATAAGGAAATAAACAATAACTTTATTATATCCTCTAGGGCATATTTCCTTCATTCTCCCACTTGCACTAGAGTCAATAATCTAGTTCACATCTCCATGTGATTTAATACCGATAGTTCACATTGTTATGTGTATAACACGTATAGTTCACATCGCCATGGGACCAATACCCAAAGGGTTTACTAGAGTCAATAATCTAGTTCACATCGCTATGTGATTAACACCCAAGAGTAGTAAGGTGTGATCATGTTTTGCATGTGAGAGAAGTTTAGTCAACGGGTCTGACACATTCAGATCCGTATGTATTTCGCAAATTTCTATGTCTACAATGCTCTGCATGGAGCTACTCTAGCTAATTGCTCCCGCTTCCAATATGCATCCAGATTGATACTTAGAGTCATTTGGATTAGTATAAAGCTTGCATCGGTGTAACTCTTTACGACGAACTCTTTATCACCTCCATAATCGAGAAACATTTCCTTAGTCATCCAGTAACTAAGGATAATTTTGACTGCTGTCCAATGATCTGCTCCTGGATCACTTTTGTACCTCCTTGCCAAACTCATGGTAAGGTACACAACAGGTTTGGTACACAGCATGGCATACTTTATAGAACCTATGGCTGAGGCATAGGGAATGACTTTCATTCTTTCTCTATCTTCTGCCGATGTCGAGCTTTGAGTCTCACTCAACTTCATACCTTACAACTCAGACAAGAACTCCTTCTCTGACCGATCCATTTTGAACTACTTCAAAAACTTGTCAAGGTATGTACTCATTGAAAAAACTTATCAAGCGTCTCGATCTATCTCTATAGATCTTGAGGCTCAATATGTAAGCAACTTTACTGAGGTTTTTCTTTGAAAAAAAACTTTTCAAACACTCCTTTATGCTTTCCACAAAATTCTACATCATTTCTGATCGACAATATGTCATTCACATATACTTATCAGAAAGGCTGTAGTGCTCCCACTCACTTTCTTGTAAATACAGGCTTCACCGCAAGTCTGTATAAAACTATATGCTTTGATCAACTTATCAAAGCGTATATTCCAACTCTGAGATGCTTGCACCAGTCCATAGATGGATCACTGGAGCTTGCACACTTTGTTAGCACCTTTAGCATCGACAAAAACCTTCTGGTTGTATCATATACAACTCTTCTATAAGTTATCCATTCAGGGATGCAGTTTTGACATCCATTTGCCAGATTTCGTAATCATAAAATGCGGCAATTGCTAACATGATTCGGGCAGACTTAAGCATCACTACGGGTGAGAAAGTCTCATCGTAGTCAACTCCTTGAACTTGTCGAAAACCTTTTGCAACAAGTCGAGCTTTGTAAACAGTAACATTACCTTCAGCGTCGGTCTTCCTCTTGAAGATCCATTTATTTTCGATGGCTTGCCGATAATCGGGCAAGTCAACCAAAGTCCACACTTTGTTCTCATACATAGATCCCATCTCAGATTTCATGACCTCAAGCCATTTTGCGGAATCTGGGCTCATCATCGCTTCCTCGTAGTTAGTAGGTTCATCATGGTCTAGTAACATGATTTCCAGAACCGGATTGCCATACCACTCTGGCACGGAACGTACTCTGCTTGATCTACGAAGTTCAGTAGTAACTTGATCCGAAGTTTCATGATCATCATCATTAGCTTCCTCACTAATCGGTGTAGGAATCACTAGAACTAGTTTCTATGATGTACTACTTTCCAATTCGGGAGAAGGTACAATTACCTCATCAAGTTCCACTTTCCTCCCACTCACTTCTTTTGAGAGAAATTCCTTCTCCCGAAAGGATCCATTCTTAGCAACGAATATCTTGCCTTCAGATTTGTGATAGAAGGTGTACCCAGCAGTCTCTTTTGGGTATCCTATGAAGACACATTTCTCCGATTTGGGTTCGAGCTTATCAGGTTGAAGCATTTTCACATAAGCATCGCAGCCCCAAACTTTAAGAAATGACAACTTTGGTTTCTTGCCAAACCACAGTTCATAAGGCGTCGTCTCAACGAATTTTTAGATGGTGCCCTTATTAAACGTGAATGTAGCTGTCTCTAATGCACAACCCTAAACGATAATGGTAAATCGGTAAGAGACATCATAGATCGCACCATATCTAATAAAGCACGGTTACGACGTTCGGACACACCATTACGCTGTGGTGTTCCGGGTGCCATGAGTTGTGAAACTATTCCACATTGTTTCAAATGAAGACCAAACTCGTAACTCAAATATTCACCTCCACGATCAGATCGTAGAACTTTATTTTCTTGTTACGATGATTCTCCACTTCACTCTGAAATTCTTTGAACTTTTCAAATGTTTTAGACTTGTGTTTCATTAAGTAGATATACCCATATCTGCTCAAATCATCAGTGAAGGTCAGAAAATAACGATACTCGCCGCGAGCCTTAAACTCATCGGTCCACATACATTAGTATGTATGATTTCCAATAAATCAGTTGCTCGCTGCATTGCTCTGGAGAACGGAGTTTTAGTCATCTTGCCCATGAGGCATGGTTCGCAAGCACCAAGTGATTCATAATCAAGTGATTCCAAAATTCCATCAATATGGAGTTTCTTTATGTGCTTTACACCAATATGACCTAAACGACAATGCCAAAATAAGTTGCACTATCATTATAAACTTTGCATCTTTTGGCTTCAATATTATGAATATGTGTATCACTACGATCGAGATCCAATGAACTATTTTCATTGGGTGTATGACCATCGAAGGCTTTATTTTTGTAAACAGAATAACAATTATTCTATGTCTTTAAATGAATAACCGTATTGCAACAAACATGATCAAATCATATTCATGCTCAACGCAAATGCCAAATAACATTTATTTAGGTTCTACACTAATCCCGAAAGTATAGGGAGTGTGCGATGATGATCATATCAATCTTGGAACCACTTCCAACACACATCGTCACTTCACCTTTAACTAGTCTCTGTTCATTCCACAACTTTCGTTTCGAGTTACTAATTTTAGCAACTGAACTGATATCAAATACCCAGGGGTTGCTATGAACACTAGTAAAGTATATATCAATAATCTGTATATCAAATATACCTTTGTTCACTTCGCCATCCTCCTTATCCGCTAAGTATCTAGGGCAGTTCTAGTTCCAGTGACCATTTCATTTGCAGTAGAAGCACTTAGTTTCAGGCTTGAGTTTAGCTTTGGGTTTCTTCACGGGAGTGACAACTTGCTTGTCATTCTTTTTGAAGTTCCCTTTCTATCCATTTGTCCTTTACTTGAAACAAGTGGTCTTGTTAACCATCAACACTTGATGATCTTTCTTGATTTCTACCTTCACCGATTTCAGCATCGCGAAGAGCTCGGGAATTACTTTTGTCATCCCTTGCAAATTATAGTTCATCACGAAGTTCTACTAACTTGGTGATAGTGAATAGAGAACTTTGTCAATTACTATCTTATCTGGAAGATTAACTCCCACTTGATTCAAGCAATTGTATGTTGGAAATATGCCCTAGAGGCAATAATAAAAGTATTATTATTATATTTCCTTGTTCATGATAATCGTCTGTTATTCATGCTTGAGTTGTATTGTACGGAAACAGCGATACATGTGTGAATATATAGACCACAATGAGTCCCTGGTAGGCCTCTAGTTACCAGCTCGTTGATCAACAGATGGTCACGGTTTCCTGACCATGGACATAGGATGTCAGTGATAACGGGATCACATCATTAGGAGAATGATGTGATGGACAAGACCCAATCCTGAGCATAGCACGAGATCGTTTAGTTCGTAATGCATAAGCTTTTCGGTGTCAAGTATTTATTCCTTAGACCATGAGGTTGTACAACTCCCGGATGCCGTAGGAATACTTTGGTTGTACCAAACGTCACAACGTAACTGGGTGGCTATAAAGGTACGCATCGGGTATCTCCGAAAGTGTTTGTTGAGTTGGTACGAACCGAGACTGGGATGTTGTCACTCCGTATGACGGAGAGGTACCTCTGGGCCCACTCGGTAAGACAACATCATAATGAGCTCAAGGTGACTAAGGAGTTAGTCACGGGATGATGGATAACGGATCGAGTAAAGAGACTTGCCATGACGAGATTGAACAAGGTATCGGGAATACCGACGATCGAATCTCGGGCAAGTACCGTACCGATGGACAAAGGGAATAACTACGGGATCGAGTGAATCCTTGACACAGTGGTTCATCCGATGAAGATCATCGAGGAACACGTGGGAACCAACATGGGTATCCAGATCCCGCTGTTGGTTATTGACCGGAGAGTGGTCTCGGTCATGTCTACGTGTCTCCCGAACCCGTAGGGTCTACACACTTAAGGTTCGGTGACGCTAGGGTCGTAGAGATACATGCACGTGGAAACCCGAAAGTTGTTCGGAGTCCCGGATGAGATCCCGAACGTGACGAGGAGTTCCGGAATGGTCCGGAGGTAAAGAATGATATATAGGAAGTCCAGTTTCGGCCATCGGGTGATCTCCGGGGGTCACCGGGAGTGTCCCGGGACCACCGGAGGGGTCTCGAGGGTCCACCGGGTGGGGCCACCCATCCCGGTGTGGTCCCTACTCCGCAAGGGGAAGGGGGCCAGCCCCTGGTGGGCTGGCGCACCCTACTGGGCCCTCCCTCATGCGCCTAGGGTTGAAACCCTAGGGAAGGGAGGCGCCCCTATGCCTTGGGGGGCAAGCCTGCCCCCCAGGCTGCCGCCCCCCCTTGCAGATTGGATCTGCAGGGGCTGGCGCACCCCCCTGGCCCCCTATATATATGTGGGGGGGAGAGGGCAGCCGCACCCAATCCTCTGGCGCCTCTCCCCCTCCCGTCACACCTTCCTCCTCCTCCGCAGGGCGTCGGCGAAGCCTTGCAGGATTTCCCGCTGCATCCACCACCACGTCGTCGTGCTGCTGGATCTCCGACGACCTCTCCTCCCCCCTTGTTGGATCAAGAAGGAGGTGACGTTGCTGTACCGGACGTGTGTTGAACGTGGAGGTATCGTACGTTCGGCGCTAGATCATCGGTGACGAAGAACGCGAAGAGTACGACTACTTCATCCACGCTTCTTCGAAAGCTTCCGCTCGCGATCTACAAAAGGGTATGTAGATGCAATCTCATATGCTCGTTGATAGATGTCTCCTTAGTTGGATCTTGGTGAAAGCGTAGAAATTTTTTGAATTCTGCTACGTTCCCCAACAGTGGCATCTGAGCTAGGTCTTATGCGTAGCATCTTGCACGAGTAGAACACAAAGCAGTTGTGGGCGTTGAGTTTGCTCAATTTTCTTACCGTTACTAGTATAATCTTGATTCGGCGGTATTGTGGGATGAAGTGGCCCGGACCGACTTTACACGTACGCTTACGTGAGACTGGTTCCACCGACAGACATGCACTAGATGCATAAGGTTGCTGGCGGGTGTCTGTCTCTCCTACTTTAGTCGGATCGGATTCGATGAACAGGGTCCTTATGAAGGGTAAATAGAAATTGACAAATCACGTTGTGGTTTTGGCGTAGGTAAGAAACGTTCTTGCTAGAAAACCTATAGAAGCCACGTAAAACTTGCAACAATAATTAGAGGTCGTCTAACTTGTTTTTGCAGCATGTGCTATGTGATATGGTATGGCCAAGAAGATGTGATGAATGATATATGTGATGTATGAGATTGATCATGTTCTTGTAATAGGGAATCACGACTTGCATGTCAGTGAACTTGACAACCGGCAGGAGCCATAGGAGTTGTCTTAATTATTGTATGACCTGCGTGTCACTGAATAACGCCATGTAATTACTTTACTTCATTGCTAAACGTTAGCCATAGTAGTAGAAGTAATAGTTGGCGTGACGACTTCTTCAATACACGATGATGGAGATCATGATGATGGAGATCATGGTGTCGAGCCGGTGACAAAGATGATCAGAGTGCCCCGAAGATGGAGATTGAAGGAGCAAGATGATATTGGCCATATCATGTCACTTTAATTGATTGCATGTGATGTTTATCATGTTTATGCATCTTGTTTACTTAGAACGACGGTAGTAAATAAGATGATCTCTCACTAAAATTTCAAGAATTGTGTTCCCCCTAACTGTGCACCGTTGCTAAGGATCGTTGTTCCGAAGCACCACGTGATGATCGGGTGTGATAGGTTCTAACGTTCGCATACAACGGGTGTAAGCCAGATTTACACACGCAATACACTTAGGGTTCACTTGACGAGCCTAGCATGTATAGACATGGCCTCGGAACACGGAAGACCGAAAGGTCGAACACGAGTCGTATAGAAGATACGATCAACATGAAGATGTTCACCGTTGATGACTAGTCCGTCTCACGTGATGATCGGACACGGGCTAGTCGATTCGGATCGTGTATCACTTAGATGACTAGAGAGATGTCAATCTGAGTGGAAGTTCATTAAAATTTGATTAAGATGAACTTAATTATCATGAACTTAGTCTAAATTCTTTACAATATCTATTGTAGATCAAATGGCCCACGCTCATGTCACCCTCAACTTCAATGCGTTCCTAGAGAAATCCAAGCTGAAAGACGATGGTAGCAACTACACGGACTGGGTCCGTAACCTGAGGATCATCCTCATAGCTGCCAAGAAAACTTATGTCCTAGATGCACCGCTAGGTGATGCTCCCGCCCCGGCAAACCAAGATGCTATGAACGCTTGGCAGTCGCGTTGTGATGATTACTCCCTGGTTCAGTGCGGCATGCTTTACAGCTTAGAATCGGGGCTCCAAAAGCGTTTTGAGCACCACGGGGCATTTGAGATGTTCCAAGAGCTGAAAATGGTTTTCCAAGCTCATGCCCGAGTCGAGAGATATGACGTCTCCGACGCATTCTAAAGCTGTAAGATGGAGGAAAACAGTTCTGTCAGTGAGCACATCCTCAAGATTTCTGGATTGCACAACCGCTTGTCTCAGTTGGGAATGAATCTCCCAGACGAAGCGGTCGTAGACAGAATCCTCCAGTCGCTCCCACCAAGCTACAAGAGCTTCGTGTTGAACTTCAATATGTAGGGGATGGAGAAGTCCATTCCCGAGGTGTATTCGATGCTGAAATCAGCGGAGGTGGATATCAAGAAAGAACATCAAGTGTTGATGGTTAATAAAACCACTAAGTTCAAGAAGGGCAAGGGTAAAAAGAACTTCAAGAAGGACGGCAAGGGAGTTGCCGCGCCCGGTAAGCCTGTTGCCGGGAAGAAGCCAAAGTATGGACCCAAGCCTGAGACAGAGTGCTTTTATTGCAAGGGAACGGGTCACTAGAAGCGAAACTGCCCCAAATACTTAGCGGACAAGAAGGCCGGCAACGTCAAAGGTATATGTGATATACATGTTATTGATGTGTACCTTACCAGCGCTCGTAGTAGCTCCTGGGTATTCGATACCGGTGCAGTTGCTCATATTTGTAACTCTAAGCAGGAGTTGCGGAATAAGCGGAGACTGGCGAAGGACGAGGTGACGATGTGCGTCGGGAATGGTTCCAAGGTCGATGTGATCGCCGTCGGCACGCTGCCTCTACGTCTACCCTCGGGATTAGTTTTAAACCTCAATAATTGTTATTTAGTACCAGCTTTGAGCATGAACATTGTATCTGGATCTCGTCTTATGCGAGATGGCTACTCATTTAAATCTGAGAATAATGGTTGTTCTATTTATTTGAGAGATATGTTTTATGGTCATGCCCCGCTGGTCAATGGTTTATTTTTGATGAATCTCGATCGTGATGATACACATATTCATAGTGTGAATGCCAAAAGATGTAAAGTTGATAATGATAGTCCCACATACTTGTGGCATTGCCGCCTTGGTCATATTGGTGTCAAACGTATGAAGAAGCTTCATGCTGATGGACTTCTGGAGTCTCTTGATTATGAATCATTTGACACGTGCGAACCATGCCTCATGGGCAAGATGACCAGGACTCCGTTCTCCGGAACAATGGAGCGAGCGACCAACTTATTGGAAATCATACATACCGATGTGTGCGGTCCAATGAGTGTTGAGGCTCGCGGAGGCTATCGTTATGTTCTCACCCTCACGGATGACTTGAGTAGATATGGGTATATCTACTTGATGAAGCACAAGTCTAAGACTTTTGAAAAGTTCAAGGAATTTCAGAATGAGGTTGAGAATCAACGAGACAAGAAAATAAAGTTCGTACGATTGGATCATGGGGGTGAATATTTGAGTCATGAATTTGGCACACACCTTAGGAAATGTGGAATTGTTTCACAATTTACACCGCCCGGAACACCTCAGCGTAACGGTGTGTCCGGACGTCGAAATCGTACTCTGTTGGACATGGTGCGATCTATGATGTCCCTTATCGATTTATCGCTATCTTTTTGGGGTTATGCTTTAGAGACTGCCGCATTCACTTTAAATAGGGCTCCGTCGAAATCCGTTGAGACGACACCATATGAACTTTGGTTTGGAAAGAAACCGAAGCTGTCGTTTCTGAAAGTTTGGGGTTGCGATGCTTATGTCAAGAAACTTCAACCTGAAAAGCTCGAACCCAAATCGGAAAAATGCGACTTCATAGGATACCCAAAGGAAACGATTGGGTACACCTTCTACCATAGATCCGAAGGCAAGGTCTTTGTTGCCAAGAATGGATCCTTTCTGGAGAAAGAGTTTCTCTCGAAAGAAGTGAGTGGGAGGAAAGTAGAACTTGATGAGGTGAGAGTCACCTCTCCCGAACCGGAAAGTAGTGCAGCGCAGGAAATTGTTCCTGAGGTGCCTGCACCGACAAGGGAGGAAGTTGATGATGATGATCATGAAGAAACATATCAAGTTACTACTGAACTTCGAAGGTCCACAAGGGCACGTTCCGCACCAGAGTGGTACGGCAACCCTGTCCTGGGAATCATGTTGTTAGATAACGATGAACCTTCGAACTATGAAGAAGCGATGGCGGGCCCGGATTCCAATAAATGGCTTGGAGCCATGAAATCCGAGATAGAATCCATGTATGAAAACAAAGTATGGACTTTGGTGGACTTGCCTGATGATAGGCACGCCATAGAAAATAAATGGATATATAAGAAGAAGACAAACGCGGATGGTAATGTGACCATCTATAAGGCTCGGCTTGTCGCTAAGGGTTATCGACAAGTTCAAGGGATTGACTACGACGAGACTTTCTCTCCCGTAGCGATGCTAAAGTCAGTCAGAATCATGTTAGCTATTGCCGCATTCTATGATTATGAGATATGGCAAATGGACGTCAAAACGGCATTCCTCAATGGCTTCCTCAAGGAAGAGTTGTATATGATGCAGCCGGAAGGTTTTGTCGATCCAGATAACGCTAACAAGGTATGCAAGCTCCAACGCTCGATTTACGGGCTGGTGCAAGCATCTCGGAGTGGAATATTCGCTTTAATGATGTGATCAAAGCGTTTGGCTTTATACAGACTTATGGAGAAGCCTGTATCTACAAGAAAGTGAGTGGGAGCTCTGTAGCATTTCTCATATTATATGTGGATGACATATTGCTGATGGGAAATGATATAGAATTCTTGGAAACTGTAAAGGCCTACTTGAATAAGAGTTTTTCAATGAAGGACCTTGGAGAAGCAGCTTACATATTAGGCATCAAAATCTATAGAGATAGATCAAGATGCCTCATCGGTCTTTCACAAAGTACATACCTTGACAAGATATTGAAGAAGTTCAATATGGATCAGTCCAAGAAGGGGTTCTTGCCTGTTTTGCAAGGTATGAGATTGAGCAAGGCTCAGTCGCCGACCACGGCAGAAGATAGAGAAAAGATGAGTGTCATACCCTATGCCTCGGCCATAGGTTCTATCATGTATGCCATGCTGTGTACCAGACCTGATGTGAACCTTGCCATAAGTTTGGTAGGGAGGTACCAAAGTGATCCCGGTATGGAACACTGGACAGCAGTCAAGAACATCCTAAAGTACCTGAAGAGGACTAAGGATATGTTTCTCGTTTATGGAGGTGACGAAGAGCTCGTCGTAAAGGGTTACGTCGATGCTAGCTTCGACACAGATCTGGATGACTCGAAGTCACAAACCGGATACGTGTATATTTTGAATGGTGGGGCAGTCAGCTGGTGCAGTTGCAAGCAGAGCGTGGTGGCGCATTCTACATGTGAAGCGGAGTACATAGCTGCTTGCGAAGCAGCGCAGGAAGGAGTCTGGATGAAGGAGTTCATCACCGACCTAGGAGTCATTCCAAGCGCGTCAAGCCCGATGACTCTCTTCTATGACAACACTGGTGCTATTGCCATTACCAAGGAGCCCAGGTTTCACAAGAAGACCAAGCACATAAAGCGTCGTTTCAACTCCATCCGGAATTATGTTCAAGATGGAGACATAGATATTTGTAAAGTGCATACGGATCTGAATGTTGCAGACCCGTTGACTAAACCTCTTCCACGGGCAAAACATGATCAACACCAGGACTCTATGGGTGTTCGATTCATCACAATGTAACTAGATTATTGACTCTAGTGCAAGTGGGAGACTGTTGGAAATATGCCCTAGAGGCAATAATAAAAGTATTATTATTATTATATTTCCTTGTTCATGATAATCGTCTGTTATTCATGCTTGAATTGTATTGTACGGAAACAACGATACATGTGTGAATATATAGACCACAATGAGTCCGTGGTAGGCCTCTAGTTACCAGCTCGTTGATCAACAGATGGTCACGGTTTCCTGACCATGGACATAGCATGTCAGTGATAACGGGATCACATCATTAGGAGAATGATGTGATGGACAAGACCCAATCCTGAGCATAGCACGAGATCGTTTAGTTCGTAATGCATAAGCTTTTCGGTGTCAAGTATTTATTCCTTAGACCATGACGTTGTACAACTCCCGGATGCCGTAGGAATACTTTGGGTGTACCAAATGTCACAACGTAACTGGGTGGCTATAAAGGTACAAATCGGGTATGTCCGAAAGTGTCTGTTGAGTTGGTACGAACCGAGACTGGGATGTTGTCACTCCGTATGACGGAGAGGTACCTCTGGGCCCACTCGGTAAGACATCATCATAATGAGCTCAAGGTGACTATGGAGTTAGTCACGGGATGATGGATTACGGATCGAGTAAAGAGACTTGCCATGACGAGATTGAACAAGGTATCGGGAATACCGATGATCGAATCTCGGGCAAGTACCGTACCGATGGACAAAGGGAATAACTACGGGATCGAGTGAATCCTTGACACAGTGGTTCATCCGATGAAGATCATCGAGGAACACGTGGGAACCAACATGGGTATCCAGATCCCGCTGTTGGTTATTGACGAGAGAGTGGCCTCGGTCATGTCTACGTGGTTTACACACTTAAGGTTCGGTGACGCTAGGGTCGTAGAGATACATGCACGTGGAAACCCGAAAGTTGTTCGCAGTCCCGGATGAGATCCCGGACGTGACGAGGAGTTCCGGAATGGTCCGGAGGTAAAGAATGATATATAGGAAGTCCAGTTTCGGCCATCGGGTGATCTCCGGGGGTCACCGGGAGTGTCCCGGGACCACCGGAGGGGTCCCGGGGGTCCACCGGGTGGGGCCACCCATCCCGGTGGGGTGCCTAGGCCGCAAGGGGAAGGGGGCCAGCCCCTGGTGGGCTGGCGCACCCTACTAGGCCCTCCCTCATGCGCCTAGGGTTGAAACCCTAGGGGAGGGAGGCGCCCCCTATGCCTTGGGGGGCAAGTCTTCCCCCCAGGCCGCCGCCCCCCCTTACAGATTGGACCTGCAGGGGCTGGCGCACCCCCCTGGCCCCCTATATATATGTGGGGGGGAGAGGGCAGCCGCCGCCAATCCTCTGGCGCCTCTCCCCCTCCCGTCACACCTTCCTCCTCCTCCGCAGGGCGCCGGCGAAGCCCTGCAGGATTTCCCGCTGCATCCACCACCACGCCGTCGTGCTGCTGGATCTCCGACGACCTCTCCTCCCCCCTTGCTGGATCAAGAAGGAGGTGACGTTGCTGTACCGGACGTGTGTTGAACGCGGAGGTGCCGTCCGTTCGGCGCTAGATCATCGGTGACGAAGAACGCGAAGAGTACGACTACTTTATCCACGCTTCTTCGAAAGCTTCCGCTCGCGATCTACAAAAGGGTATGTAGATGCACTCTCATATGCTTGTTGCTAGATGTCTCCTTAGTTGGATCTTGGTGAAAGCGTAGAATTTTTTTGAATTCTGCTACGTTCCCCAATGATACGTCCAAAACGTATCTATAATTTCTGCTTGCTCCATGCCTCTTTTGTGTGATATTGCTATGATATTTATGCACTTCCATACACTTTTGATCATATTTGGACTAACCTATTAACTCAGTGCACCCCAGTGCCAGTTTCTGTTTTCTGCTGTTTTTGTATTTCAGGTTTTCCCATTACGTAAACTGCCAGAAAAATTCCGGGAAAAATATATAAAAAATCAGCGTTCCGGAAGCATCCATGCGGCCAAAGTAGGGCCGGAGGGGGGCCACCAGGGCTCCAGGCGCCCTGGGGGCGCGGCCCCCCTCCTGGCCGCGTCGGGGTGGGCACCTGGGCCCCCCAGGCCTCCGCTGATGCCCCCCTTTGGCATATATTTACACCGCGTCCCGAAACCCTCGAGGACGGAACCCTTTTTCGCGATCTCATCTCTGTTCCGCCGCCGCCGCGCTTCCAAGATCGTGAGCACCAGGAGAACTCTTCCCGGCACCCTGCCGGAGGGGAGGATCACCACCGGGAGCCTCTCCACCACCATGGACGCCTCCTGGATGAGTTGTGAGTAGTCTCCCTTGGACCATGGGTCCATGACCAGTAGCTATGTGATGTTCTCCTCCCCTCTTTGTTCTTCACCGATCAAACCTCGTGAGCTGCCCTACATGATCGAGGCACATATGTAATCCTTATGCTGTTGCTATGATGAGTTTGCTGGGATCCGATGGATTATGAGATTATGTTCAGATTATGTGTGAGTAATATATTTGATTTACCTCTTTTATATTTATGTTCTTGAGTAATTCTTGCATGTTCTCCGTTGCTGTTTATTGCTTTGGCCAAGTAGTAGGTAGTAACTCCAAGAGGGAACGTTATGCTTGATTGTGGGTTCATGCCCCTCGATGACTAGCTTGAGTGACAGAAACATGAGTCTAGGGGGTGTGCTGTTGCCACAAGGGGGAAAACAACGGTGCTTGTACTCGCGGGTACAAGGATTGTTTACTTTACGCAAAGTTCTTTTAATGCAGTTGTCTGTTGCTTTGAGTTTACACTATGGGTGGGACTCGCAACTTAATACCAGCGAGATGTTCTGGATAGATATCTCAAGGTGGATGATTAGTAGTAGATGCAGATGGATTTCGGTCTACTTGCCTTGGCGTACCGCCCATGCTTTTGAGCCTCTACCTTTCTTTGTAGCATAGTTAGCATTGGTTTGCGCACATAATCCTGTCAATTGCCCAGCTGTAATTTGTTTACCTCGCTTAGCTATTTTATCGTCTTTTGGGAGAGAGACATCACTAGTGAACATCATGGGACCCCGGTCCATATTACCATCACCGATCACATCCGCTATTTACTTTCTGTTCTTACTTACTAGTTGCAGTTATACCTATCACTATTATCTCTTGCGTTTGATCCTTTGTAAACGACAAGGCCGGAGAGATTGACAACCTCTCTGTACTCGTTGGGAGCAAAGTTATTTGTATCTGTGTGCAGGTCCGGTCGATCGCTAGTTGCGCCGCTAGCAGTTGACACCTTCTTGTTGAACCTTGGAGTCTCAGGGGAATTCGATCCTTGGTATCTTTGCTAAGGGAAAACTACCGCTACACTGCATCTCAAACCTTCCACTTGGGGTAACCAACGAGGGGCGAGAAGCCATCACCCAACATTGTAGTACCCAGACAATCTGAGCACATGCCCACTGGTTGAGCTATTCTCCTCCATCTTGTAGGCAATGTACTTTCAGAGGTCTTATACCTCTCGACACGGGCATGAGTATGAAATACTAATTTCAACTCTTGGAACATCTCATATGCTCCGTGGCGTTCAAAACATTTTTGAAGTCCCGGTTATAAGCCGTAAAGTATGGCGCACTAAACTATCAAGTAGCCATCATACCGAGCTTGTCAAACGTTCATAACGTCTACATCTGCTCCTGCAGTAGATATGTCCCCTAGCGGTGCATCAAGGACATAATACTTCTGTGCAGCAATGAGGAAAATCCTCAGATCACGAAACAAGTCCGCATCATTGCTACTAACATCTTTCAACTTAGTTTTCTCTAGGAACATATCAAAAACATAGGGGAGCTATAACGCAAGCTATTGATATACAACATAATTTGCAAATACTATCAGGACTAAGTTCATGATAAATTAAAGTTCAATTTAATCATATTACTAAAGAACTCCCACTTAGATAGACATCGCTCTAGTCATCTAAATGATCACGTGATCCAAATCAACTAAACCATGTCCGATCATCACGTGAGATGGAGTAGTTTTCAACGGTGAACATCTTATGTTGATCATATCTACTATATGATTCACGCTCGACCTTTTGGTCTCTAGTGTTCCGAGGCCATATCTGCATATGCTAGGCTCGTCAAGTTTAACCCGAGTATTCTGCATGTGCAAAATTGTCTTACACCCGTTGTATTTGAATGTAGAGCTTATCACACCCGATCATCACGTGGTGTCTCAGCAGGACGAACTTTCACAACGGTGCATACTCAGGGAGAACACTTATACCTTGAAATTTAGTGAGAGATCATCTTATAATGCTACCGCCGATCTAAGCAAAATAAGATGCATAAAAGATAAACATCACATGCAATCAATATAAGTGATATGATATGGCCATCATCATCTTGTGCCTTTGATCTCCATCTCCAAGGCACCGTCATGATCACCATCATCACCGGCGCGACACCCAGATCTCCATCATAGCATCGTTGTCGTCTCGCCAACTATTGCTTCCACGACTATCGCTACCGCTTAGTGATAAAGTAAAGCAATTACATGGCGATTGCATTTCATACAACAAAGCGACAACCAT
The DNA here is from genome assembly GCA_902687465.1 of Secale cereale. Classification (NCBI taxonomy): domain Eukaryota; kingdom Viridiplantae; phylum Streptophyta; class Magnoliopsida; order Poales; family Poaceae; genus Secale; species Secale cereale. Next base: position 638,266,222 of record LR738713.1, on the reverse strand, counting down.
ATGGCTCCTGCCAGTTGCCGATAACTTTACAAAACATGATCATCTCATACAATAATGTATAACTCATCACGTCTTGACCATATCACATCACAACATGCCCTGCAAAAACAAGTTAGACGTCCTCTACTTTGTTGTTGCAAGTTTTACGTGGCTGCTACGGGCTTAGCAAGAACCGTTCCTACCTACGCATACAAAACCACAACGATATTTCGTCAAGTATGTGCTGTTTTAACCTTCACAAGGACCGGGCGTAGCCACACTTGATTCAACTAAAGTTGGAGAAACTGACACCCGCCAGCCACCTGTGTGCGAAGTACGTTGGTAGAACCAGTCTCGCGTAAGCGTACGCGTAATGTTGGTCCGGGCCGCTTCATCCAACAATACCGCCGAATCAAAGTGTGACATGCTGGTAAGCAGTATGACATCGTCCACAACTCACATGTGTTCTACTCGTGCATATCATCTACACATAGACCTAGATCTGATACCACTGTTGGGGAACATAGTATTTTAAAATTTTCCTACGATCACGCAAGATCTATCTACCAGATGCATAGCAACGACAGGGGAGAGTGTGTCTACGTACCCTCGTAGACCGAAAGCGGAAGCGTCTAGTGACGCTGTTGATGTAGTCGAACTTCTTCGCGATCCAACCGATCAAGCACCGAACGTACGACACCTCCGCGTTTAGCACACGTTCAGCTTGATGACGTCCCACGAGCTCTTGATCTAGTTGAGCTTCATGGGAGAGTTTCGTCAGCACGATGGCGTGGTGACGGAGATGATGAAGTTACCGTCGCAGGGGGCTTCGCCTAAGCACTGCAACGATATGACCGAGGTGTGTTTCTGTGGAGGGGGGCAACGCACACGGTTGGGAGAGATCAACAGATCAACTTGTGTGTCTATGGGGTGCCTCTACCCCCGTATATAAAGGAGTGGAGGAGGGGGAGGGCCGGCCCTCTCTATGGCGCTCCCTAGGGAGTCCTACTCCCACCGGGAGTAGGATTCCCCCTTTCCTAGTAGAACTAGGAGCCCTTCCAAGTAGTAGGAGTAGGAGAGAAGGAAAGGGAAAAGAGAAGAGAAGGAAGGAGGGGGCGCAGCCCCTCCCCTTAGTCCAATTCGGACTAGGCCTTGGGGGGTGCAGCCTTCCTCTTCTCTCTTTCCCCTAAAGCCCAATAAGGCCCATATACTCCCCGGTGAATTCCCGTAACTCTCCGGTACTCCGAAAAATACCCGAATCACTCGGAACCTTTCCGATGTCCGAATATAGTCGTCCAATATATCGATCTTTACGTCTCGACCATTTCGAGACTCCTCGTCATGTCCCCAATCTCATACGGGACTCCTAACTACCTTCGGTACATCAAAACACATAAACTCATAATACCGATCGTCATCAAATGTTAAGCGTGCAGACCCTACGGGTTCGAGAACTATGTAGACATGACCAAGACACATCTCCGGTCAATAACCAATAGCGGAACCTGGATGCTCATATTGGCTCCCACATATTCTACTAAGATCTTTATCGGTCAAACCGCATAACAACATACGTTGTTCCCTTTGTCATCGGTATGTTAGTTTCCCGAGATTCGATCGTCGGTATCACCATACCTAGTTAATCTCGTTACCGGCAAGTCTCTTTACTCGTTCTGTAATACATTATCTCGTGACTAAATCATTAGTCATTTGCTTGCAAAGCTTATTATGATGCGTATTACCGAGAGGGCCCAGAGATACCTCTCCGACACTCGGAGTGACAAATCCTATTCTTGATCTATGCCAACACCACGAACACCTTCAGAGACAGTTGTAGAGCATCTTTATAATAACCCAGTTACATTGTGACGTTTGGTAGCACACAAGGTGTTCCTCCGATATACGGGAGTTGCATAATCTTATAGTCATAGGAATATGTATAAGTCATGAAGAAAGCAATAGCAGTAAAACTAAACGATCATAGTACTAAGCTAACGGATGGGTCTAGTCCATCTCATCATTTTCCAGTGACAACTCATGTCTATGGTTAGGAAACATAACCATCTTTGATCTGTGAGCTAGTCTAGTGGAGGCATACTAGGGACACTTTGTATTGTCTATGTATTCACACATGTACTAAGTTTCCGGTTAATACAATTCTAGCATGAATAATAAACATTTATCATGATATAAGGAAATAAATAATAACTTTATTATTGCCTCTAGGGCATATTTTCTTCACAAGATATCATCCAGATAGACGAGGACAAATTCATTGGTGTAGGGGTTGAATATGAAGTGCATCATCCGAGAGAAAGTGGGTGGAGCATTTGCAAGGCCGAAAGACATGACTGTGTATTTGTAAGAGCCAAAACTCGTTCTTAATGCGGCTTAGGAATATCCTCTTCACGGATACAGATCTGATGGCAACCCATCCGGAGATCGAGCTTCGAGAACACCTTTGCTCTCTTGAGCTGCTCGAACAATTCATTGATATTGGGGAGCGGATACTTATTCTTTATTGTCTTCTTGTTCAACGGCCGGTAATCAACGCAAAGGCGTTCCGTGCCATCCTTCTTCTTGACAAATAGAAAACCACATCCCCAAGGAGAAGTACTAGGCCTGATTAGACCCATATGTTCTTGCTCATCGAGTTGTTTCTTCAGCTCCTTCAACTCATCAGGGGAAAGCTTGTACGGACGCCAACATGTTGGCTCGGTACCGGGTTCGAGTTCAATGACGAATTCAACTTGACGATGGGGAGGCATGCCTGGAAGCTCCTCAGGAAAAACAACATCATATTCATTAACCACCAGAATCTGAGAAATTACATTAATCTCGCCCTTGTCATTGAGAGAGAAAAGCCTGATTATGTTATCTCGAGAGGCGAAGATAATCACATCTTCGTCAGGATGAGTAAGCTTGACTTCCTTATTTGCACAATTAATGTTTGCATTATGCTTGGAGAGCCAATCCATCCCAAGAATAAGATCAATGTCGGAGTTGCCGAGAACAACCGGAGAAACCAAGAAGCTGTAATCACCCATATGAATAGATATATCCAGAGCAAACACGCTAGAATGCATTCGTTTTCCCGGAGAAATAATTGATAACTCCCTTGGCAAAATTTTGGTGTCAAAATTGTGCTACGTTGCAAATGGGTGAGAAATGAAAGAGCATGATGCACCCGAATCAAACAAGACTTTAGAAGGTATAGAGTTAACTGGAAGATTACCAAGTATCACATCTGAAGAATTCTCTGCTTGAGCTGCATTCATCAGATTCACTCTTGCTGCCTTGGGATTGTGCTTGACAATAGCAGTGCTGACAGGTGGAGGAGGCGGAAGGCGCCTTGGGTTGGGACACTTGTTGGCATAGTGACCCTTGTGAGAACACTTGTTGCAAGTCACTTCTGAGAGAGGCCGGTGATAAGGACCACTTGATCTTGAAGCTTGAAACTGAGGCTTGGACTGATTGCTTGGGTTGGGTGGGTGGGAGAAACCACGGCCACCTGAGTGCTTGTTGTTGTTTGGAGGACGGAGCACTGGAGGAGGCGGTAGACATAATTTCTGCTACTTGGCAACCACTTGAGAAGAAGAGGAGGAGTGAATAGCATCTCTGATCCTCTTTTTGGAAGCTTCACTCTTGAGCTGAGCTGCCTCTTGCTTGAGCGCCATATTGTAGAATTGGTCAAATTCACCGAGCTCGAACAATGTGAGAGCTAGTTGGAGTTCATCTTTCAGACCACCTCAGAACTGATAAATCTTGCTCTTGGCATCGGGGATGTCTTGCTTCGCATAACAGACAAGATTTTGGAACTTGACATTGTATTGATAGGCGGACATGGTGCCTTGCTTCAGGTTGTGGAATTGCTCACGCATGCCTTCAATGACACTGGTTGGAATGTGGTGAGAGCGGAAATCTTTGCAGAAGTCAGCGCACAAGATCTCACGTTCACCTCTGGAATCTTTGTACTGTTTCCACCAATCAGCAGCTTGATCTTTGAGTTGGAAAGTGCCAAACTTGACATAATCCTCAGGCCTCACGTTTCTGCATTCAAAGTGCTTTTTGATGTTTGTGATCCAGTCTTCAGCATCTAGCGGGTCCACACAGTAACTGAACGACTTCGGTTGGTTTGCCAGGAATTGGTTCAGTGTCGCAAAGTGAGGTTGATTGAACAGATTTCCTTGGCCTTGGTTCCCATGATTTCCTTGATTTGCTTGGTTGGCTTGAAAGTTCTGCATCATTTGCATGAGCATCTAAGTGTTCTGGTTGGTCGCTTGCATAATTTCTCTCCATGCCTCAGCCGGAGGAGGAGGGGAAGGAGGACGTTCAGGAGGACGCTCTTCTTCGCCCTCTTGGTTAGGGTTGGTAACCTTCTTAGGAGCCATCCTGAATGTGATGACAACCGTTAGCCATTGATGCAAAATAGATAATCTGAATCAACGGCTAGATATTTGAAACATAAGTCTTCACCACAACCATTCGAACAAAATGAACGAATGAATTCCACAGTTTAATGGTACAACAATCTTCTCGAGAAGCCACTTGGGAGAAGAAAAGGTAATTAAAAACAACAAGGTGTAGATGGAACAAATACATGATAGAAGCTTTGTCCCACATGTTCGTGCTGAATGCCCCATGGAACGTGTTACAAAGGGTGTTGCAATCCCTGAATCAGCATAGCCAAGGACCCTTTAAGATGCAACTCCCATTTGGAACAGCGCCCATGAAACCTCTTCACTCGATGTTGAACACCAAACCTCATACCATGCACTCATTGGAAGAATGCCTACGAGCTACTTGAAGAACCCACCTATTAATTCCCGAAGGTTTCCGGTTATGCAATCTGGTGGAGGGGATACATGGGAAGCACCGTGCACTCAACTCTAAACCTACATCCAGCTTTATCCATCCGTCAACACATAACCAGTCATCCTTGGAAACTGTTTACCTCGGACCTTCGAAATGCATCCGCTATACTAGCAATGGCAATACTCCCGAACTATCCTACCAGTACTGGGTGACGTCGAGGTTATCTCACCACTAACCACATAGAAGAGTTTTCGATGTCGGCCGTCTTAAGTATTCTAGAACCGCTGCGATACATTTGTGAAGACAACACCTCAGAGCTCAACTCCCCGGGACACTACCACAACCCCTAAATGACAGGAGGCATCGAGAACAATGTTCTCGTCACAAAGATATCGAAACAATCCAAACAATACTTGCGTGATCCTAAAAAACAATTTAGTGAATTTTTGAGAGTAGAGGAGATAGAACAACGTCAGGAGTCCTCACAAGAGTGACGAAGGGATGAGGAGTAAAAAGAAATCCTACGCTCCGATATATATATAGGACTCAAAACATTTTGTGTGTGTGTGCCTAGACCCAACCGTCAACGATTCGATCAATCAGGGGGGGCTCCTAGGTCGGAGAAGGCTCTGAATACCAACTTGTAATGCCCAGTATGCGGCTATGTCCCCCACGTGTCGAGGCACGACTTAAGGACATAAACGCATACTAGAATGATCTCAAGTATGGTATCTTTGCACAACTCATGTAAAATTCTGGGATGAAAGTGTAAAATGATAGTTGGCTTACACTTGCCACGTCACACAATGAAATACAATAACATACATCATCCAAATAACATCAGAGTCCGACTACGGACGAAATCCAAACGAAAAGATACCATAAATAACACAAGCCCGAATCATCCTAGTAAGAGCCAGTACTGATCGTCGGGATAAGACACATAGTAACGTCCACGCTCTTCATCAAACTCCCAGTACAGCTCTGAACCATCTCCTGTATAGTTCTCAACGGTACCTGCATCTGGTGTGTGTTGAATCTGTGAGCCACAGAGGACTCAGCAATCCCGTTCCAGGGTAAGAAGACTATCAAAGCCTTAGGTGTGGAAAGGATGTAATCAAAGGTTGCAGCAAGCACTAAGCACTAGCTTACGAGTTTAGAGGGAGAAGAGTACAAGTGCCAACGATCGCCAAGTCAATCACGAAGTGATCTTAACTACTCACGGTCAAACATAACCCCACCGTATTCACTTCCCGAAGCCCTTCGGAAAGAGACCGTCACGGTTACTCATGCAGGTAGTGTATTCATGAACGTAGTGTCAAGTTATCTATAACCGGATATTAACAAATTCCCATCTGCCACATAACCGCGGGCATGGCTTTCAAATGATCAAACCCTGCAGCGGTGTCCCAACTTAGCCCATCTCAAGCTCACGATCTGCGGAGTCGCAACTCCAAGGTGGGAAGACCCGAGTATTCTCGGAATCCCGTGCTCAAGATATTTCGACAAAGGTAAAACTAATTCAGCAAGACCTCCCGGCGTGCCGACATCCTGATAGTAGCCGCGCGTATCTCGTCTCAGGCTAGAACCGGATGGACGAAATCCAAACGAAAAGATACCATAAATAACACAAGCCCGAATCATCCTAGTAAGAGCCAGTACTGATCGTCGGGATAAGACACATAGTAACGTCCACGCTCTTCATCAAACTCCCAGTACAGCTCTGAACCATCTCCTGTATAGTTCTCAACGGTACCTGCATCTGGTGTGTGTTGAATCTGTGAGCCACAGAGGACTCAGCAATCCCGTTCCAGGGTAAGAAGACTATCAAAGCCTTAGGTGTGGAAAGGATGTAATCAAAGGTTGCAGCAAGCACTAAGCACTAGCTTACGAGTTTAGAGGGAGAAGAGTACAAGTGCCAACGATCGCCAAGTCAATCACGAAGTGATCTTAACTACTCACGGTCAAACATAACCCCACCGTGTTCACTTCCCGAAGCCCTTCGGAAAGAGACCGTCACGGTTACTCATGCAGGTAGTGTATTCATGAACGTGGTGTCAAGTTATCTATAACCGGATATTAACAAATTCCCATCTGCCACATAACAGCGGGCATGGCTTTCAAATGATCAAACCCTGCAGCGGTGTCCCAACTTAGCCCATCTCAAGCTCACGATCTGCGGAGTCGCAACTCCAAGGTGGGAAGACCCGAGTATTCTTGGAATCCCGTGCTCAAGATATTTCGACAAAGGTAAAACTAATTCAGCAAGACCTCCCGGCGTGCCGACATCCTGATAGTAGCCGCGCGTATCTCGCCTCAGGCCACAACCGGATGGGCGAAGCTACAGGTTTTTACCATCCCTCGGGTTTCCCCAAGGTGGCCCTGTAGGACCCCCAGTTTGGACCAACACTCATGAGGAGCACTGGCCCGGGTTGTTAATTAAGAACTCGGGTTTGCAACGCCCTATGCAAATTTTAGTTATTAGGCAAATGTAAAACCAATGTTGGGCCTTGCTGGAAAAGCTTTAGCACTGAGCGAATTATCAAGGGGGGGCCATAAACCCCAACCGTGTTAGGGACGCAAAATCAAGGAACATAACATCGGTTTATCGGTTCCTAGGGTGGCATGAGTGGAACAAAACACCAAGCAAGAGGCTTAGCCTTCCACCCATTACCAATATATAGGTGCATTAGTTTAACAGATTATATATATTGTGATATCCCAACAATAACTTCATCACGGGGCAAGAAACTTCAAATCTTCACCTGCAACTAACAACGCTATAAGAGGGGCTGAGCGATGCGTACTTAGCCAAACAACGGTTTGCTAGGAAGGTGGTTAGAGAGTTTCATGGCAACAATAGGTGGGCTGGCAAACAGGAATCGGCATCGAGGCAATATCTATAGAGCGAGACAACTAGCATAGGCAAATATAGTAGTGATATCTGGGAATGGTCATCTTGCCTGTTGATTCCATGGAGGGATCGTAACCTTGCTCCTCAAACTCAGCCTCGGTAGGAACCTCGAACTCCGAATCATCACCGTACTCTAACCAACACAACCATGCAAACACCGGAACGACAATCAATCATCATGCAATGCTCAAACACTTGATGCATGAATATGATGCATATGGACATGGATAAGATATGATGCATCTCCTAGGGACACAAAGAGTGCAGAAGCATCATGGCAATAACAAGATCACACACATGTATGAACACAAGCAAAAGGAAACTAGTCCAACATGTCCACTAGTGGTTATATAGATTATTTAAACAAGCACCCAACAAGTTTTAAAAGTGGTTAAACATGGGAAGGGGTGCACCTAGGACTAACAACAAGATGCTAGCATTTTAAATGGGCCGAAAAGAACAAACAACACTTTCTACAAACTCCCATAATTATTTAAATACATTTGGGATAGATCTGAGGAACTACTGTTTTAAAGTTGTTAAACATGCAAAGCAACAGCACCACATTATTCTACACACTTTTCCACCCCAAAAGCATTTAAAGTTTGTTAAATTTGGAATTCTAGATATTTAGTTATGACTTTTACAAGTTTAAGCATATTTAAAACACAAATTAATTCAAAAAACATTTTAAATGTTTTTAAACATGGCAACAACAACATATAAATGTCCTACATGAAAAACTAAGCAAGTTTCATATATAACTCAAATCCATCAGATGCATATTTAAACAGACATTAAATATACAAAGTAAATGCAGAAAAAGAAAAACAAAAACAAAAACAGAAAAAGAAAATAGGCGCAAAGGTCAAACTGACCTAGGCCCTCCTAGCCGCAGCCACTGACCTGTGGGGTCAGGGCGCTGAGGTGGCGGCGGCTGTGTGCGCGTCGGGGTGCAGAGAGAGCTGATGCTGGCAGGTGGGGCCAGCCTGTCAGTCTCACACGAGGCAAAAATGGGGGGATAAATCCCACTGCCCCCTATAGGATTCGAACTCACGACCTGGCTGCTAACTGACGAAGGACCTAGCCACTGGGCTAGACAGGTGGTCTTGACAGAATACAGATGCATCGCCTGAAGTGTTAACTGAAGAAGCTAGTAGCAGGGGAAATCAGAGGCTCGTCGGAGCTGCTCCGGCGACCTAAACGGACGGCGGAGTGGTGCGGGCAGATCCTGGAGGATCACCGCATCCACTCCATGCGCTTGCAGAACCTAGCAAACAGTACAACACCGGCGACGAGCTCACGTCAGAACGGCGGCGATGGACCTCTTCGCGACAAAGCAAAGGCCTAGGCGGAGCGGCGACTAGGTGCGGGCGTGCGGGATCGAGCGGCGGAGCTACTGCGGATCCAGAGCGGGCGAAGCGTAAGGCCTACGGCGACTACTGACGCGCGCGACAGCAGCAGGGTTCAGAAACGACGGGGCACCGAGAGCACGAAGAAGACATGGCTCCGGCGACGCTAACAGAGGACCACAGACGGCGAAGAAGAAGCATGGAGGAGTAGGGAGTACCTCCTTACCCTAGGACAAGAAGAGGTCGAGGGAGACGCGCCGAAGAGGAGGAAGACGGGTTTTTGAACTTGGCGCAGTCGCGGTCCACAGACAGAGATAGAAGAAGAAGACGGCGTGGCTATCGGGCTTGTTGTCCTGGGCCTCGGATCTGCTCCAGAACGGCTCGGCGAGGCGCTGCGGTGCTCGTGGACGACGGAGAGGAGGCCGACGATGACTCCTACGCCAGAGAGGAGCTCTCGATCGGGCCGGCCATGGCGAGCGGTGCGGGTGTGCATGGGTGTTCATCTGGGCGGCGCGCGAGGGGAAAGAGGGAGGAGGAGGAGGAACCCTAGGGGTTGCAGCTACTCGGTTTTAAAAGGGAGCAGCCGAAGCGTGGCCTCGACATCTGTGATCACGACGCGACGGCGAGTGCGGGCTCTGCCTCTGCACCAGAGTGACGGGGGAAGAAGGAGAAGAGGGATGAGAGGCTGATGAGTAGGTCCGTAGGGGGGAAAAGGGGACGGCGCGACTACGCGCGACGCTGCTCCCGCTGGGCGCTGGTTGGGCCGCTGCGGGAGATGAAGTGGGCCGAGGCCTGCTGTGGAGAGGCTGGCTGGGCCTGGAGCAGGATGGAAGGAGGCCCAAGCCACTACTACCCTTTTTCTTTCTATTTTCCTTCAGACAGAAATAGAGGAAAAAGTACAGGCTCAAAGAAATAGAGTTAGGAGATAAATAAAATATCCCCATGCTCCTGGATTTATGCCCTATTTAATAAAATTGGTTTGGACATTTTTGAAGCTAGAAAAATAAAATGAGTTTGAATATGGTTCAAACTCTTGTCATTTTTGAACCCAACCAAATCACTTTTAAAAGGGGCATGGCTTTGCATGGTGACACATGTCATAGCAACAGAGAAAAGGGGAGGAGTTGAACACTAATGGAGTGGCTAGGTCACTAGCAAAAATAAATGAAGAAAGGAAGAAAAGAAGGCAAGAGAAGAGGTGAAGAAGAAGGATGGGGCCTAGCGTTTTGGCAAGGGCATGGTTGTGCACCAACATGACACAAAATCAACAAGGTGGCCTCAAATCAAAACCAAAAGAAGTAAGAAACTAAGTTGACTAAGATGCCATGATGATGAAGCAATTATGGGATGCAAAATAAAATAAAAAGACAATGCAAAAAAAAAGCTCAAAAGACAAAAACCCCCAAGGATAAGGACAAGGATCAAAATGAGAATTGCTTTATTGCCATAATTGGAAAGTAACACATATGGGTTGTTACACTAACCTATACTACAACTATCAGTAGTTTGCAAAGACGAGACAACGCACATGAGTCCACTAATCACCACAACAATACACTACCGTGGATCCTCTCCCGTCATCCTGCGGAAGGGCCATTCACGGCACTCCCACTTGTATTGAGACATTTAGGAGTAACCATTAACTTGTCTATGAACTGTATAGGCAACCAAGTGGTCCTTAACCGCAAACAGCGGCTATTCGAATAGATTTGTAACCCTGCAGGGGTGTACTTCTTCACACACGCTTCCACCACTTATCGCCGTTTACTTGGCGTGTACTCGCCAACCTTCAAGCGGAAGCCCAACGAGGGTATCGGCCATGACTTGACTAACCACACAAGTCCCTAGTCCAGGTTTATCGCCTATTTGGGTTCCATCCCTGGGGAGATCTGGCCGGGGTGTCGCTCACGGCCCCAAACGATGTGTACAGGGTTCCCGAGCCACCAAACGGGCGACCGGTACACCGTGCCACGTACCTGCCGCATCACAGCCCACCCCGAGGGTCAGCGCTGCGTACGACCACCAGTATACTACAAACACCAGAAACTAGTTGCAACTCCTGGGCAGAGGACAAGGGCAGTTAATAAGTCAAGAGGGTCCATTGGTTTCGGGCCCAATGCGTGGTAGTAGCTGATCTTAAATCACACATACAGATCTCAGTTCTTATGGACGATTCCAATGAAACAACCCACCATGTACTCCTACATGGGCTTTCATCGATACCTTTACCAAAACATATTCCACACTTCACTCTCATTACCAGACACAATAATTTCACTCTAATCCATCACCCAGATGAACCAGACCTGACACAACTCTAAGCATAGCAGGAATATCATGTATAGCATGGTAGGAAACACATCAACATGGCTCAATCAACTCCTACACATGCTAGTGGGTTTCAACTATTTACTGTGGCAATGACAGGTCATGCAAAGGAATGGGGTTCAGCTACCGCAGCAAACAGGAGTTCATACGTCGTTGCCTTAATGCAGTAAAAGAGAGCAGAAGCGAGAAGATGGGTTTGTATCGGAATGATCAACGGGTTGCTTGCCTGGCAGATGGGTTGACGGATACTGCTCTTTAGTTGGATACTCAGATGTATTCTCGGGAGCAGAACCTACCACGAAGAACACCAGTAACACAATCAATACACGACAATATGCAACAATATCATGCATGCTCATGACATGGCAAGATGAATGTCTTAAGAGCTAATGCAACTATAAACAGAAAGGTTTGAGCTTATTTGAATCAAAGATTCAAATTCATGCCCAAGTTATTATTTTTCAAAGTGCATTATCATGTTTTGATATGAACAGCAAGGTTAACTTGCTTTAACATGCATGAAACCAGTACCAATGGATAAATTGGATTTTTCTGATCATTTTTCATATATAAATTATTTCATTTGGAGCTACGGTTGAATTTATACGATTTTTAGAAGTTTAAACCATTTTCTGAAATAAATAAATCATTTCTGAATTATTTAAAATCAGAAAAGAGTTTACCGCGTCAGCACTACGTCACAGTGACATCAGTAGGTCAACTGGGTGGCCCTCGTCAAACCTGACTAGTGGGACCCACTGGTCAGTGTCACATCTAACTAATTAAGGTTAGTTTAACCTAACTAATAACTAACAGAGTTGGGCTCACACATGAGTGGGTCAAAACTAACTAACATAATTAGTTTAACGCTAATTAATCCTAAAGACTAATTAGTCAGCGGCTGGCCCCACTTGTCAGTGGCACAGGGGGAGGTCAAATCCCTGGTCAACTGGCTAATCCCGCCGGCGGCTCGACGCCGGCGAGGCCAGATGCGACGGAGCGCCTCGGATTTTGTCTCCGGTGACCAAATCGTCGGCGGAGACGTGCTGTGTGCTCGTCTGCATCGAGTGGTGGCCGTGGTGTGGCCTGGGGTGATCGGAACGTCGCCGGCGACGACGTTGGCGGTGGCCGGAGCTCGGGTGAGCTCGCGGTCGTTGCTGTGGTGGCCGTGGAGGCGCGTGGAGTGGTCATATGGCACCTACGCAGAGTGGTGAAGATGTTAGACACGGCGGCGAGGCCGTTGCGTGGCCGGAGCTACATCGGCGACGAGCAACCGCGGCGGTGCAGGCGGGCGAGCTTGTTGCGGTGGCTGTGGTGCACGGCAGGGCGAGCGGAGAGGACGGGGACGGTCAGTGACTCACTGCGGAGACGACGAGCCGGTCGGCGAGCATGGGGACGACCTGGAGTGGCTGGTGCAGCTAAAGGGATCTCCGGCGGTGGCGGTCGGGACGAGCTCGTGGCGGTGGCTCCGGGGCGAGTGAGCGCTCGGGGCTCGGCCTGCTCGACGAAGCGGACGGCGGCGGAGCTTCTTGACACGGCGAGGCGACGGCAGGACGACGGTGGACGCGAGTTTCACGACGGCGCGGCTGCGTCGACCATGGAGGAGAAGAGCGAGGGAGATAGGCACAGGGGAAAGTGAGGCGTCGTGGCGGTCTGGGCGACGACGTGGAGGACGTCCCGCGTCCTGGGGGCAACGAAGCGGCGGCCAGGCGGCAAGCAGCTTCCGCGGTGGCGTGTGGCCATGCACCGGCGTCACCTGCCTACTTGGCGGGACGAAGCAGCTGGCTGGCATGGGCCAGCATAGTGCCGGGCCACCAAGTGGGCCGGCCAGGTAAGTGGCCTCTGGCCTCTCTCTCTCTCTCTCTCTCTCTCTCTCTCTTTATTTTCTGTTTCTGTTTTTTTTTTGCAAATGTGTTGCTTTATTGAAAATGCTAGCAAATTTTTATAAATCATAAAACTACTGATGTCCACTATATATTATATAAGCAACAGGGAACATTTTGGTTTAGGATTATTTGGGCATTTATAATATTTTATAGCATTTAAATGCCCAAATGCAAATCATATGATTTAATCCAGTGATCTTAGGATGTCCTAGAAAAATGTGCACCATTTTTGTCAGAGGTTTAAGACCAAGGCAAAGATGATGAGCATAAGGGCATTTTGGGTACATTGGAAAATATTTTATTAAACCCTAGTTGAGTTAAGAGGGGTGCTGGGGTTTCTGTCATCCCATTTCAAGTTTCTGGAAAGTTTAAACATGATGCACACTCTAACTAGTCCTAATGCAAGCACTGACTAGGGATGTGACAGCTTGCTGCTTTCTTTTCAAGAGGCTGTAAATGTACAACAGAAGGAGCACACAAGGAAGGCCTATGGGATCATGGCCGCAGGCCGCGCCCTTCCACAGCAACATCATAGGGAGTAGTCGAGGCTGAGGCGCCTATGTATGTTCTATACTTGATTCCCCGTTTAAGGTTTGGGAATTCTGAAATACCAGGGGCCAATGTTTTTTGTTGCCTGTACTTGGACGTTGAACGAGATGATATTAATTCAGATTCAGTGCCTTGCGTGACCTTGTCAAAGCCTCACGACTGAATGGTGAGATAAGCAAAGCCATAGACCCAGCCTCGGCAATTCAACATGTAAAAGGCTGCAGAGTTGCAAATTTACTGCTAGGATCTAAATGCACCCCCACAACAACAAAGAAGAAATATGCCCTGTATATTATAATATCAAATTAGTACTACAAGTGACGACTTGGAGAAACAAAAGGCATTGCAGAGACGCTCTAAACCTGGCGACAACTTTTGCGATAGCATACATCGATGGTCACGTGGTAGGGACATCCTGTAACTGAAATACGTGCACACTAGGATCAACACCTGCCCTCGCAAAACAGAGGAAATAGGCCAATGCTAGGCGTCGATGCGCCGGCCGAAATTTCGGCCGGTCGCACCAGACCCACCCCGATGTACTGCAATGAAACTTTTTTTATAAACGATTGTAGCATTTTATGTCAATGGTTGTAGCATTCCGACTGGTATGTCAATGATTGTAGCATTTTATGTCAATGGTTGTAGCATTTTGCTGCAGAAAAAGCTTCGACCGTGGACGAAAAAAGCTTCAACCCTGTATGAAAAACAGCTTCAACCGTTGGAAAAAAAAAGCTCCCAGGTGAAAGCTTTTTTCACCGCGGGTTTAAGCTTTTCCTAAGCAGGTTGAAGCTTTTTTCCACCATTGAACTCAACATTGCCCTTCGGGCAGAAAAGATCAGCACGTCGGTTGAAGCTTTTTCTCATGCCGGTAGAAGCTTTTTTCCACGTCGGTTGAAGCATTTTTCACATAGTTGAAGTTTTTTCCCATGCCGGTAGAAGCTTTTTTCACCGCGGGTTGAAGCTTTTCCTAAGCAGGTTGAAGCTTTCATATCAACGATTGTAGCTCTTCAGTCGCACCGTGGTCCGGTTGAAGCTTTATATACAAATGGTTTAAGCTTTTAGAATCAACGGTGGAAGCTTTTCAACAGAACGGTTGCAGCAAAATTGAACACCTGTTCTAGCAAAACAACAAATCAGGAAGAAGTCTAGGGGATCGATTGTAGAAAAAAATTACCCGGTTCCAGCAAAATTGAACAACGGTTGCAGAAAAAACAACTCATTCATCAAGAACTCCATCGATGATTGTAGCAAAAAATATCCCGGTTCCAGCAAAATTGAACACCGGTTCCAGCAAAACGACTCATTGGGAAGAAACTGGATAGATATTTACGTGGGGGTGAGGATAAGATTTCTGTGACGAGCGGTGGTCAAGGGGCCACGTGGGTCTACGTACCTGTTCGTTGCGCGACGTGGAGGGACCGGCCCAGTTTCCGTCGGTGCGCCGAACCGAACCGTTTCTCGAGGAAATAAGGAAGCAAAATGCTGACATGTGAAAGCGACTTGGTGGTCATTGCAAAAATATCATGTACTTCAGTAATAACAAGATGGCTTGGTGGAGCTCTGCTTGCCGGAAGATAATGCTACCTGCTAATGATGCCCATCAGTCACCAACCCCACTTTCCTATATATTGAATCCCCAATCAGGAGAACTGGATGAATAGACATTGACAGAAACACTGGAATTTCTCCGTGTCTTTTGCAATGTTGTACGGAGTACTATATTGTATATGCAGGATGGACGAGCGAACAATCCAGAGCCGCCATTATTAATGTCGTAGAGCAACAACCTGCGGAAGAAATCTTTAAGATACGACGGTGATTAGCAGCCGTAGCATGACCTAACACAGGACGCCACAGTACCCCGCTAAGCTGTATAAATGAAGGTGGAAGGTGCAGGCCTCCCCACCTCACTCAGCGGTCTACTAATCCAGTACAGTGGCATAGCAAGCTATAGCTTCCAGTTCCAGGGGACCTGCGACAATGGCTGCTGCTGCTGCTCCGGCGACGACGGCGGTGACAGTGCCGCGGATGAAGCTGGGCTCGCAGGGGCTGGAGCCTGGAGGTGTCGGCGCTGGGGCTGGGCTGCATGGGCATGTCCGCCTACTACGGGCCGCCCAAGCCCGAGCCCGACATGGTCGCGCTCATCCACCACGCCGTCGCCGCCGGTGTCACCCTCCTCGACACCTCCAACATCTACGGCCCACACACCAACGAGCTCCTCCTCGGCAAGGCGTTGCAGGGCGGGTTGAGGGACAAGGTGCAGCTGGCGACCAAGTTCGGCATCCTCGCCGGCGCCGACGGCGAGCGGGCGATCCGTGGCGACCTCGCTTACGTGCGCGCTGTTCGAATTAAGCACGATCAAAAGTTTGCACAGAATGTGTAGGACTCTTAGTGCGTGCATGAATCCTAGTACGATTAGTATTCTAAGTCAAGTAGGATTAGGCATACTACATGAAGTCGGTTAGTACATAGACTAGGTTCAGCATATATATATGGGTGTACCCTAGCCCTGTAATTACAACGAAAAAGATCAATAAAGAGAAAAAAGCCAGGAGCGATAAGCCCCTGTAGCTATCACAAAAGTCTCCCGATCAGTTTTCCATCCAGGTTCGCCAAGTTACGCTGAGACCGTTCCGTCAAGAGATCGATCGATCCGATCCCAGTGCTAGTTGAAATCCCAGGTTGATGTACGTTACGTGCATGCATAAGCGATCAAGCTACTAGCTTGCTTGCTAGGTAGCTTTTGGTGCACGTACACGTTGTACCTCCTGGTGAATTGATCTAGCGTTATAAAGCCAACACGCACGGTGTCGAGGGAAGCCTCGAGCGCCTCAGCGTCGGCTGCATCGACCTCTACTACCAGCACCGCGTTGACGTCAGCGTGCCCATCGAGGTCACGGTGAGTGAGTCAGAGGGTGTTTGTTTCCAGGGACTTATTGGTCTAGGGACTTAAATAAGTCCCTATAAGTCCCATCTAAACCAAACATGAGGGACTTATAGGGACTTAAAGTGGGCATTTGGGACTTATCAAATAAGACTCTCAAGGAGGGACTTATAGGGACTTATAGTTGTAATATGATCTACTAGTACATGTTAAGTCCCAGGAACCAAACAGGTAGGGACTTTTTAGGGACTTATGACTTATAAGTTGGGACTAAAATAAGTCCTAGGACTTATGAACCAAACAGGACCTCAACCTCCTCAGTTAACCAAATCCCGTTGACTAGTCAACCAACTAGCGTTAACCAAATGCACAAAACTGAGACCCCACGATGACACTCATCCGTACATTAGATACTACTACTGTACATACCCTATCGATGAGAGAAATTTACACGCTTGGCATCTACAGATGGGTGAACTCAAGAAACTGGTCGAAGAGGGGTAGATAAAATACATTGGGCTGTCCGAAGCATCGACGTCGACCATCCGAAGAGCGCACACGGTTCATCCCATAACCGCCATCCAGCTAGAGTGGTCATTGTGGTCGAGAGATGTCGAGGAAGACATAATCCCTACTTGCAGGTGTGTACATTTTCATGCTCAATCATGGCATGCCAAGGTCATAGTTGGTTTCCCAATCGTCTGAATTTTGTTCCTGCTCATAATCTCAGGGAACTTGGCATTGGAATTGTGGCGTACAGCCCGTTGGGTAGAGGGTTCTTCTCTAGTGGGACAAAGCTGGTCGACACGTTGTCTGAACAAGACTTCCGAAAGGTGTGTTATAAGCATGTTTTCTTACTTCACTCTTGTAATGCCCAGGATGGAGTTATACCTCCTACGTGTCGAGGCACGACTTAAAGGCATAAGACCATCCTAGAATGATCTCAAGTTTGGTATCTTTGCACGACTCATGTAAAAGAGGGATTAAAAGCAAAAGAGGATAGTTGGCTTACACTCGCCACTTCACACAAAACAAAACATAAGCAATACATCATTCAGAACATCACAACCCGACTACGGGTGAAGATCCAAAAGAAAGATACCAAAACAACATAAAGCCACAGGTCAAGATCGAATCCTAGTAGAAACCACTACTGAACATCGAAACGTCACAAGCAAACGGGCACACTCTTCATCGGGCTCCCGGTGAAGAACTTGAACCAGCTCCTGCATCGAACTCGGCTGAACCTGCATCTGGTGTGGTGAAGTAACTGTGAGCCACAGAGGACTCAGCAATCCCGTTCCCGGGTAACAAGACTATTTAAGCCTTGGGTGAGGACAAGGCTGAAGAAAGAAGATGAGGTGAAGGAACAAACAAGAGTCTGCAGCAGCAACTAGCACTAACTTACGCAAAAGAGAGCGAGAAGAGAAGAGCATCGGTCGAAAGATGATCACGAAGTGATCCTAGCTAAAGCCGGTCAAACATAACCCCACCGTGTTCAACTCCCGAATCCCTATTCGGAAATTGACAGTCACGGTACACACGCTGGTAGTGTATTGAAACATTGTGTCAAGTTATCTACAACCGGAATTAACAAGCTCCCATCTGCCACATAACCGCGGGCACGGCTTTCGAAAGTTCAAACCCTGCAGGGGTGTTCCAACTTGGCCCATCACAAGCCCACGATCCGCGGAGTCGCAACTCCATAGTTGGGAAGACCCGAGTATTCTCGGAATCCCGTGCTCAAGTTAAACCGAACTAAGGTAAGGCTAATCCAGCAAATCCTCCCGGCGTGCCGACACCCTGATAGTAGCCGCGCGTATCTCGTCTCAGGCCACGACCGGATGAGCAGTACGTACAGATACCGAAGATCCCAGCGAACTGGGTGGTATCCGCAAGTGGCTCTAGTTTGGGACCAACACCATCAGCACTGGCCCCCCCTGCTATGTAGAATAAAGGATCCTCGAGGGAGCGACCCTCTATGCAAATTTAATTAATTAATTAAGTTGTTATTATGAGGCAAATAGTACCAATGTTGGGACTTGCTGGAAAAGACTTAGCACTTAGCGGTTTATCAAGGGGGTCCCATACACCCCAACCGTGTTAGGAACGCATAATCAAGGAACATAACACCGGTTTATACGGTTCCTAACGGCATGAGTGGAACAAAACACCAAGCAAAAGGCTTAGCCTTCCACCCTGCCAGTATATAGATGATTTCATTTAAGCATTTATATAGTGTGATATAACCCAACCAAAACTTCAACATGAAGCAAGCATCTTCAATCTTCACCTGCAACTAACAATGCTATAAGAGGGGCTGAGCGAAGCGTACTTAGCCAAGCAACGGTTTGCATAGGTAGGGTGGTTAAACATGGCAATTGGTTACAAGTAGGAGGCTGACAAGAAAGACATGGGCATCGAGGCAAAACTATAGATCGGAACTACTAGCAATAGGCAAAGATAGTAATGGTATCCGGGTTCGGTCATCTTGCCTGGGATTCCACAAGGGAGAAGAACGGATCCAAGAAGAAGACGGAGCAACAGTCGAGCGGATCCTCACAACTCCGGAACGAAACCGAAGCTAACAAGAGAAGCAACCGGAAAGAAAAACAAACAACACGGTAAACACACAAAACATAAACAAGGCATACGATGCACAAACAAGTATGATGCATGTCCGGTTTAAATATGCAAGGCATGGCAAGTGCACAAACAAATACTACAAGTTAAGTGGAGATCAATATGCAACGAGTTGCATATTGACGAAACACCACATTAATTATTTAGTTGACTCTCGTTATTAACAAGACAAGATTAATTGTTTGTTAACATGGCAAGAGGTGAAGCATAAAAAAACTATACTATCTAGACATTTTAAATGAGGCCGGAAATAACAGCAACAAGTCCGGAAAATCCCCATGGGCATGTTTAATAATTATAAGCAAACAACAATTTAACATATTAATGTTGTTAAACATGATGCGGATGACATGATCAAGTTTATGCAAGTTTTTATTAAAAGGTTGACAATTAACAAGATAGGAAGCATTTTCGCCGTGGTGGAATGAAAGGGTGCCACGGCAACGATCCGAAATGAGGCAATGGCATCATATCG
Organism: Secale cereale; assembly: GCA_902687465.1. Lineage (NCBI taxonomy): Eukaryota > Viridiplantae > Streptophyta > Magnoliopsida > Poales > Poaceae > Secale > Secale cereale. The sequence continues at coordinate 638,246,394 of LR738713.1, read as the reverse complement.
GTACCGGTAACTCGGTGAGGGACCGGTGCAAAACAAAAGGTGGAGTGAACGAGTTGAACAAGATGATGGGGTGATCCCGTTGCCGGGTTCCCACGAGTCGGTGACGAGGCAACCGAGGAACACGACAAAAGATGGCACAACGGACACGAAGCACACACGAGGAGCATTTCATACAACACAAGCAAGCATACATCACACGGGTCACGTCTCGGGGTTATACCTTCGGAACCACCGTTTCGGGACGGTTCGAGTTCGTCGAGGAACGTAGGGGAAGTAGTTGTACACGGCCGTAGAGGAAGAAGTCGTTCCCGGGTCTTCGGCGACGGTAGGGGTACACGGCGACGGTAGACGAACTCGTTCGTAGATGTACTTGGCGCATCCGTCTTTTCCGGGCGACGGTAGTGGTACACGCCACGGTAGTCGTTCGGGTCGTCGTGGTACTTGTCGGTCATCGAGCGACGGTAGTTGTACACGATCCGTAGAGGTACTTGTCATCGTCTCGGTACTTGTTCTCGGAGGCGTTCGTAGTGGTACTCGCCGTAGGGGTACTTGGTCGGGTCGCCGGTAGTCGTTCGCGTAGTCGTACATGGAGCTCGTAGATGTCGGGGTACTCGTTCACGGTTCATCTGACAAGATTACAGCACAGCAACACAAGACAACAACACTACAGCAACAAAACTACAAAAAAAAAGGAAAAACAGCGGGCGACGGAGAGGAAGGAAGCGGCCTGGACGGCCATGGCGCGAGGAGGCAGGGGCCCTCGACGCGTGAAGGGAGGCAGAGACCGAAGGGAGACGCAGGGCGCCATCGGGCTTCGGGCGAAACGAAGAGGAAGTCGCGCGAGGGGGGGCCGCTCCTGGCCGACGGGGAGGTACCGCGGCGAGGGAGGCCGTCGGGACCCTGGCTCGCGGAGGGAGCCGGGCTGGGGCGGCCGGTTCTCGTGCTGGCCTGCTGCTTGGCGAGGGAGGAGCACCGCGCGAGGGAGGCCACGGGCCTCGGGTCGACGGGGGTCCCGCAAGGGCGACGGGAAGGAGGCGAGGGGGCGCCGTGCTCCTGGACGAGGGAAAAAGGGCGCTCGGGCGCGGATCCTGGCCGGACGAAGGGAGCGGCGAGGCGGCGCCGGGGCTGGCTGGCTCCTGGCCGCGGCTGAGGGAAGGGCGCCTCGGGGGCTGCCGGAAGGGAGCTGGGGTCGGGCGACCTCGGGCGCGCGAAGGGGAGAGGATGAGGGGCGACGAGGGAGAGAGGCTGCGAGGGGATGCGAGATCGGGCGAGGAGAAAGATAGGGAAAGGGGGGTGCGGGGCGCTGTGAGTGGCGGCGGCGTGCGGGAGGACTGGGAGGATCGGGGCTCGGTGCTGTTGCGGCTAGGGTTC
>LR738713.1:638216146-638239657 GCA_902687465.1 Secale cereale | reverse complement strand
AAGATCGTAATGGCTAAACCCTAGCCGTCTAGACTATGATTATTCTCATCCTCCCTACGTACTAAACCGTCTGGTTTATATACATACCGGAGGGGCCTAGGGTTGTATAGAGTCGGTTCACAGAGGAAGGAAGTATTACACCCGGACACTAAACTTGCCGTTCCGCGCACATAGGAGTCATATCCAGACACGGGGATGGTCTTCTGCTTTGTCTTCATGGCCCATCAGTCTGGCCCATATCGAATAGACCGGACACCTGAGGACCCCCTAATCCAGGACTCCCTCACATGCTCCGCCACATGTTTCACATCCTCAGGACACACTCATCATCGATATTTCATCATCATCTTCATCCTCGTCTGACGAAGATGAATCCATGGACTCAACGTAGTACTCCTCATCTGAATCCATTGTGTTTGCTTCAAAGTAAACAACAAGACCGCCAAAACAATTGGCAATAACAGTTGACCGAACATTTGTCGGGCGTAGTATCTGCCATGAGCGGCGTTAGCAAGGGCAGAGGATACCTGGGCTGTGGCTAATTTCAGGGTGGAACAGAGGCATAGACAAAGCCGGGCGGCACCTGTATGGAGAGCGGGAGTTCCGACGAGGCTTGGATGGTGTCCTAGTGGTACAACAGCGATGTCAGAGTCTGGTAGCATGGATACATAACATATGAGGATGGACAGAACAAGAAAAACATAGATTCCTGCATTACCGTAGTCCTGCATTACGAATATCTAGACTCCCACAAACATCACCTCAATTTGGTGCCAGTTTGGGGGATTTCAGACCGATCCTAACCTATTTGATGACCCTAGTTGGATGGCCAAAGTGAGTGTCCGATCTGGTCTTTTGCGGGCGATTTTGTGATCTGTGTTTGAGTTACCCTAAGATACTAGGGTTGACATATCAAATAGGATGTCGTGTAAATTGCATTGCACACCACCAAAGAAGGCCAATGTAAAGCCGGTGATCACATGCAGAGGTAGCTCCCAGGGTGCCAGTGTTGAACACGAACCAATGGTGGAAGCTCACCTGGAGCGCTGCAACATAAGAACAACATCAATTCACTACTCAAACTCGAAGCACATGTAGAGGAAGAATTTCAATGCAATATAGGCATGCAAAACGATAGATTAGAACTAGCATTATTTGCATAATAACCAACAACCATCACCAAATTCATAATAACCAAGTTCAAGAGTGCAACAAAATACCACCAACATAAAGATAATGGAGTCAGCCAAATGGTAAACCTTCCAGATCAATCGGAACTAGATAATTGTACTTATGACTTACTACTAGCATAGTCTCAAACCATAAATAGTTAACGACCGCTCCCAGACATTAACGAAGCTGGGTTTCCTTCCTTGCTTGTCATTCGCATTACGAGATAATTGTTTTTTTGGTTGCCCCCCTTGACCTTCATTCGAAGGCCCACGGGTTCTTCCTTCGGAGTTCATCCTCTTCCTCTTTGGTGAAGTCGTTCTTGATGTTCAAGGTCTTGCGGATCTCCTTTGGAGTCATCCCCTTTATAATGTCAGCGACCTTCTGGCAGCCCAGATCCACCAGCCCCGTGATGTCCAGGTAGTTCGCAGCCTATCAAGGCAGATATAAGCATGATGGTCAGGTATCATACTTACACAAAATAGACTAAACAAATAAGAAACATGAGCAACATAAACAAGATATACTTGCATCACCCACATAGTGAGGAAGCAGAACTTCATACTTAAGTAAAATAGTAGCAAAAAATGCAAATGATGAGTGTGCAAAAGTGATATTAAGCAAAACAGTAGTAATACATCATGATGAGGGAGCAAATTTCATACTTAAGCAAGATAATATCAAAACATATAATACAATCTGAAGGTGAGTTATCTTACATGATACTGAAACAATACTATAAAAGTTTTGCACACAAATGGATTCAATATTTCCAATGAAGTGAAGATGAATTACCCCAGCAACATGGATAACCCAAGCCAACTATGTACGACAACAAACCTACCAGCTAGGAGCAGCAAAGAAATACATATTATATTACTTGCAAAATCATATAATTAAACAATGAGAGACAAATACTACTAGAGAGATATAAACACAAATATATCAATAATAGTAGCATTCTCATACGTGCAAAATATTATCCAAAATGAAGACACCACAAAGCATCAAAGAAAGCTCACATGTCTTACAATCAGATGGGATAAAGATACTGAATAATTGAACACAGATGCATCCTAGGATAGCATTCTTGACTGATGATGCAACAAGCATCAAATAGAAATGACATCAAAGCAGTCCGACAAACCATCACAAACCAACAACCCAACCATTTTGATATCTTACAGTCTTGCATGTTGAGCATTTCTATAGATAATCTGCCTATCTAATAATGAAATGCAAGTCAGATAGTTCAGATTTGTAGCAAAAGACGCAATGCAGATAGTCAAATGTTATTACAGTAATCTTCTCATGTACATATAATAGACTAGAGTAATACAAATTAACTCCGGAAAAAGAAATCTGTAATGTGTAAAAAGATAGGATGCATTTAACTAAGCACAATACTGAAGTTATGTAAATGCAACTTACAGTGGTACATCACTGGAAAGATCAGCATATCTAAGTAAACATATTAGCAAGTAGGGCAATACACTTTCACCAATATCATCAAATATCTCTTCATATAATAGTTGTTCCATCCTATTGAGATTACAAACATTTAGGATCGCACAACCATGTAAATATGATGGCAAATAACCCAGAAATTTTAAAATGTAAAATATAAATAGGTCGACTACAGTCCCCCATTTATTTATTAAAAAATAATGAACCATTCAAATATTTTGCGGAATACGTGCAACGAACCTACAATACATATCACTATATCAGAGTACCGACGGCGAGTCGACATTACTACCCATTTCCTAACCAAACAATGCCAAGAAATCCAAAAAATCACGAGCACACAAATCTGGGGTACCGGTACCAAACATTCAAAATCATAAAAAACCACATCTAAATAGCAGGAACAAGAGCCCTTGACGAGTACTAACTAGAAGGAGCTCCATGGGAAGGGTTGGATGGAAACCTCACCAAGATGAGGTCAAAGAGGATGCGCTGATTGACGTCGATGAACTCCTTGTCGAAGGTCTCGAGGTCCTGCTCGGAGGCCTTGGCGGTGGAGTCTGTGGCTTCGGCTCCATGCTTCTGGACGTGCTGCTTGCAGTACTTGATGACCATGGCGAGGATCTCGGCTTTGACGTTGGGGATGGGGATGATGTCGTTGGCGCAGTCGTCCTCAACCATGTGCTTGATGGTCCGCGACTCCATCGCCACCGTCTCCTCCACCACAAATTCCTCACCATCAGAACTCCTCAGCACGAGCTTCTTCTCCTGTGCCGCCGCGCCCGCCATTGATCCGGCCGCCGGGAATGGGAGTTTGGGTGGGAGGTGGAGGCAAGGGGAGGCGGTTTTAATTTTTAGATCTCGAAGGGGAAAGGTGAATTTATATGGAATGGAAAGGGTCTAAAATTATTACCATTATCATTAAGGGAAACGTCGCAGCTTTGTCCGGTCGTGTAGCTCGCTGCCATGTACCACGCTACACCCACCAATGCCAGGGCGCCACGCTACACCCACCAATGCCAGGGCGCCACGCCATACCACCAATGCATGGCACCACACGACACCCACAAATGCGAGGGCACCACAGTACACCTACCAATGCCAGGGCGCCACGCTACATCCACCAATGCTAAGGCGCCACGCTACACGCACCAATGCTATGGAGCCACGCATCCTTGCGGGCCCATGCACATCCCTTCTTGCCTGCTTATTTTCTTTTCCCTTCTCGTCGGACTCCTATCCCCGATGCGCGCTCCCATGGCCGCGTTCCTCCTCCTATCCCCCGATGCTCGCTGCTAATGCCGTGCTCTCTCCTCCTCTTCCTCGATGCTTGCCGCCATGGCCACCTCCTCTTCCACCCCCACGGGCACGACCAACGAGCTTTTCCCCAACCAGTCCACAAATGTTGCAACCGACGCGCTCGTCGCTGGAACTCGTGTGGATGCGTGCAACATTCCCTGACAACGGTTGCGAGCTCTTGGTCACGCGGGGGTGGGGGTGGGGGGTGGGGGCATAACTTTTGCTGGCAGGATGTAAACGCGTGTTGCCACGAACATTCTTTTTCTGGAACCAACAAAATTTCCTAAAACTGACTATCCATTTTTTTGGAACACGAGGTTGACGACCATTGCTAGCATATTTTTTTGGAACCAAAGCTGTAGCCAACGACATCATCATCATTTGTTTAAATTCATACCCAGCAAAAAATACATGCACATTCACGCAGAGATGTAACTCTTTTCACATGGGAGTTGCGTCCGCTGACGACATAGGTGTCGATGTTACAAATGCCGAGCAGCTTTGGCAACAGTGACCATGAGCAACACGTTTTGCTGAAACCGAAGAATATGGATGTTGCAATTGGCAATGAATAAAGAAACTACCGACAACTTTTTGTGCTGGTACCGAAGAATTATTTGGTACATCCATTTACAACTTAGCTACGACCCCCAACAACGATATGAATTTTTTTGCTGCAATCGTGTGGAGTTTTGCTACTACCATTGATGGTTTTTGCTACATCCATTATTCACTATGACGAGATGACAATGGTGGGTTGATGTGAATCCCGGTGACGAGATCGAGCTTGGGCCAAGGGTATGCTGCAACTAGTCGCCGGTGAGCCGAAAACAACCGGCAAAGTGCGATGGCGATCACATGGTGCCACGACCGTAGAGCCGGTGAGTTGCGGCAGAGACTCTTTTTGGCTGGAACCAGTTACCGAGGGGAGCGCATTGATCACCATGGTGAGCTTGGAAAAAACCTTGTGTCCGTTTTGCTACGACCGTTAATGAAAATTGTTGCCACGACATCGGCCATGGTTTTTACGGCCAATATGGGGTTTCCTTGGTAGGAGACGACGAGTGTGATGACCAATGAGCGAGCAATGGTGGCCAGCAGTGGTGGGACGAGCGCGGTGGTGCGGAGGGTGTGTGAATGAGTTCGCTGCCAGGGATGGAGGGGCGTGAGAGATTTTTTAGCCATGCGGGAGGAAAGTGAAGATAGAGATAGTGCGCCCTACTCTCTCAAATCTGATGGCTGCTAGACGACTGACCAAAATTTGGGCCGGCCGGTGCCTAGCACTGCCCTATTTATGGGGGAATTTTTTGAGAATTTGGTCACGCTGGATTGGTTCACATCATTAGGTAGGGAGACGCTTTAGAGATGCTTTCTTCTGGATTTATTGTGTCAAACTAATGGATGAATGCAAAATGTCTAGGATAAAGACGCGTGATTTAGGTGTATGGTAATAGCCAATGAAATTAACTTGGAGTAATTGCATGCAGCCGATTGCCAGCTACATATTTCCCTCCAACTAGGCAAGCGTACATCCAATGCTAGCCCACAATTATAGCATGCATATGTTTCCATTTCCGTTCTTGTATGCCAATCAAGTAGACATCGAGTGGAGGGTATCGAGGACAAGGAAAAAAAGGTAAACACATTGTTGGTCACAATCACACAACGCTGTCAAAAAAGTCCCTAGCATTATCTTTGATGGTATTGTTTGCGAGTCGTCGTGTCCACATGGATACCTTCGTGAGTCCCAGAGTAATTACATACAACTAGTTGTATGTTTTGTGAATGCGTACGTCCAACACTAGCCTACAATTATAGTGTAGCCGTTACCATCCTTATTTTTGCATGTTAATCGAGCGCAATCCCATCGAAGGGGCTAGAACCAGTAAAGCGATAACCACATTATGTGTCACACAACTCTACCCTTGTGACTAGTTTGGCTTTTTCCAAAATAGGTTCCTAGCAATATTTTTGGAGGCGTATGGTTTTGAATTCATATGCTTAGAATGACTTTATATGCGCTTTCTGGAAATGGACATATATGGTTTATATTTAAAATAGTACCGCATATGGGGTATTACAAGTTGCTATCAAAGAAAAACCAACTATAGGATTCCTTACTAGTCGTTGTTGAGTCTAGAAAAATATATTTGGTAGTTATATATGTAGATATCAGAGAGTTGGATTCTTCTTGTTCCTTTGTTGGAAATATGCCCTAGAGGCAATAATAAATTGTTATTATAATATTTCCTTCTTCATGATAAAGGTATATTATTCATGCTAGAATTGTATTGATCGAAAACTTAAATACATGTGTGAATACATAAACAAATACCATGTCCCTAGTGAGCCTCTACTAGACTAGATCATTGATCAAAGATGGTTAAGGTTTCCTAACCATAGGAATGAGTTGTCTTTTGATAACGGGATCACATCATTAGGAGAATGATGTGATGGACTAGACCCAATCATAAGCTTAGCATCAGATCGTTAGGTTATTTGCTATAGCTTTCTTCGTGTCAAGTATCTATTCCTAATTTTGACTTTGTCTTGCAGTCATGCGGATAAAGTGACCACTAAGAACAACTCCCAGGGTATAAGGTTCGTCTCCCATGTCACAGGTAAAGAACACATTCTTCACATTTCATTTGTAGTTGTAGTAGTTTGATGCAAGTTTCACCTACACACCTCAACTGCCTTGGATCAACTTTAATAAAAATGGTTGTGTGCATCATATTGATGCAGAGGCTGGGGGTTCCAACCTCCCTTTGGAAAAAGAAAAAAAAATCCTACACACTGCAATATTTCCGCTGTCACCTATCAATGGCAACTGATCTACCTTCCGCATTTACCAGGCGGCACATAACCAAATCTTGTGAGCAACGGTACTTCGAGAGTTGTACAGAAGCGGATGTCGACCTGGAGCACCCTCTCGGAAAAGCTGAGCTCAGGCAGAAGGTGAGCTGCACGCATCGCCCGGGTTTGTAGCCTTCAGCGCTCCATGGAGCAATTCTTTACAATCCAACGACCTTGATTTACGTGCAAGCCGGCATGTTCTGGCGCCAAAGTAGGAGCGCCCAAGATGGGCTCGCAAAAGCAAGACCAAGAGGCCAAGAAGAAAGGCGAACAACCCTTCAGGGAACAGGACCGAGCTGGATTTAGGCAGCTCGGACGACGACGAGATCAACATAGTGCTGCGGCGCTAGCTGATGGCCTAGCTTGGCTGGCTCCATGGCCAAGCGGCTTGTGTCAGGACCCCGATCCTAAGTCACACCAATCTACATGACCTAGCATACATGACCCAGCAACGAACGTGTCGGTCATCAATGTATGAACCCAAGTCGTAGCAAGCTACATGGACTTAAAGGAACAACGCGTTCCGGAGCAGCCTACGTGTTCCAGAGCAGTAGCAAGCTACCAAGGCTCAGTGGAAGCACTAGGAGGCATTTCCCGGTAAGATAGGCTACCAAGGGTAAACAACTAGGTGTCGGATCCCACACTAGCCAAGCATTTCAATAACATACACACAATATGCTCGATATGTGCAAATACAACATTGCATCACAACAAAACTCTATGACTCAAAGTACTTTATTTAAGAGGCTCCGAAGAACCATACATAACATATCCATACAGGTAGGGGTCACATGACCCAACACTCAAGTCATATAAGCATACAAGCACATGCAGAAGCTAAACTTGTTTGAGTATGGACAACTTGAAAGAAAGAAGGCTTAAAGTAGCCCGACTATCTACAAAGGCCCTTCACAAGTTCGAGGTTGCCGCCTGGGTAGCAAGCTACTCGTCGACGTCAAGGTCTATGTAGAACCCATCAGAAGGACGGGGTTCTCCTCTGCAACAGTTATTAAGCAAACATGAGTACAAAGGTACTCAGCAAGACTTACATTAGAACCTATCATACATGCATCATTATCAACAAGGGGAGTGGAGTTTATTGCAGCAAGCCAGCTTTGACTCTTGGCTAACTGTAATGCCCAGTATGCGTCTATGTCCCCCACGTGTCGAGGCACGACTTAAGGACATAAATGCATACTAGAATGATCTCAAGTATGGTATCTTTGCACAACTCATGTAAAATTCAGGGATGAAAGTGTAAAATGATAGTTGGCTTACACTCTCCACGTCACACAATGAAATACAATAACATACATCATCCAAACAACATCAAAGTCCGACTACGAACGAAATCCAAACGAAAAGATACCATAAATAACACAAGCCCAGATCATCCTAGTAAGAGCCACTACTGATCGTCGGGATAAGACACATAGAAACGTCCAAGCTCTTCATCGAACTCCCAGTACAGCTCTAAACCATCTCCTGTATAGTTCTCAATGGTACCTGCATCTGGTGTGTGTTGAATCTGTGAGCCACAGAGGACTCAGCAATCCCGTTCCCGGGTAAGAAGACTATCAAAGCCTTAGGTGTGGAAAGGCTGCAATCAAAGGTTGCAGCAAGCACTAAGCACTAGCTTACGAGTTTAGAGCGAGAAGAGTACAAGTGCCAACGATCGCCAAGTCGATCATGAAGTGATCTTAACTACTCACGACCAAACATAACCCCACCGTGTTCACTTCCCGAAGCCCTTCGGAAAGAGACCGTCATGGTTACTCACGCAGGTAGTGTATTCATGAACATGGTGTCAAGTTATCTACAACCGGATATTAACAAATTCCCGTCTGCCACATAACCACGCGCACGGCTTTTGAAAGATCAAACCCTGCAGGGGTGTCCCAACTTAGCCCATCACAAGCTCACGATCTGCGGAGTCGAACTCCAATGTGGGAAGACCCGAGTATTCTTGGAATCCCGTGCTCAAGATATTTCGACAAAGGTAAAACTAATCCAGCAAGACCTCCCGGCGTGCCGACACCCTGATAGTAGCCGCGCGTATCTCGTCTCAGGCCATGACCGGATGGGCGATGCTACAGGTTTTTACCAGCCCTCAGGTTTCCCCAAGGTGGCCCTGCAGGACCTCTAGTTTGGACCAACACTCATGAGGAGCACTGGCCCGGGTTGTTAATTAAGAACTCGGGTTTGCATTGCCCTATGCAAATTTTAGTTATTAGGCAAATGTAAAACCAATGTTGGGCCTTGCTGGAAAAGCTTTAGCACTGAGCAAATTATCAAGGGGGGCCCATAAACCCCAACCGTGTTAGGGATGCAAAATCAAGGAACATAACACCGGTTTATCGGTTCCTAGGGTGGCATGAGAGGAACAAAACACCAAGCAAGAGGCTTAGCCTTCCACCCATTACCAATATATAGGTGCATTAGTTTAACATATTATATATATTGTGATATCCCAACAATAACTTCATCATGGGGCAAGAATCTTCAAATCTTCACCTGCAACTAACAACGCTATAAGAGGGGCTGAGCGATGCGTACTTAGCCAAACATTGGTTTGCTAGGAAGGTCGTTAGAGAGTTTCATGGCAACAATAGGAGGGCTGACAAACATGAATAGGCATCGAGGCAACATCTACAGAGCGAGACAACTAGTATTGGCAAAGATAGTAGTGATATCTGGGAATGGTCATCTTGCCTGTTGATTCCACAGAGGGATCGTAACCTTGCTCCTCAAACTCAGCCTCGGTAGGAACCTCGAACTCCGAATAGTCACCGGGCTCTAACCAACACAACAATTCAAACACCGGAACGACAATCAATCATCATGCAATGCTCAAACACTTGATGCATGAATATGATGCATATGGACATGGATAAGATATGATGCATCTCCTAGGGACACAAAGAGTGCACAAGCATCATGGCAATAACAAGATCACACACATGTATGAACACAAGCAAAAGGAAACTAGTCCAACATGCCCACTAGTGGTTATGTAGATTATTTAAACAGGCACCCAACAAGTTTTAAAAGTGGTTAAACATGGCAGGGGGTGCACCTTGGACTAACAACAAGATGCTAGCATTTTAAATGGGCCGAAAAGAACAAACAACACTTTCCAGAAACTCCCATAATTATTTGAATGCATTTGGGACAGATCTGAGGAACTACTGTCTTAAAGTTGTTAAACATGCAAAACAACAACACCACATTATTCTACACACTTTTCCACCCCAAAAGCATATAAAGTTTGTTAAATTTGGAGTTGTAGATATTTAGTTATGATTTTTACAAGTTTAAGCATATTTAAAACACAAATTAATTCAAACAACATTTTAAATGTTTTTAAACATGGCAACAACAACATATAAATGTCCTACATGAAAAACTAAGCAAGTTTCATATATAACTCAAATCCATCAGATGCATATTTAAACAGACATTAAATATACAAAGTAAATGCAGAAAAAGAAAAAGAAAAACAAAAACAGAAAAAGAAAATAGGCGCAAAGGTCAAACTGACCCAAGCCCTTCTAGCCGCAGCCACTGACCTGTGGGGTCAGGGCACTGAGGTGGCGGCGGCTGTGTGCGCGTGGGGGTACAGAGAGCGGTTAGGCTGGCATGTGGGGCCTGCCTGTCAGTCTCACACGAGGCAAAAATGGGGGGATAAATCCCACTGCCCCCTATAGGATTCGAACTCACGACCTGGCTGCTAACTGACGAAGGACCTAGCCACTGGGCTATACAGGTGTTCTTGACAGAATACAGATGCAATGCCTGAAGTGTTAACTGAAGAAGCTAGGAGCAGGAGAAAGCAGAGGCTCGTCGGAGCTACTCGTAGGAGCTGCTCCGGTGACCTAAACGGACGGTGGAGGGGTGCGGGCAGATCCTGGGGGCACACCGCATCCACTCCATGCGCTTGTAGAACCTAGCAAACACTACAACGCCGGCGATGAGCTCACGTCAGAACGGCGGTGGCGGACCTCTTCGCGACAAAGCAAAGGCCTAGGCGGAGCGGCGACTAGTTGCGGGCGTGCGGGATTGAGCGATGATGCTGATGCGGATCCAGAGCGGGCAAAGCGCAAGGCCTACGGCGACTACTGACGCGCGTGACAGCAGCAGGGTTTAGAAACGACGGGGCACCGAGAGCATGAAGAAGAGATGGCTCAGGCGACGCGTATAGAGGACCACAGACGGCGAAGAAGAAGCAGAGAGGAGTAGGGAGTACCTCTTTACCCTAGGACAAGAAGAGGTCGACGGAGACGCGCCGGAGAGGAGGAAGACGGGCTCTGAACTTGGCGCGGTCGCGTTCCACGGACAGAGGAAGAAGAAGAAGACGGCGTGGCTGTCGGGCTTGTCGTCCTAGGCCCCGGATCTGCTCTAGAATGGCTCGGGGATGCGCTGTGGTGCTCGTGGACGACGAAGAGGAGGCCGACGATGACTCCTACGCCGGAGAGGAGCTCTCGATCGGGACGGCCATGGCGAGCGGTTTGGGTGTGCGTGGGTGTTTAGCTGGGCGGCGCGCGAGGGGAAAGAGGAAGGAGGAGGAGGAACCCTAGGGGCTGCAGCTACTCGGGTTTAAAAGGGAGCGGCCGAAGCGTGGCCTCGACGTCCGTGATCACGGCGCGACGATGAACGCGGGCTCTGCCTCTGGACCAGAGTGACGGAGGAAGACAGAGAAGAGGAATGAGAGGCTGATGAGTGGGTCCGCATGGGGAAAAGGGGACGGCGCGACTGCGCGCGACGCTGCCCGCGCTGGGCGCTGGTTGGGCCGCTATGGGAGATGAAGCGGGCCGAGGCCTGCTGCGGAGAGGCTGGCTGGGCCTGGAGCAGGATGGAAGGAGGTCCAAGCCACTACTGCCCTTTTTCTTCCTATTTTCCTTCAGACAGAAATAGAGGAAAAAGTACAGGCTCAAAGAAATAGAGTTTGGAGATAAATAAAATATCCCTTTGCTCCTGGATTCATGCCCTATTTAATAAAATTGGTTTGGACATTTTTGAAGGTAGAAAATAAAATGAGTTTGAATATGGTTCAAACTCTTGTCATTTTGAACCCAACCAAATCACTTTAAAAAGGGGCATGGCTTTGCATGGTGACACATGTCATAGCAACAGAGAAAAGGGGAGGAGTTGAACATTAATGGAATGGCTAGGTCACTAGCAAAAATAAATAATGAAAGGAAGAAAAGAAGGCAAGAGAAGAGCTGAACAAGAAGGAGGGGACCTAGGGTTTTAGCAAGGGCATGGATGTGCACCAACATCACACAACATCAACAAGGTGGCCTCACATCACAACCAAAACAAGTAAGAAACTAAGATGACTAAGATGCCATGATGATGAAGCAATGCATGGATGCAAAATAAAATAAAAAGACAATGCAAAAAAAAGCTCAAAAGACAAAAAAACCCCAAGGATAAGGATAAGGATCAAAATGAGAATTGCTTTATTGCCATAATTGGAAAGTAACACATATGGGGTGTTACAAACTCTCCTCCACTACAAGAAGATCTCATCCCGAGATCTAGGACTGAAAGAAGGAAGGATACTCGGAACGAAGGTGATTTTCTCGTTCCCAGTAGCTTCTCGGTCGGTATGGTATGACCGTATTACTTTCAAGAACTTGATGGACTTGTTGCGGGTCTTGCGCTTAGTTTCCTCAAGAATAGCGACGGGGTGCTCACGATAAGACAAGTCTTGTTGAAGATCAATCTCCTCGAACGGAATGGTGCGTTCCGGTGTCTTGAAGCACTTGCGTAGTTGAGACACGTGAAACACATCATGAACATTTGCAAAGTTGGAGGGAAGCTCGAGTTGGTAGGCTAGATCGCATCTCTTGCCAAGAATCTTGAAAGGGCACACGTATCTTGGAGCAAGCTTGCCCTTGATACCGAACCTCTGAGGCCCTTCATGGGAGAAACACGAAGATAGACATGGTCTCCAATGTCGAAAGCCAAGTCACGATGCTTGCCGTCATAGTAGCTCTTTTGACGGGATTGCGCGGCTTTGAGATTCTCACGTATGACTTTGCACATTTCTTTGGCTTTTGAGATCAAATCATTTCCAAGGAGTTGACGTTCACCAGTCTCGGACCAGTTGAGAGGGGTACGACACTTTCTGCCATAGAGGATTTCAAAAGGAGCTTTGCCGGAACTTGCTTGGAAGCTGTTGTTGTAGGAGAATTCGGCAAATGGAAGGCAATCTTCCCATTTCATACCGGAAGAGATGACACAAGCTCTTAGCATATCTTCGAGCATCTGGTTCACTCTTTCGACTTGACCACTAGTTTGAGGGTGAAACGCAGTGCTGAAGCGAATCTTTGTGCCCATGGCTGACTGAAAGGAATCCCAGAACTTGGAGGTGAACAAACTTCCGCGGTCTGAGGAGAACACTTGAGTAATGCCATGCAAAGAAACAATTCTGGAGGTGTACAGCTCTGCCAACTGAGTTGCGTTGATTGATTCTTTGACTGGAAGAAAATGAGCTACTTTAGTTAGCTTGTCAATCACCACAAAATAGATAGCATCATTTCCCTTCTTTGACTTATGAAACCCAGTGACAAAATCCATCTCAATGTGATCGAATTTCCACTCGGGAATAGGTAGAGGTTGAAGGAGTCTGGCTGGAAGTTGATGCTCTGCCTTCACTCTTCTACAGACATCACATTCATTCACAAATTGGGCAATCTCCCTTTTCATGCGAGTCCACTAATATGATTGCTTGAGGTCTTGGTACATCTTATAACTTCCGGGATGAATCCAGAGGAGGGATTCATGTGCTTCGTTCATTATGAGCTTCCTGAGATCACCCTTAGGAACCACAATTCTGTCCTCAAAGAACAATGTGTCTTTCTCATCAACGCGATATCACATGTACTTCTGAGTACCCTTAGCAATACCATGTTTCACTTTCTGCACCATAGCATCACTGAGTTGAGCCTCACAGATTTGATCTTCCAAGGTAGGAGCAACTTGAAGATTTGGAAGAAAACCTTGCGGAACAACTTGGATGTTGAGCTTCCTGAATGATTCACAAAGTTCAGGCTGGAACGGTTTGAGAAGGAGACTGTTGCAATACGCCTTTCTGCTCAAGGCATCTGCAATGACATTGGCTTTGCCAGGAGTGTACTCAATGCTTGGATCGTACTCTTGAATCATCTCAACCCAACGAGTCTGGCGAAGGTTAAGGTTTGGCTGAGTGAAGATGTACTTCAAGCTCTTGTGATCGGTGAGGATGTCCACTTTTCTGCCCAACAGAAGGTGTCTCCACGTGATCAAGGCATGAACAACTGCTGCTAGCTCAAGATCATGTGTGGGGTAATTCTTCTCATTTGGTTTCAGCTGATGTGAAGTGTATGCCACGATCTTCTTGTCTTGCATGAGAACACCACCAAGACCTTCCAGTGAAGCATCACAAAAGACTTCATAAGGCTTGGACTCATCCGGAGGAGTAAGAACCGGAGCAGAAATGAGCTTCTCTTTGAGGGCATTCAATGCCACATCACAATCAGGAGTCCACGAGTACTTGACATTCTTCTGCAAAAGGTTGGAAAGAGGCTTGGCAATCTTGGAGAAGTTCTCAATGAACCTTCTGTAATAGCTAGCGAGACCATGGAAGCTTCGGAGTTGCTTAACATTCTATGGAGGTTCCCAGTTGACAATAGCTTCAACCTTCTCGGGGTTCACAGAAATGCCCTCGGCAGAGATAATATTGCCAAGATATAGGACTTTATCCAGCCAGAATTCACATTTGGAGAACTTCGCATAGAACTTGTGTTCACGGAGCCTGTCAAGGACCAAACGGAGGTGCTTGGCATGGTCTTCTTCAATCTTGGAGAATACCAAGATGTTGGAGAACGTAGTATTTTAAAATTTTCCTACGATCACACAAGATCTATCTACCATATGCATAGCAACGAGAGGGGAGAGTGTGTCTACGTACCCTCGTAGACTGAAAGCGGAAGCGTCTAGTGACGCGGTTGATGCAGTCGAACTTCTTCGTGATCCAACCGATCAAGCACCGAACGTACGACACCTCCGCGTTCAGCACACGTTCAGCTTGATGAAGTCCCACGAGCTCTTGATCTAGTTGAGCTTCATGGGAGAGTTTTGTCAGCACGACGGCGTGGTGACGGAGATGATGAAGTTACCGTCGCAGGGCTTCGCCTAAGCGCTGCATCGATATGACCGAGGTGTGTTTCTGTGGAGGGGGGCACTGCACACGGTTGGGAGAGATCAACAGATCAACTTCTGTGTCTATGGGGTGCCTCTACCCCCGCATATGAAGTAGTGGAGGAGGGGGAGGGCCGGCCCTCTCTATGGCGCGCCCTAGGGAGTCCTACTCCCACCGGGAGTAGGATTCCCCCTATCCTAGTAGAACTAGGAGCCCTTCCAAGTAGTAGGAGTAGGAGAGAAGGAAAGGGAAAAGAGAAGAGAAGGAAGGAGGGGGCGCAGCCCCTCCCCTTAGTACAATTCGGACTAGGCCTTGGGGGTGTAACACCCCAAAAATTTAACCATGTTTTAATAATTAAAACTTTTGCCAGGTAAATAAAATTTTGCAGTTTTGCTAGATGTTTCTATTAATTTGAAGACCTTTCTGTTCCTGTTGTGTTGGAGTTTCTACCACTAGTGAAAACTTTCCAACCATTATGTTAGATTCTCTTATTCTCTCCATTTTAAAAACTTTTCTGATATCAGTAGTTTTAATTATAAAATCGTCTCCCTAAATATTCTCTCATCTATAAATGGTTTCCCTTGGTTTTAGGGCCCCATTTGAACTACAACCCTATGATAGGTTCATCTAAAATTCCAACCAAAATTTGGAGATGTCATGTGATGTTACTAGATCACTTTTATGCAAGCATATAGTTCATTCATTTAAAATTTTGAGCTCCACACCAAGAACTCAAATCTGGTCCAGTGGGCAATTTTGCACTGCAACCCCATTAAATATTTCCTTAGAGCTTCCACCAAAATTATGGGATGTTCATAGGAGTATATTATTCAGTTTTATGCAAGAACCCAGAGTAGTCCTTTGGAAAATTTTAGTGAAACAACCTCATTTCCATTCTGGTCCAGCATGGTGATTTGTATATCAACCACCATTTAACCTTTCCCTCTAGCTATGATTCTTTTTCCTACTTGTAGGCCATCCTGTAAAACCCTTAAACCCAGAAGAATGGACCCATTGGGAGATTTTTGATTCATGAAACAATGCTCTTCACTTTCTGTCCAGAAATGAAGATTTGCAAATCTTGCACTAGCAAGTTTCTGGTTTTGCCCAACTAGCTTTGCCATCATCCCTTTCACCTAAAGAGACTCTGGTCTGGAGATTTTGGCCACCCTAAGTATTGCCTAGTAGCCTCTAACATTTTGTCAAACATCTGAGGTGCATGGCCAGTTTTGGCATGATCTTTACTTTGCACTGTGACCTTGCCCCTCCATGCATGCTGGCATGTCCACTGACCTCACTTAAGCCTCTAACCTAGCCCTACTAATTCCCAGCCTTATCCAAGCCCTGTGGCATGCTCTGGGATTTTGTCGAACAGTTCACGTGCGTGCTCTGGGCGTGCCCAGAGCGCACGTTTTCCACACGCGCGCACCGAGCCGCCGCGTCCCTCTGCCGACACCCCCGCCCGTTCTGGCCGCTGCACTTGCACCGCCCGCACGCCTGCCCCCTCCCCCACCGCAGAGACCACACTGGAACCCCCACAATGCCGCCGTCAGGTCGGCCGCGGCTGCTAGCGAGCGGACACAACAACCCCTGCCATGGACAGCGCCGCCCGAGCCTCCAACACTCACCACCTGCCCCTGGAGCAGCTCCAGATCATCCACGAGTCCATCCCCTAGCGCGCATCGCCGCCACGTCGCCCTAAGCTACAGAATGGCGGTCGCCGGCGATCTTATTCCCAGCCGCTGCGGAACCTCCATTGCCCACCTATTTAAGGACGCCCCGAACATCTCCACAACCGCAGACAGTCACTAGCCACCCCACAGAACGCTCCCATAGCAGCAAATCGTCCACGGGAAGCTTTCTTCTCCATCTCCGGCAAGTACGGCCGCCGCCGCATCCAGTCCAATCTGTCGCATCAAGGAACATAACATCGGTTTATCGGTTCCTAGGGTGGCATGAGTGGAACAAAACACCAAGCAAGAGGCTTAGCCTTCCACCCATTACCAATATATAGGTGCATTAGTTTAACAGATTATATATATTGTGATATCCCAACAATAACTTCATCACGGGGCAAGAAACTTCAAATCTTCACCTGCAACTAACAACGCTATAAGAGGGGCTGAGCGATGCGTACTTAGCCAAACAACGGTTTGCTAGGAAGGTGGTTAGAGAGTTTCATGGCAACAATAGGTGGGCTGGCAAACAGGAATCGGCATCGAGGCAATATCTATAGAGCGAGACAACTAGCATAGGCAAATATAGTAGTGATATCTGGGAATGGTCATCTTGCCTATTGATTCCATGGAGGGATCGTAACCTTGCTCCTCAAACTCAGCCTCGGTAGGAACCTCGAACTCCGAATCATCACCGTACTCTAACCAACACAACCATGCAAACACCGGAACGACAATCAATCATCATGCAATGCTCAAACACTTGATGCATGAATATGATGCATATGGACATGGATAAGATATGATGCATCTCCTAGGGACACAAAGAGTGCAGAAGCATCATGGCAATAACAAGATCACACACATGTATGAACACAAGCAAAAGGAAACTAGTCCAACATGTCCACTAGTGGTTATATAGATTATTTAAACAAGCACCCAACAAGTTTTAAAAGTGGTTAAACATGGGAAGGGGTGCACCTAGGACTAACAACAAGATGCTAGCATTTTAAATGGGCCGAAAAGAACAAACAACACTTTCTACAAACTCCCATAATTATTTAAATACATTTGGGATAGATCTGAGGAACTACTGTTTTAAAGTTGTTAAACATGCAAAACAACAGCACCACATTATTCTACACACTTTTCCACCCCAAAAGCATTTAAAGTTTGTTAAATTTGGAATTCTAGATATTTAGTTTTGATTTTTACAAGTTTAAGCATATTTAAAACACAAATTAATTCAAAAAACATTTTAAATGTTTTTAAACATGGCAACAACAACATATAAATGTCCTACATGAAAAACTAAGCAAGTTTCATATATAACTCAAATCCATCAGATGCATATTTAAACAGACATTAAATATACAAAGTAAATGCAGAAAAAGAAAAACAAAAACAAAAACAGAAAAAGAAAATAGGCGCAAAGGTCAAACTGACCTAGGCCCTCCTAGCCGCAGCCACTGACCTGTGGGGTCAGGGCGCTGAGGTGGCGGCGGCTGTGTGCGCGTGGGGGTGCAGAGAGCGCTGATGCTGGCAGGTGGGGCCAGCCTGTCAGTCTCACACGAGGCAAAAATGGGGGGATAAATCCCACTGCCCCCTATAGGATTCGAACTCACGACCTGGCTGCTAACTGACGAAGGACCTAGCCACTGGGCTAGACAGGTGGTCTTGACAGAATACAGATGCATCGCCTGAAGTGTTAACTGAAGAAGCTAGCAGCAGGGGAAATCAGAGGCTCGTCGGAGCTGCTCCGGCGACCTAAGCGGACGGCGGAGTGGTGCGGGCAGATCCTGGAGGATCACCGCATCCACTCCATGCGCTTGCGAACCTAGCAAACAGTACAACACCGGCGACGAGCTCACGTCAGAACGGCGGCGATGGACCTCTTCGCGACAAAGCAAAGGCCTAGGCGGAGCGGCGACTAGGTGCGGGCGTGCGGGATCGAGCGGCGGAGCTACTGCGGATCCAGAGCGGGCGAAGCGTAAGGCCTACGGCGACTACTGACGCGCGCGACAGCAGCAGGGTTCAGAAACGACGGGGCACCGAGAGCACGAAGAAGACATGGCTCCGGCGACGCTAACAGAGGACCACAGACGGCGAAGAAGAAGCATGGAGGAGTAGGGAGTACCTCCTTACCCTAGGACAAGAAGAGGTCGAGGGAGACGCGCCGAAGAGGAGGAAGACGGGTTTTTGAACTTGGCGCAGTCGCGGTCCACAGACAGAGATAGAAGAAGAAGACGGCGTGGCTATCGGGCTTGTTGTCCTGGGCCTCGGATCTGCTCCAGAACGGCTCGGCGAGGCGCTGCGGTGCTCGTGGACGACGGAGAGGAGGCCGACGATGACTCCTACGCCAGAGAGGAGCTCTCGATCGGGCCGGCCATGGCGAGCCGTGCGGGTGTGCATGGGTGTTTATCTGGGCGGCGCGCGAGGGGAAAGAGGGAGGAGGAGGAGGAACCCTAGGGGTTGCAGCTACTCGGTTTTAAAAGGGAGCAGTCGAAGCGTGGCCTCGACATCTGTGATCACGACGCGACGGCGAATGCGGGCTCTGCCTCTGCACCAGAGTGACGGAGGAAGAAGGAGAAGATGGATGAGAGGCTGATGAGTAGGTCCGTAGGGGGGAAAAGGGGACGGCGCGACTACGCGCGACGCTGCTCCCGCTGGGCGCTGGTTGGGCCGCTGCGGGAGATGAAGTGGGCCGAGGCCTGCTGTGGAGAGGCTGGCTGGGCCTGGAGCAGGATGGAAGGAGGCCCAAGCCACTACTACCCTTTTTCTTTCTATTTTCCTTCAGACGGAAATAGAGGAAAAAGTACAGGCTCAAAGAAATAGAGTTAGGAGATAAATAAAATATCCCCATGCTCCTGGATTTATGCCCTATTTAATAAAATTGGTTTGGACATTTTTGAAGCTAGAAAAATAAAATGAGTTTGAATATGGTTCAAACTCTTGTCATTTTTGAACCCAACCAAATCACTTTTAAAAGGGGCATGGCTTTGCATGGTGACACATGTCATAGCAACAAAGAAAAGGGGAGGAGTTGAACACTAATGGAGTGGCTAGGTCACTAGCAAAAATAAATGAAGAAAGGAAGAAAAGTAGGCAAGAGAAGAGGTGAAGAAGAAGGATGGGGCCTAGCGTTTTGGCAAGGGCATGGTTGTGCACCAACATGACACAAAATCAACAAGGTGGCCTCAAATCAAAACCAAAAGAAGTAAGAAACTAAGTTGACTAAGATGCCATGATGATGAAGCAATTATGGGATGCAAAATAAAATAAAAAGACAATGCAAAAAAAAGCTCAAAAGACAAAAACCCCCAAGGATAAGGACAAGGATCAAAATGAGAATTGCTTTATTGCCATAATTTGAAAGTAACACATATGGGTTGTTACACTAACCTATACTACAACTATCAGTAGTTTGCAAAGACGAGACAACGCACACGAGTCCACTAATCACCACAACAATACACTACCGTGGATCCTCTCCCGTCATCCTGCGGAAGGGCCATTCACGGCACTCCCACTTGTATTGAGACATTTAGGAGTAACCATTAACTTGTCTATGAACTGTATAGGCAACCAAGTGGTCCTTAACCGCGAACAGCGGCTATTCGAATAGATTTGTAACCCTGCAGGGGTGTACTTCTTCACACACGCTTCCACCACTTATCGCCGTTTACTTGGCGTGTACTCGCCAACCTTCAAGCGGAAGCCCAACGAGGGTATCGGCCATGACTTGACTAACCACACAAGTCCCTAGTCCAGGTTTATCGCCTATTTGGGTTCCATCCCTGGGGAGATCTGGCCGGGGTGTCGCTCACGGCCCCAAACGATGTGTACAGGGTTCCCGAGCCACCAAACGGGCGACCGGTACACCGTGCCACGTACCTGCCGCATCACAGCCCACACCGAGGGTCAGCGCTGCGCACGACCACCAGTATACTACAAACACCAGAAACTAGTTGCAACTCCTGGGCAGAGGACAAGGGCAGTTAATAAGTCAAGAGGGTCCATTGGTTTCGGGCCCAATGCGTGGTAGTAGCTGATCTTAAATCACACATACAGATCTCAGTTTTATGGACGATTCCAATGAAACAACCCACCATGTACTCCTACATGGGCTTTCATCGATACCTTTACCAAAACATATTCCACACTTCACTCTCATTACCAGACACAATAATTTCACTCTAATCCATCACCCAGATGAACCAGACCTGACACAACTCTAAGCATAGCAGGAATATCATGTATAGCATGGTAGGAAACACATCAACATGGCTCAATCAACTCCTACACATGCTAGTGGGTTTCAACTATTTACTGTGGCAATGACAGGTCATGCAAAGGAATGGGGTTCAGCTACCGCAGCAAACAGGAGTTCATACGTTGTTGCCTTAATGCAGTAAAAGAGAGCAGAAGCGAGAAGATGGGTTTGTATCGGAATGATCAACGGGTTGCTTGCCTGGCAGATGGGTTGACGGATACTGCTCTTTAGTTGGATACTCAGATGTATTCTCGGGAGCAGAACCTACCACGGAGAACACCAGTAACACAATCAATACACGACAATATGCAACAATATCATGCATGCTCATGACATGGCAAGATGAATGTCTTAAGAGCTAATGCAACTATAAACAGAAAGGTTTGAGCTTATTTGAATCAAAGATTCAAATTCATGCCCAAGTTATTATTTTTCAAAGTGCATTATCATGTTTTGATATGAACAGCAAGGTTAACTTGCTTTAACATGCATGAAACCAGTACCAATGGATAAATTGGATTTTTCTGATCATTTTTCATATATAAATTATTTCATTTGGAGCTACGGTTGAATTTATACGATTTTTAGAAGTTTAAACCATTTTCTGAAATAAATAAATCATTTCTGAATTATTTAAAATCAGAAAAGAGTTTACCGCGTCAGCACTACGTCACAGTGACATCAGTAGGTCAACTGGGTGGCCCTCGTCAAACCTGACTAGTGGGACCCACTGGTCAGTGTCACATCTAACTAATTAAGGTTAGTTTAACCTAACTAATAACTAACAGAGTTGGGCCCACACATGAGTGGGTCAAAACTAACTAACATAATTAGTTTAACGCTAATTAATCCTAAAGACTAATTAGTCAGCGGCTGGCCCCACTTGTCAGTGGCACAGGGGGAGGTCAAATCCCTGGTCAACTGGCTAATCCCGCCGGCGGCTCGACGCCGGCGAGGCCAGATGCGACGGAGCGCCTCGGATTTTGTCCTCCGGTGACCAAATCGTCGGCGGAGACGTGCTGTGTGCTCGTCTGCATCGAGTGGTGGCCGTGGTGTGGCCTGGGGGTGATCGGAACGTCGCCGGCGACGACGTTGGCGGTGGCCGGAGCTTGGGTGAGCTCGCGGTCGTTGCTGTGGTGGCCGTGGAGGCGCGTGGAGTGGTCCTACGGCACCTACGCAGAGTGGTGAAGATGTTAGACACGGCGGCGAGGCCGTTGCGTGGCCGGAGCTACGTCGGCGACGAGCAACCGCGGCGGTGCAGGCGGGCGAGCTTGTTGCGGTGGCTGTGGTGCACGGCAGGGTGAGCGGAGAGGACGGGGACGGTCAGTGACTCACTGCGGAGACGACGAGCCGCTCGGCGAGCACGGGGACGACCTGGAGTGGCTGGTGCAGCTAAAGGGATCTCCGGGGTGGCGGTCGGGACGAGCTCGTGGCGGTGGCTCCGAGGCGAGTGAGCGCTCGGGGCTCGGCCTGCTCGACGAAGCGGACGGCGGCGGAGCTTCTTGACACGGCGAGGCGACGGCAGGACGACGGTGGACGCGAGTTTCACGACGGCGCGGCTGCGTCGACCATGGAGGAGAAGAGCGGGGGAGATAGGCACAGGGGAAAGTGAGGCGTCGTGGCGGTCTGGGCGACGACGTGGAGGACGTCCCGCGTCCTGGGGGCGACGAAGCGGCGGCCAGGCGGCAAGCAGCTTCCGCGGTGGCGTGTGGCCATGCACCGGCGTCACCTGCCTACTTGGCGGGACGAAGCAGCTGGCTGGCATGGGCCAGCATAGTGCCGGGCCACCAAGTAGGCCGGCCAGGTAAGTGGCCTCTGGCCCCTCTCTCTCTCTCTCTCTCTCTCTCTCTCTCTCTCTCTCTTTATTTTCTGTTTCTGTTTTTTTTTTGCAAATGTGTTGCTTTATTGAAAATGCTAGCAAATTTTTATAAATCATAAAACTACTGATGTCCACTATATATTATATAAGCAACAGGGAACATTTTGGTTTAGGATTATTTGGGCATTTATAATATTTTATAGCATTTAAATGCCCAAATGCAAATCATATGATTTAATCCAGTGATCTTAGGATGTCCTAGAAAAATGTGCACCATTTTTGTCAGAGGTTTAAGACCAAGGCAAAGATGATGAGCATAAGGGCATTTTGGGTACATTGGAAAATATTTTATTAAACCCTAGTTGAGTTAAGAGGGGTGCTGGGGTTTCTGTCATCCCATTTCAAGTTTCTGGAAAGTTTAAACATGATGCACACTCTAACTAGTCCTAATGCAAGCACTGACTAGGGATGTGACAGCTTGCTGCTTTCTTTTCAAGAGGCTGTAAATGTACAACAGAAGGAGCACACAAGGAAGGCCTATGGGATCATGGCCGCAGGCCGCGCCCTTCCACAGCAACATCATAGGGAGTAGTCGAGGCTGAGGCGCCTATGTATGTTCTATACTTGATTCCCCGTTTAAGGTTTGGGAATTCTGAAATACCAGGGGCCAATGTTTTTTGTTGCCTGTACTTGGACGTTGAACGAGATGATATTAATTCAGATTCAGTGCCTTGCGTGACCTTGTCAAAGCCTCACGACTGAA